>OZ024750.1:45558204-45575704 GCA_964016885.1 Eledone cirrhosa
CTATGAAAATTAGTAGTGGGCAGACCAATTTGCATAGAGCGTGAGTACGTACCGGTTCAACGGAGACGATAAAAACAAATAACGAAACGAAATTAAATTTCGTTTCGTTTGTAACTCACTTTTGTATGACTGACGCTTAAACAATTAAGTTAAAAATGTACATCCACATATGTATACTGAAATACTAGTATGCATATGAATACACACACGTGTACATATGTAGATGTCCCGAGTTTTCACTGGTCACTTTACTGTGAGTGTCCAGCTATTCTGTATGTAGACACACAGACAAACCGGTTCTTAGAGTCATACTGGTTTTTGAGGAAACACCTTTCCTCTATTCTCCAGAAAGCCAGACAAGGAATATTGGACTAGTTTCGATGTTGTTACATCTCATCAGCAATATTTACCTATCTTCCGGCTTCTCTAGAGAATCGTGAAAGCACATATCGTTATATGCTTTTTCTATGAAAATTAGTAGTGGGCAGACCAATTTGCATAGAGCGTGAGTACGTACCGGTTCAACGGAGACGATAAAAACAAATAACGAAACGAAATTAAATTTCGTTTCGTTTGTAACTCACTTTTGTATGACTGACGCTTAAACAATTAAGTTAAAAATGTACATCCACATATGTATACTGAAATACTAGTATGCATATGAATACACACACGTGTACATATGTAGATGTACCGAGTTTTCACTGGTCACTTTACTGTGAGTGTCCAGTGAGTGTCTGGCTTTCTGGAGAATAGAGGAAAGGTGTTTCCTCAAAAACCAGTATGACTCTAAGAACCGGTTTGTCTGTGTGTCTACATACAGAATAGCTGGACACTCACAGTAAAGTGACCAGTGAAAACTCGGTACATCTACATATGTACACGTGTGTGTATTCATATGCATACTAGTATTTCAGTATACATATGTGGATGTACATTTTTAACTTAATTGTTTAAGCGTCAGTCATACAAAAGTGAGTTACAAACGAAACGAAATTTAATTTCGTTTCGTTATTTGTTTTTATCGTCTCCGTTGAACCGGTACGTACTCACGCTCTATGCAAATTGGTCTGCCCACTACTAATTTTCATAGAAAAAGCATATAACGATATGTGCTTTCACGATTCTCTAGAGAAGCCGGAAGATAGGTAAATATTGCTGATGAGATGTAACAACATCGAAACTAGTCCAATATTCCTTGTCTGGCTTTCTGGAGAATAGAGGAAAGGTGTTTCCTCAAAAACCAGTATGACTCTAAGAACCGGTTTGTCTGTGTGTCTACATACAGAATAGCTGGACACTCACAGTAAAGTGACCAGTGAAAACTCGGTACATCTACATATGTACACGTGTGTGTATTCATATGCATACTAGTATTTCAGTATACATATGTGGATGTACATTTTTAACTTAATTGTTTAAGCGTCAGTCATACAAAAGTGAGTTACAAACGAAACGAAATTTAATTTCGTTTCGTTATTTGTTTTTATCGTCTCCGTTGAACCGGTACGTACTCACGCTCTATGCAAATTGGTCTGCCCACTACTAATTTTCATAGAAAAAGCATATAACGATATGTGCTTTCACGATTCTCTAGAGAAGCCGGAAGATAGGTAAATATTGCTGATGAGATGTAACAACATCGAAACTAGTCCAATATTCCTTGTCTGGCTTTCTGGAGAATAGAGGAAAGGTGTTTCCTCAAAAACCAGTATGACTCTAAGAACCGGTTTGTCTGTGTGTCTACATACAGAATAGCTGGACACTCACAGTAAAGTGACCAGTGAAAACTCGGTACATCTACATATGTACACGTGTGTGTATTCATATGCATACTAGTATTTCAGTATACATATGTGGATGTACATTTTTAACTTAATTGTTTAAGCGTCAGTCATACAAAAGTGAGTTACAAACGAAACGAAATTTAATTTCGTTTCGTTATTTGTTTTTATCGTCTCCGTTGAACCGGTACGTACTCACGCTCTATGCAAATTGGTCTGCCCACTACTAATTTTCATAGAAAAAGCATATAACGATATGTGCTTTCACGATTCTCTAGAGAAGCCGGAAGATAGGTAAATATTGCTGATGAGATGTAACAACATCGAAACTAGTCCAATATTCCTTGTCTGGCTTTCTGGAGAATAGAGGAAAGGTGTTTCCTCAAAAACCAGTATGACTCTAAGAACCGGTTTGTCTGTGTGTCTACATACAGAATAGCTGGACACTCACAGTAAAGTGACCAGTGAAAACTCGGTACATCTACATATGTACACGTGTGTGTATTCATATGCATACTAGTATTTCAGTATACATATGTGGATGTACATTTTTAACTTAATTGTTTAAGCGTCAGTCATACAAAAGTGAGTTACAAACGAAACGAAATTTAATTTCGTTTCGTTATTTGTTTTTATCGTCTCCGTTGAACCGGTACGTACTCACGCTCTATGCAAATTGGTCTGCCCACTACTAATTTTCATAGAAAAAGCATATAACGATATGTGCTTTCACGATTCTCTAGAGAAGCCGGAAGATAGGTAAATATTGCTGATGAGATGTAACAACATCGAAACTAGTCCAATATTCCTTGTCTGGCTTTCTGGAGAATAGAGGAAAGGTGTTTCCTCAAAAACCAGTATGACTCTAAGAACCGGTTTGTCTGTGTGTCTACATACAGAATAGCTGGACACTCACAGTAAAGTGACCAGTGAAAACTCGGTACATCTACATATTTACACGTGTGTGTATTCATATGCATACTAGTATTTCAGTATACATATGTGGATGTACATTTTTAACTTAATTGTTTAAGCGTCAGTCATACAAAAGTGAGTTACAAACGAAACGAAATTTAATTTCGTTTCGTTATTTGTTTTTATCGTCTCCGTTGAACCGGTACGTACTCACGCTCTATGCAAATTGGTCTGCCCACTACTAATTTTCATAGAAAAAGCATATAACGATATGTGCTTTCACGATTCTCTAGAGAAGCCGGAAGATAGGTAAATATTGCTGATGAGATGTAACAACATCGAAACTAGTCCAATATTCCTTGTCTGGCTTTCTGGAGAATAGAGGAAAGGTGTTTCCTCAAAAACCAGTATGACTCTAAGAACCGGTTTGTCTGTGTGTCTACATACAGAATAGCTGGACACTCACAGTAAAGTGACCAGTGAAAACTCGGTACATCTACATATGTACACGTGTGTGTATTCATATGCATACTAGTATTTCAGTATACATATGTGGATGTACATTTTTAACTTAATTATATATATATATATATATATATATATATATATATATATATATATCCAGGGAGTGTAACGCGGAGTTACTGTAGGTTAAGCTGGATGAGCACTCTATGTTAAGGTTCAAATCAGTATCGAGGTGTAGCGCTAGACAGAGTGTAATATAATTTATTGTTTCTACTTTTGGCACAAGTCCAGCAAATACCCCAGTGCATTACTGGTACTTTATTTTATCGACCCCGTAAGGATTAAAGGCAAAGTTAACATCGGCGGGATTTGAAATCAGAATGGCAAGGGCCGTAACTCTATGCGTCAAAGCATGCCGTCCGACCCTCTACCGATACTGCCATACCACCGCCAATGACGAATGGTTACTTCTTCATTACGTTTATTGGTTGGTGTCGTGCGTTTCACTACTGATCGGCTCAAGGTCTTGCTGGCACAACTCTGGAATCAAAAGCTCGTCAGACCTTTGTAGTAGTAACGACAGAATCTGTCACTACTGATACAGAGGTCCGACGAGCTTTTGATTCCAGAGTCGGGTTAGATCGATACAGATCCTACTTTGAGCTGTTCAGCAGCGAAACGTGCATCCCCAACCAATAAACTTAATGAAGGAATAACCATTCGTCCTTGCATTATTAGTAGTATATATATATATATAGTACCAGTAATGCAGTGGGATAATTGCTGGCCTTGTGCCCAAAGTAGAAACAATTATTATTATTATTATTATTGTTCTTTTAGTCTCAGTCATTGATGTTATTTAACTGGAAAGTTTGTTGAAATGAATATCAAGCCACTATCTGCAGCCTCTGATATTTAGGACGTATCGGAGGGTTCTCGCTGTTCTCAGCAAGCATGCCTTTTGAAGTGCTCCAAAAAGCGGGGCTGGACTAATCTTCTTTAACCCGCCTTGAAAACTCTTTGAGATAGTACCTAGTGCTCCCATGACAATCGGGACGACCTTGCTTTCGTGGCAGTTCCAATTCCTTTTAACTCCTACTTTAAGGCCTGGTATCGGCTAATTTTCTCCCTCTCCTTTCCTTGCAATCTCATGTCAAAACGGTAGGCTACATCTACAATCAGGCACGATCTTTTTTCCTTGTCCAAAACCACCAGGTCATATATATATATATATATATAACGAAGTAAATGTGGTAAGGAACCAGGTGGACCATAACGCACCAAAGTACTCAATACTTAGGGTAGTAGAGTGGGTAATAGGAACGAGTAGGACCCCGACGGCTGAGGTCAAGCCGTTTCGACGGCTAATTCTGGATTCCAGAATTAGCCGTCGAAACGGCTTCAGCTCAGCCGTCGGGGTCCTACTCGTTCCTATATATATATATATGTTTTGTATCATTCAACTTAATTCCATATAATCGATTCTTCTCACCCCGCCCCCTAAATATCTGAGGTATGTGCCTATGTTAGAAACCTTATGTATAACGAAACAAAGATTGACTTTCTAGACATAGCAAGCAAAACTCTCTCAAATCAAAATCTGCAGTCATAAAGATAAAATAACCCATTATATAAGGAGTCCTTGTTATACCTGTATACTTGCATAACCATGTGTAGAAGAAGTTCGTTTCAGGCTCAGAAGGTCCTTATTTACTGCAGAAACTGAAATATACATGAGATCAGTTGGACAGGAGACTTGCGAATGGAACCGGATACTCAGATACTGTTGTGAAAGCTTCGGAAGTTCTGTTCCCTTAATTCACAGAGTCAGTATTATTGTAGTGTCTTCCATGCTGATTCTAGCTGTGGATTGCGTTAAGGATGAATATGTCTGTGGAATACCCAATCATATACTCATTTAATTCTTCTTCTTTTCGTATCTTCGAAGCACGTAGTTATATGACAGTTTCCCATTTCTTTCCACATTCCTTTGCATTAATATTAAATTCTGCGAGATCTTTTAAGCTGCACTGGTTGGGTAGTAGAGGGCAAACAAGGCAGTGCTGCATCGTATGGTCCTCATTTCCGCATTCACAGATGGTTGGGCCGGTCTTGTAGCCCTCTCTGACCATAGCAGCTTTTGATCGCTCCATTCCTCTTCTCAGGGCATGTTCAGTTGATAACAAAACTGGAATATTCAACAACGAAACCGATAGAATGGTTTCATTGATTGGAAATCGTTTCGTCATAGATCGTAACTTACGTAAGTTTAAGCAACAGTACGAGAAATAAAATATATTTGTAAAAAGTGCATGAAACTGAGTTTCGTAACTAATGCTGTACATGGAGTAGTGTAACTAATTTCAGCAATAGAGTAAGGGAAAAACGATTTAATTCGACCCCACTACTGAAATGGTACTTCATTTTATCAACCACGGACGGTTAGAAATTAAAGTTGACACTCGCGGGATTTGACTTCAGAACGTAAAGAACCTTCGTAAATAATAAATAAAATCTATGGGGAGGAAGGAAAGGTCTCATATATATAAGTAGAAAAAGGTGTGTAAATAGATAAATATCGGAGTAAGGTAATGTGAGTTTTGCATCTATGTAGATATTTGTAGAGAGGAGGCTAATAATGGTAATATCTTGTTTTTGTTTCTGTGGCTTTTGTGTCTAACCTGTGGTAAGTTTAACCTGTCACCCAAGAGGTTGAATATCATCTGAGGTATTCTGGTTCCTTTAATGATAAGGGTGCTCGTCTTATCATATAACCATTTCACGGTGACAGGAGACAACATTTGAGCTTTTAACACACAACACTGGAAACAATATACTGGAATGCATCTCACACGGCACTTTAACAATTCTGCCATTCTACCGCTTTGGAGTAGCATTTTGTTTATCGACCTCTAAACGGTGAATGGTAAAGTTAACCTCGTGTAAATGTTCTGAAACTAAACTATACTCCTTTGGGGTTTGTGTTGGTGAGAATAATCGAAAGCAGTTGATAAAAAACGTTTTGAGTAATGAAGAAATATGTGGAACATTCGTGCTAAATAAATGACATAGTTCTTGTTGATTATGTGGTGCTAGATACATAATGTCTGGAAAAAAGAAGCATAATAAAAACTATGGTGGTTTAACCCTCTGAAATGACATTTTAATCAGATTTGTTCGATCAGACCTGACTGGGAGTTCAACATCGGAAACAAGAATTCCGCGTTGAATATTTTTATTTGGGTGTAAGTTTTCTGATAGGATACAACATCTAGTGTAATAACATAAAAAAATTATTAACTGATTCAACAATAGTAACAACAGTAACAACAGAATGAAAACAAGCTCAACAAACGGCAATAATATTACGAATTAGAACAATTCTACAAAAAAATGTAATATAAAATAAAGAGCTTCAAAAGAGAAGTTAAAAATTGTAATAGAAAAACTGAAAAGAAACAAAGAAACTGTCACATGTTAGCGTTAGGAAAGCCAATAATGTTACAATGGAACAACTGTAATAACAAAACAATGGTATAAAAATGAAATAAAATATTTCACGGTGGTGTGGCAATTTGGTAAAAAAAAACGAAGAATGTCAAAGAGACATACACACACTAAAACTAGACACACAAAAACCAGACATACATAATATCTAAACCACAACATACTATCAAGAAATATAGGAAAATATTTAAGGGTAACACAAGGATAAAAGTGAGACAAGAGTAACTATAGTGTTTGTGTGTGAAGAAAGAGATAGAAGAAATAGGAAGCTTGGTGAATATGGAAAAGATCATGGAATATGCTGTAGAAAAATCAATTACGTTTTATGCACATTTAACACCGGCAGCATAAAATTTACTGAGTTCAGCGATCATTTTGAATTAACTGTTTTATGATGTATATGTCTATGTAAATTGCTTTATAGCATAGAGCGAGCTGTGTCGGGTGGAGTGAGTGAGAGGGAGAGAGTAAATTAGACATAGAAGCGAGTAGAGAAGTATAAAATCCAAGGAAATAGTTGTTCTCTTATTGATGATGGTAGTGGGTAGAATTTGAAAAACTCGTAAAATCCACCTTCTCTATAGTTAAATACAGGCCTTTAAACTCGAGTATATATGGATGCATATGTCATATGTATGAAGGTATGAAAGTCCATACATAAATGTTTGTATGTACGTATATATTATATATATAGGGCGGTGCCCCAGCATGGCCTCAGCGAATGGCTGAAACAGGTAAAAGAGTAAAAGAGTATATATATATATAAAATCTTAACTCCACCCTCGTTGAGGCCTTCCGAGTGGTCGTTTCCGCTCGCGCAGGTACAACTCGGCAACTGCGCGGGTCCACCGATTATCGGTGAACCGTTTGACGTGTCCATCCCATCTGAACTTGCTGCGCATATATTCCGTGATGACGTCGCTCACGCCGGACCTCTGTCTGATGACTTCGCTCCTGATGTGCTCTCTCAACGAGATTCCAAGCATTGATCTCTCCATGGCTCTTTGAGCCGTTACCAGCCCCGGGTCTTTTCTCTTCTTGTAGCCCACGTTTCACTGCCATATAACATTGCAGGTAAAACTGTGCTATTGAAGAGGTTGGCGCAGGTGGGCTTGTCCTTGAACGCCTTCCACCCGGTCCTTACTCTCCGCTAGATCTCCCTCTCAACGTCTCGGCGCATGTTCACTTCTTGTCCCAGGTATTACTCCACCTCCTCTATTTCATCACCGCCAACCAACATTCGATCTGTTGGTACGTTGTCGGACGGCATTAACACGAGGGTGGAGTTACGATTTTAGGAATACGGTTGGGACTACATGGATGAAGAAAGCACGATCCAGAGAGGAATGGACGGTGTGCTGTGACCAGCAGCGCCAAATGGACGTCCGACAGACAGGTCAACGTGATCAAGGTAATATATATATATATATATATATATATATATATATATATATATATATATATATATATATATATATATATATATATATATATATATATATATATAAAATAGAGAAGTGACACTCGCGTTGTGATATATTAGTAAAAAGGAAAAGAAGATGGTGACAATTTTTTCCCAGTGAAAAATAGTTTAATTAGGAATAAGTATAAATTAGTAATAAGTATTACTTATTATTCAGTTTTGGTTTTACGTTTTTACCGGTTGCGCATTTTTTATGCTTTTCAAAAATAATTTTGAGATAGTGTGCTCGTGATTTTTGCTCTCTCTCTCTCTCTCTCTCTCTCTCTCTATATATATATATATATATATATATATATATATATATATATATTAATATACATAGCAGAATATAAACTGTTATTATGTTCTAACACTGTAGAGGCCATTTCCATATATATATATATATATGTAAATGGCTTCTACAGGACTAGCACATATTAAAAAGTTATGCTCTGCCTGTGCATGGGGTGCTTGATTTGGTACCACACCGTATTTCACCGTATATATATATATATATATATATATATATATATATATATATATATATGTGTGTGTGTGTGTGTGTGTGTGTGTGTGTGTGTGTGTGTGCGTGAGAAAAACCATAGACCCTCCAGCTCAACTCTACTTTTGAAAAGCAGAAGAACTGCGAAACCGGTAAAGGAACCAAATATATATATATTTTTAAAAAAAAGACTCCAATTGTATTTTCGATTTCATCTTTTTTCCTTATACTTTCACTCGTGTAGGACACCTCGGTTATTTTTCATTTTGTAAAAAAAACCTCACTTTCTAATATATATATATATATATATATATATGGAGAAAAAATTTACGAAATGGAAATGCGGGTATATAGAATTTATTAGGTAACAATTGTTTCCATAGTGTATGAGTTACCTATACCTCGCTATTTGAATAATACACAAATATTATCAAAAACCGAAAGTACACTGTAAGCCAACACACCATGTCATCAGACCTTTGTATTAGAATGATATGAAAATATTTTATACACTAGATAAAAGATAAAGAAGGAGGTAGGAAGAGAAGGGGTAGAGGGAAGTGAGTAAGGTGGTGGGAGTATATATATATATATATATATATATACTAGAAAGTGAGATTTTGTTTACAAAATGAAAGATAACCCTGGTGTCCTACACGAGTGAAAGTATATATATATATATATATATATATGTGTGTGTGTGTGTGTGTGTGTGTGTGTGTGTGTAAAAAGTAAACAGAAAAAATAACAACACAATCGGTACAGTATATGGAAACTATATATATTAGATTAACGCTTAATATAGCTGGAAGAGAGTCTTAACGTTTCGGACGCTTGTCTTTCATCAGAAGAAAGAATGAGAAATTAAATAGATTAAGGGGACGGGCGGGATGGAATTATATATAAATTCTATGATGTGAAACATTAGCAGATGGTATAATATCTAGAGCTCAGCCATTCCTCTTATTCTCTACCATTTAGAGACCTTTCACGAAGGACTTTCTTCTGTGTTTCATATACCCACTAAATATATTTTGGTTCCTTGAGGAAAACGCATTCGTAGGAAAAGCGTATTCGTAGGAAGACGTTTTTGTCATGTGTAAGATTCAAATATTTAGAGATGCTGTGTTGCATCATCATCGCTCAGCTCTGTTTAGACATATATTTATTGTCTTTCCTGATATTATATTTCTGTCATTTACTTTCAGATGTGTCATATGTTTCACTATATTACCCAATACGTTCTGTCCATTTAAAGACTTTAATGTGTCTTTAGGAAAGATCTGGATCCTATATTTAACAGACCAACTACCCATGTAGTGCCTCACAAAATGAAATGGGTTTTTACTATGTGGCTAAAAATTATGCTAATTCCCTGAGAGAGGAAAAGGTCGATGAGAGAGAGAGAGAGATAGAGAGAAGGGAGGGGGCAGAAATCCGCTCCGATATTAGACAGGTCCTTTATCTATCGAAATGCAAATTTGATCTCAATTTAAAAACTCAGTCAAGTCACCGCCTACAAATAAAACATATGTTTACAACACGGTCTTTTGATGTTTTTCCTTTCGTATACATGGAAGTCTAGTTCCACCAGAAACTACATAAGCCTATTATAACCGTTGTTTGTTTATTTAGTTTATTTAGCAACTGATGAACTCATTATCTAAACCTTAACGCTACAAGTTTCTGTTGATGAATTATAAACCTTCATCAAACATGGCGTTAACTTTCGACGAATCATTGGGTTTTATGACACAGGCTTTGTTTTTATTATGATGAAACAACTGTGAATATACACTTAATGTTTCACTACGTTGTGATTCTGAATATCTATAAACATTTATTCTCCTGCCAAATTGTTTCATTGGTGTTGGTTAACATCACACCTGCATTGATTGTATACAGAAGAAAAAGTAATAATAATGAAAATGTCTTTTATTGGACACAAAGGCCGAATATGCTGGAGACGCCACAGTAAATAAGAACAACACACAGTGAGGTTTATACTGAATAAAGTGAAGTGGACATCAACAAAGGGAAAATAGGTATAATAACAAGACTAATTGTAATATATAGTAAAGGTAACGCTAGGAAATATCAACAAATAACAACTAGGAAAACTTGTTCAAAAGAAGGGTTTTCAAGTTTAGAAGAGTTCCACTCCTTTCCCCATCAAACAAAAATACCCTGTAGATTCGTGGGCATTTAAAATGCCTTGATCCTTTGTTTCCTATTCCGATTATAAAATCGTCACTTCCGCTGCTTTACACCATATTACATGAAATACATTAGAAGGAAATCCACCTCCCAGCACTGTCTCCTCTTTCTTAGAATGTTAGAACTCTTCTCTTTCTAATTTATTATTGTTTTATGTCAAAGGCGGGGGAATAATTTTACCTATGACCTTTAGAGAGTCTCCTCAACCAGTAAGTGTATTTGGTAGATCTTTCAGTATAAAACACTTCAGGGGGAACGTGAGTAGTAGAATTGGTTATTTAAAAACCTCTTGAGTTGTAGGTAGCAATTAACACAATCTATAATGCCAGACGATACACGTGTGTAGTAGAACCAGGAGTAGCTAGGGGACACACACAGACACACACACACACACAAACACACACACACACACACACACACACACAGACACACACACACACACACACACACACACACACACACAGACACACACACATATATATATATATATATATATATATATATATATATATATATATATATATATATATATATATATATATTAGAAAGTGAGGTTTTTTTTACAAAATTAAAAATAACCGAGGTGTCCTACACGAGTGAAAGTATAAAGAAAGAGAGATGAAATCGAAAATGCAACTGGAGTCTTATTTTTTTTTTAAATATATATATTTATTTGGTTCCTTTACCGGTTTCGCAGTTCTTCTGCTTTTCAAAAGGTGAGTTGAGATGGAGGGTCTGTGGTATTTCTCACATCTATATATATATATATTTATTAAAACAGATTAAAGTTTAAGCAAAGAATCGGTCCTTTCACCCTTAACGGGATCTTCTGAAACTTTATATATACATATATATATATATATATGTATATATGTATATATGTGTGTATATATGTATATATGTGTATATATATATATATACACATGTATATATATATAGGAAAAAGTATGACTCCGACGGCAGAGCTCAAGCCGTTTCGACGGCTATTTCTGGAGTCCAGGGTCATATATATATAACGAAGGAGGTGTGGTAAGGAACCAGACAGACCATAACGCACCAGAGTACTCAATACTTAGGGTAGTAGAGTGGGTAATAGGAAAAGGTTTGACCCCGACAGCAGAGCTCAAGCCGTTTCGACGGCTATTTCTGGACTGAAATAGCCGTCGAAACGGCTTGAGCTCTGCCGTCGGGGTCAAACTTTTCCTATATATATATATATATATATATATATATATATATATACATATATATATATATATATATATAACGAAGGAAATGTGGTAAGGAACCAGATGGACCATAACGCACCAAATTACTCAATACTTAGGGTAGTAGAGTGGGTAATAGGAATAAGTAGGACCCCGACGGCTGAGCCCTAGCCATTTCGACGGCTAATTCTGGACTGAATTAGCCGTCTAAACGGCCTGAGCTCAGCCGTCGGGGTCCTACTTCTTCCTATATATATATATATATATATATATATATATATATATATATATATATATATATATATATATATATATATATATAAAGTTAAACGAGATATCGTTTTGGCTTTCCTTAGTTCAGGTTGAGAGTAACCTGTAGTTCAGGTTTAGAGTAACCTGTACCGGGCAGTGTTCCAGCGTACATGGCAGTTGACTCAACAAGGTGTTTACTAGGGTAGGTTGGTCCTTGATTGTTCCGTGATCAGTAGTTCTTGGAGTAGCTACAAGTTGTAAAAAGAGGATTAACACGGATAAATAACTTTCAGGAGAGCTGCCCAACAGGAGGTCGTCAGAGAAGACATGTTTAGTTGAAGAATAAAGAATATTATTAAACTCTAGTGAAGTAGAGTTTAATAATTGTTTCTACTTTTGGCACAAGCCCAGTGTATTACTGGTACTTTATTTTATCGACCCCTTAAGGGTGAAAGGCAAAGTTAACCTCGGTGGTATTTGAACTCAGAATGGAATGGGCCGTAACTCTTTGCGTCAAAGCATGGCGTCCGACCCTCTACTGATACTGGCAATCCACCGAAGTAGAGTTTAATAATATTATTTATTCATCTATATAGGATATTACTTATTACGTATAGCAGAATAGAGAGAGAGGTTGAGTGGGAAAGAAATTGAGAGGGGAAGGAGAGAAGTGAAAGCGATGTAGATAGCATGGACGAGATACATACCCTGGGTGTTTTCGATTTAGACAGCAAGGGTATGATAAATTGGGACATAGATAGCGATTGAGTTAGAAGAGTGAGAGAGAAAAAGATGGTAGTTAAGGGAGAGACAGAAGGTGAACAATAACGACTGAGAAAGACAGGGAAATAGAGAAAGAGTGAGGAAGGGAGAGGGAGAAACAAAAGGCAAGATGGAGACAGAGAGGAATGAAAGGAAAAAGAGAGTGGGGGTGAAGCTCGAGTCAAAAATACACAAAGAATAAATAGTGCATCTGAATGTGACTTTACGACTAGGTTAACGATAAAATATCCTTCAACGTTTAGACGCCATTTTGAGAGCTATACCAAATAATTTGAATAACTTTTTTTTTTTTCGTAAATAATTTAATGGCTTTACTGGAAACATCTTCTGGTGGCTGAGAAGACAGTAAACTGTTTTACGCCTGACTTGGGAATAAACAAACGGAAGCACAGAATGCAATGAAAAAGAACTGAAAACGATTCGTTAAAGATTGATAGCAAACTGTTTAGTTCAAATAACGTATCATTTTGTATACGATTATACATTGTTTCCTTTATATTGTACCACCTCTCTATCTCTCTCTCACACACACACCTATATATATATATATATATATATATATATATATATATAAACAAGAAGGCGTAGGACAGAACAAAGGAGAGGCACAAAACAATGAGAAGAATCCCCAGTGACTGAAGAGGTCACAGAATGTGTGACGAAAGAACTTTGACAATATATGAGCAACCGTGCGGTTGTGGAACCAACCAACCGACCAACCGGAAATTTATAAATTCTTAAATTTATAAAAGTAATTTATAATAAATTGGAGTGAAACACTGGTGCGTGTGTTTCTTATTGGCAACATGACCCTCCCAAAGTATAACAGTATATATATATATATATATATATATATATATATATATATATATAATTGTTTCTACTTTTGGCACAAGGCCAGCAATTATTCCAGTGTATTACTGGTACTTTATTTTATCGACCCCGTAAGGATGAAAGGCAAAGTTAACCTCGGCGGGATTTGAACTCAAATATATATATATATATATAATGAGAAGTACACACATATATGTGCATACATACATACACATGTATATATACACATATATTTTTTCACAAGTATGTGAGATTGTGTGTTGTCGAACTTAGCCAGTGTTGCTCTATGATTATGAGAGAAAAGATAATCGAAATAATTAAATTGACTCGATATCAGAGCTATGTAACATATAATAAAGTAAGAAGAGCTCGTAGACACAGATATATACCTATTTTTTCATCAATCTCCCACTGTACAGTTTCGCTGGTCAGTATGCAAAAATCTTATATCATAGAGATATAACATTGTTGTGATGTAAGCTAGCTTTTGAAGAGAACACCTCAGGAAAAGTTTGCTTCCAAACACATCCGTAGCATGCGAGAAAATCTAAAAAAGGCGGAGGGAGATACTATTACGCGAGACACCGGTCAAGAACGGGGACTAAATCCCTTGTAGCAGTGAAAAGTATCTCAGAAGGCGGAGGGGGGATATTGATATGATACAGAGGTTACAGAGGGGTGGTAAGGTTGACTGAAAGTGATTATAGTCTTTGCATGAAAGGAGTAACTATACTTCCGTGGTTACTCTACCGTGAGGGAGTTTGTGACAATAATTGTTTCTACGTTTGGCAAAAGGCCAGCAATTACTCAGGGCATTACTTGGTACTTTATTTTATCGACCCCGTTAAGGATGAAAGGCAAAGTTAACCTCGGCGGGATTTGGACTCAGAATGGCAATGGGCCGTAACACTATACGTCAAAGCATAGCGTCCGACTCTCTACCGATACTGCCAATCCACCAGAGAAGTACACATATATGTGCATACATACAAACTCATGTATATATATACACATATATTTTTTCACAAGTATGTGAGATTGAATGGTGTCGACCTTAACTAGTGTTGCAGTGTGTCTATAAATATTTCGTATTATAAGTGGTTTGTATTATATCGTTGATGTCTTGAAGAATTTAAGGAGGAGGGGGAGGAGGAGGAGGAGGAGGAGGAGAAGAAGGCGGAGGACAAGAAGGAGGGGGAGAAGGAGGAGATGAAGAGGATGATGATGATGTTGAAGGGGAGGAGGTGGCGAAGGACGGGGAGGGGAGGACGGCGAGTAGGTGGAGGAGGAAGGTTAAGATAATGATGATGAGGGGGAGTAGAAGGAGGAAAGGGAGTAGAAGGAGGAAGAGGAAGTGTAGGTGACGGTGGTAGTGGCTACTTTGATGTCTTCGTGTTTGGTTGTGTGATAATTCACTTTGATGGCAACAGTTACGCTTTTATAAGCACACAAACGAATCGGTCGATTGGACACATATATGAATAAAATGAAATACACACATACACACGGCTCCACACATGCGCACACACACATATGCATAAATACACACACAAACACACAAACACACACACACACATATATATATATATATACGCGTGTGTATCTGTTTGTAAATATATATATATATATATATGCGTGTGTATCTGCCTGTAAATATATGTAAATATATATATATATATATATATATATATATATATATCATAAATCATGTCTATAGAATCAATCAGATATTAAAATATATACTATTTCTTCCTCTAATTAGCATAATTAACCATATACAAAATCAAATCTAGCAAGCTTTAAGAATAAATATTCTTACGGGTAAATCTATATATATATATATACTATATAATATTTTGAGAATAAGCTCTCAGTCCTTTACAATAATTATATTTTAATGTATATATATATATATATATATATATGTATATATATATATATATATATATATATATGTATATATATATAATATATAAGATCAAAAGATGGTTAAAAGAGTTCCATGTATTTTATTATGCGCATTTCGAAAACAAATACCATCATGCAATAACATTTGTGTTTTCATCAGATAAAATAGGACGACATGATATGAAGGTTGTGAATAGTTCAGTTTTAAATCAACATATGAAAAGTAGTTTTAGATTGATGTGTGATATTGGGAAAAAAAATTGTTGAGGGGGGGGGGGGGGGGAGGTTGGAAAGGATGAAAAAGAGGAGGAGATGAGAGTAAAAAGTGGAGGGGGAGTAGTATAATGAGGAAGGATGAGATAGGAGGAGAGATGGGTGATAGAGAGAGAGATATAGCTTTTATAACTGAGAAAAATATATTGTTTTACATAGAGAGGTTGAAAAACCGTTGGAAGATAATGTATAAATTAAAAGAATTTGAAAATTAACGAAGAGAAAAATAATGTAAAGTTAAGGTTTGTATATTGAAGGGTTTAATAATATGTGCGACGAAAAGAAATTGTTAATATGTATTAAGAAATGCGCATAATAAAATACATGGAACTCTTTTAACCATCTTTTGATCTTATATATTATGTATACTCCAGTCCTACAAACTGTAGAGTGCTTCTTATCCGATATCTGCATTGCTTTATTGTACTACAATAAAACTCACCTCCTACATATATATATATATTCTTACTTTATATCACCTCATCGCATGATATTTGTTTTTGAAATGCGCATAATAAAATACATGGAACTCTTTTAACCATCTTTTGATCTTATATATTATTTATACTCCAGTCCTACAAACTGTAGAGTGCTACTTATCCGATATCTGCATTGCTTTATTGTACTACTATAAAACTCACCTCCTACATATATATATATATGTGTGTGTGTGTGTGTGTGTGTGTGTGTGTGTGTGTGTGTGTGTGTGTGTGTGTGTAACTTTGATAACATTATAGGTTTCGGCCAGTATTGGCCCAGGCCATATAATAAGAAAATGCGAAGTAGTTTCAGATGTTAAAGTCCTTTATTCCCAAGGCTGTGATACATATTTCAATAACGACAGTGGCCACGTAATTGATATTACATTGTGACTGGTTATGACAGAGTGATATTAGTAATAATAGAGATGCGATCACAGTATTTTGTGACCAACAGTAACAAATATATTACATTGTGGCTGGTTATGACAGAGTGATATTAGTAATAATAGAGATGTGATCACAGTGTTTTGTGACCAACAATAACAAATATATTACATTGTGGCTGGTTATGACAGTGATATTAGTAATAATAGAGATGTGATCACAGTGTTTTGTGACCAGCAGTAACAAATATATTACATTGTGGCTGGTTATGACAGAGTGATATTAGTAATAATAGAGATGTGATCACAATGTTTTGTGACCGACAGTAACAAATATATTACATTGTGGCTGGTTATGACAGAGTGATATTAGTAATAATAGAGATGTGATCACAGTGTTTTGTGACCAACAGTAACAAATATATTACATTGTGGCTGGTTATGACAGTGATATTAGTAATAATAGAGATGTGATCACAGTGTTTTGTGACTAACAGTAACAAATATATTACATTGTGGCTGCTT
>OZ024750.1:45580704-45585704 GCA_964016885.1 Eledone cirrhosa
TACATATATATATATATATATATATATATACACATATACATATATATATATATATATATGAAAAAGTGAGTCCTTCATCAGTGACCCTCCAACCGTCCTCGGCATTTCATCGCTTTAAGGGCCATATGCCTCAGGTTGGTGCGAACAACGGCTAAAAAAAGTCGTTGGGACACGTAAATAAAGGGGGACGCTAGAGTAACAACAAAAAGGTTTAAGCAACGGAAAGTGAGTAGAAATAGACAAGTCCCAGATCTCTATGAATATAAACTCTGTGAAATCGTGAACAAGAGACGAAAGACCATCAGACCTGGTTGAAATGTGAGCAAGGAAAGAATTTCGCCCAAGTTTGACGGGGGGGAAAAAATAGAGAGAGAGAGAGAAAGAAAAAGGAGAGAAGAAGAAGAAGAAGAAGAAGAAGAAGAAGAAGAAGAAGAAGAAGAAGAAGAAGAAGAAGAAGAAGAAGAAGAAGAAGAAGAAGAAGAAGAAGAAGAAGATAAGGGGGTCTGGTCTACGAATTCGGTAAACGCAAGTTTTGTGAAGTCGCAGACGAAAGAGAGAGAGAAAAAAATTCCATACCAGCTCGGTCAAGACTGCGCGAGAAAAGAATTACACACAGGTCAAACTTGAAGGAGGAGGAGGAAAGATATATATATATATATATATATATAAATCTCCCTCACACAAATACTCTTCCTTTCTTACTCTCTCTCATACACTCACTATCTCTCTGTCACGCTCTCTCACTCACACAACACTCTCTCTCTTTCTCTCCCCTCTCTGTGGTGAAACATGTCTTCGGTTAATACATAATATTTGGTTTCCTCATACAGTACTAATCAGTTTCAAAAACGTCCACCATGTCTTTAGAACGATGCTGTTGTAGTTTAAAGAAATATAAATTTAAGATGGCTACTGTAGAAATTTTAGGAAGGATTAGCCTGTAGCATAGTTTCTTTTACGATTCTTTTATTATTACCAATTACGAGCCTTCTAATCCAAAGGCACTTGCCAACTGCTGAGTCAATTCTGCTACATATCATATATAGATGTAGGTCCATCTATAAAGCGTATCAATACGTCTAGTACATATATATATATACATATATACATGTCTAGTATACAGAGAGACACACACACACACATATATATATGTATATAGAACATAAATTGGCAGTAGCAGTAACACAGTGTAATTCAAAATAAAGGTATATACGAAATTATATAAAATGTGTTCATCTGTAATACACACATATATGTATCGCTGTGGGTACTATTTTAAACCATGATTATATCTCAGCTGCTATAGTAGTCTCGGGAGGACACCAAACATTAGTATTTCAGGATATTTTCCATCTTCAATTAAGCCTATTCAGCTCGCTTGTATTCCCAATGAGTAACTCCATAAAGGTATTATTTGCAAAAATCTATCTAAGGTATCAGCTTATTTCGCTTCAGTACCGAGTGAGCTAACCTCACTGAAAATATTAATATTTGGTGCTGTCAATCAGTTATTGAGATAACATTGAAACGATGGTTCCTTAACAAGCACGCAGCCAAACTTGTGTATATTTTTATACATGAACGTATTGTATACGCTTCCATATATGCCTCTATTATATATATAGAGAGAGAGCCCCGGAAAACTAGAGAGATTATTGAACAACGCAGGTTTGTTTTCAGCACAAAAGGAGACAAATATGTGTCGTGTTTACTTTAAGTGAATGAGAAATTCTACATCGTGGTCCCCTGATTTGATAGAAATAACAAATTCTTCCTCAAATTAAGTTGTACCGGCGTAAAAGAAAAGGATGACGCATCACTGGATAAGGTGATAATTAGGAATTACTGGAGAAGAATTGACATATCAATAATTTCAGGCTCAGTCAGTGTTAACAGGGAACTAAATAACACAAGTGTGTCCTCTAACAGTTAATCACTTCATTAGATTAAAGAGAAAAATATACATGTTTTCATTTAATGTATAGATTTTTAAGTTAAAAGCAAATCTTTGTCTCGTGATCACTGATTACATTATATACAAACACACACATATATATGTGTATATGCGTGTATATATGCGGGTTTGTGCGTTTATGTGTACGTTCGTGTGTGTCTGCTGCTTACCAAGTATATTTCAATCTGAGGCTAAAGCAGAAGACACCAGAAACATATACTGCAAGAGGAATCGAACTTGGAAATATACGTTTGCGAAACCAATTATTAAGGACACACACAGACATGCTAGGGTTACTTTCCTTTATCGATGAATGACACCTAGAATAAAATAAGAACTCATATTAAAAAAACAAACTGCAGTTGAATAAAACATAAGAATCTGAAGGAAAATGGAAATCTTTGAGGAAGCAAAATACTATAATTTGCTTTGTAGTCATCGAAAAAAAACAACATATTTTATCTTCAGGACATTCCCGGATATCAACGTGTATACACAATCAAATGAGCTAATACATTACACTTTAAAACAGAGGTTCTCAAAGTGGCCGCTACCACCGAGAGGGGGGGGGGAGAAGGTCCAGGGGACGGTAAAGGTGATATAATAGGATATCAAATATTAAATGATACATATTATATATGAATATAGTAAAACATAGTGAAGGCGTGTGGCTGACTGGTTAGAGATTTGGATTCGCAATTGTGAGGTTGTGATTTCGATTCCCGGACCGGGCGATGCGTTATGTCCTTGGGCAAGACACTTTATTTAACGTTGCTCTTTCTACCTGGAGTTGCGACCAATAGATAGAATTAGCAATTGGAAAGACCCATGGAAACATAGCTTCCTCGGTCCGATTTGATGAAAGTCGATTGACTATCGATAGTAAAATAAAAAGATATATAATTTCCGTTTATACGTAGTATATATTATTTTATTTATTATATATAAATTAACTATGTTATATGTTATTTACATTTTGCGGCTATGCAGGTCTCTCTGGAAATAGCTGTGGGGGCGCTGAGAAGGGCGGTGGCCCAAAACGTTTGAGAACCTCTGCTTTAAAAGAATAAGGGGGTGACATCATTACTAATTTGAGGTTTTGAATCAGGTGAATGTAATCAAAGGTACACGTGTACCTTTAAAAACACCTTAATACACAGCGTATATCATGGCAGAAACTAATTCATAGATCGATCACATGTGCATTGATCCATGACATTAGATGCTTAGGAAAATGACAAATATAATACTGTTTATATCAACAGATATCAAGTTACCTTCATGTATACCTGTTGTCTGTTAGTAGATATAATATCAACCTATGTCTGATTGGCTGATTTCACTAAGTAATTAACACAACCAAATAAGAACGTAGGTATGAACGCACACGACTCTATGTAGAAGTAGACACACACGCACACACACACACACACACACACACACATATATATATATCTGTATGTATATATATATATATATATATATATATATATGTGGGAAAATGTTTAACCCGACGGCAGAGCTCAAGCCGTTTCGACGGCTATTTCTGAAATAGCCGTCAAAACGGCTTGAGCTCTGCCGTCGGGGTTAAGCATTTTCCTATTACCCACTCTACTACCCTAAGTATCGAGTACTCTGGTGTGTTATGGTCCATCTGGTCCTTACCACACCTCTTTTGTTATACATATGTATATATATATATATATAGAGAGAGAGAGAGGGAGATAAAGAGAGATGGAGAGAGAGAGAACGAGAGAGAGTTAGAGAGAGAGAGAGAGAGAGAAAGAGAGAGAGAGAGAGGGGGAGAGAGAGAGAGAGAGAGAGAGAGAGATAAGAAAGAATGTGGTAACATACCAGGTGTACCAGTTCGGATCTAGTTGTCGAAACAGTCGGAGCTCAGCCGTCGGGGTCCTGAATCTTGTGATATATATATATATATATATATATATATATATATATATATAAATAATATATAAGAACAAAAGATGGTTAAAGGAGTTCCATGTATTTTATTATGCGCATTTCAAAAACAAATATCATCATGCAATAATATTTGTGTTTTCATCAGATAAAACAGGAGGACATGATATGAAGGCTAAAAAACAGTTGTGGATTGTTCAGTTTTAAATCAACATATGTTGATTTAAAACTGAACAATCCACAACTGTTTTTTAGCCTTCATATCATGTCCTCCTGTTTTATCTGATGAAAACACAAATATTATTGCATGATGATATTTGTTTTTGAAATGCGCATAATAAAATACATGGAACTCCTTTAACCATCTTTTGTTCTCATATATTATTTATACTCCAGTCCTACAAACTGTAGAGTGCTTCTTATCCGATATCTGCATTGCTTTATTGTACTACAATAAAACTCACCTCCTACATATATATATATATATATATAGGAACCAGTTTTACCCACTCTACTACCCCAAGTATTGAGTACTTTGGTGCGTTATGGTCCACCTGGTTCCTTACCACATTTCCTTCGTTATATATATATATATATATATATATATATATATATATATATATATATATATATATATATAGCGACAGTAGCACTGAGATAAACTTAATTATAATATACCGGTGTATACAAAATAATATACTATCTGTGTTCATGTAATATACCCATAAGAGCTTCGCTGTTCACAGACATTAGAGAGAAAAATAATTTTATCATAACCAAATTTTTTTTTTTTTATATCAAACGAGCCTGTCATGGGTCTATTGAATATTAGTGTACAGTATACGCTTTCATAAGCATCGCTCTCTCTCTCTCTCTTTCTCTCTCTCTCTCTCTCTATCTCTCTCTCTCTCTCTCTCTTTCTCCCCCATCCCCCCTCTCTATATCTATCTATTTCGCTCTCTCTCTCTCTATATATATATATATATATATATATATATCTGTATATATATATATATATAATTAAATATAACCTCTGCACATATATATAGTGTATTTTATATATATATATATATATATATATATATATATATATATATATATATATATATAGATATATATATATACA
>OZ024750.1:45590704-45613204 GCA_964016885.1 Eledone cirrhosa
AAACCGTAAGTTTCGATGTTTGTGTTTTATGAAATTAAAATTGCAAGTGGACCGTTAAGGAAAGTAGAGTTTAACTTTAGTTCTAAAACTTTGGTAGAGTGGATGAGTATATCAAAGAGGAGGAAGTTTATGTACGAACTTATGTGATTGACAATGACCAATTTCAGTCTATGATTTAAGCGAAAACAAATAAAACATCTCGAAAAGATCTAAAGGTTGACCATTCAACAGAAGGTCGACATTTTCATCACACAACAGAGTCAAATGGTATCTCTCTCTATATATATATGTCGTGTTGATTGAAAGAAGACAAATAAATTAAATCTCTTACAATGTATTTACGGCGCATTTTTCTACAAAAAAGACCACCCCTTCCTCGCTCATATTTTTAACTTTTGAAGAAGGGTATATTCAATTGGATAACTAAGGGTTTCTAAACAGTGACTGGACGAAAGTAAAGCACTGAGACATTCACAAATTGAAGCTGGATACAAAATGTTACAGTTATTATTCGGGTGTCAGTATAAGGAATCATCCATTTTTGTTTCTGGAATGTTGAAACCATATCAATAAATATGTATTGCCAATAAATCGACAATATTTGACAAAACACTGCAAAACCTTTCCAATATTGGTCCCCACGACAATATCCAAATATATCTTGCAAGGACTCTTTAGAAATTACACTATCTGATCTAAGAAACACTACCTCACGCATCTTATACCCAAATAGCTCACCGGCCGAATATTGATATTTCAAAAATATTGCTAAGACATTTACTGAAAAAAAATTTGAATAAACTAGGAATAGCGTTAAAAACCTAGGAAGATTTCATCCCTTTCAGGATTCTAAAATATAGTAATATCGAAATATATACTGTAGTTGTTGTTGACAAAAATGTGTAAATTGTAATGATTATTCTTTCGGTTAATAAAATTTATAATTAGCTGCGATATTTTATATAAAATTTAATTATGAAAAACCGTAAATAGTTTTACATCAGCCTGAGAGTTAACCACGTATGTGTATTTATGTATATGACTACTAACATACAGACTAATTTACAAAGTGAAGTGAAATTGTAATTATGAAAACACACAAACACACACAAACACACACGCACACACACACGCACACACACACACACACACACACACACACACACACACACACACACACACACACACACACACACACACACACACACACACACACACACACACATATATATATATATATATATATATATATATATAGATGTGTATGTGTGTGTATGTAATGCATACCTATATATGGTGAACATCAAAGAATTTAACTGCTGTGATTTACCAAAGGAGATTAATCATTTTAAAAGGTATCTATATTTGAAGTTCTAGTCAAACTTTAATTAGTTACCTACCTAGCTATGTGTGCTTACATTCTTTACAAATTATTCCCTGTGATTGTTTCATGTATTTATTTGATATATATATGTCAATCTATTTCTAGTTGATATGTAATGCTCGGATATAAACTTTGAGCTTATTCTACGGTGGATATGGCGCATGTCTCTCAGACATGACAACCCTTAATTTTAATTTTGTATATATATATATATTTTTTTTTTTATTAAAATAACAGATTAAAGTTTAAGCAAAGAATCGCTGCTTTCACCCTTATCGGGCGTCTTCGGAATTTTAGTCTTCACATTTATTATTATTACTATATATATTATTATATATAGTAATATTTACTATATTATTATTACTATATATATTATTTACTATATTATTATTACTATATATATTATTTACTATATTATTATTACTATATATATTATTATATATAGTAATTATTACTATATTATTATTATTACTATATATATATATATATATAGTAATAATAAGGACTTCCTAATCATTGCAGGAGATTTTAACGGACACGTAGGTAAACACTGCGACGGCTTCAATAGAGTACATGGAGGCCATGGAGTTGGCACAAGGAATGAGGAAGGATTCAGACTTCTAGAATTCTGCGACGCCAATGACATGTCGATATGTAACACAAACTTTAAAAAACCCGACAACCACCTGATCACCTATAGATCAGGGGAGCACTCTAGTCAGTTAGATTTTATCCTCATCAGAGGACGTGACAGATGGACGGTCGTAAACACAAAAGCCTTCCCTAGTGAGGAATGTACATCCCAACATAGCTTAGTTGTCAGCGACCTCACGGCCAGAACTAGACGAGCCCTGAAACAGAGGCCAACCTGGAGAAGAAAGATCTGGAAGCTGAAAGTCCCCTCAACCAGTAACAGATTTAAAGATATTTTACTCAACGCCTACGACAGTAAAGAAGAACAGATAGAGACATTTAACGTAGAAGAGAACTGGGAGTTCCTAAAAAATAACTTACTAGAGGCGACGGATGAGGTTTGTGGCTGGAGTAAGACCTCAAGCAGGAGGAGAGTGACTTGGTGGTGGAACAATAAGGTAGATGAAGCAGTCAAGGCCAAGAGACAGGCATGGAAAGAATGGAAGAACGGGGGGAGCAGGGTACATTACATAGAGACCAAGAGGGAAGCTAGGCGACAAGTATACTTAGCTAGGAGGGAAGCAGAGGATAGAAAATTCAAGCATGTTTTACAACGTGAGGACCAGAAACAGGAGGTATTCAAGATTGCGAGGCAGTGTGTCAGAGATAGTTGTGATGTCATTGGAGAGAAGTGTATCCGGAATGATAAAGGTGAGCTTGCCCTCACAAGTGCTGAGAAGAAAGATGCATGGAAGAGTCATTATGATAGATTACTAAATGAGGAGAATGCATGGGAAGAAGAGACCCTACCCCACGTAGACCCTATAGAGGGACCAGCAGTACAAGTCAGCGGCAGCGTAGTAAGTAAGGCAATCAGAGATATGAAGATAGGGAAGGCAACCGGTCCATCGGGTATAGCTGCCGAGATGCTGAAGGCATCTGGGTCTGTAGGTCACACTATAACCACACGTATCGTTAACCAGGTAATACTAGAGGGGGCCATACCAAAAGATTGGTGCAGTAGCATCATTGTCAACTGCTACAAAGGTAAAGGCGATGCACTAGATAGAGGAAACTATAGAGGTATAAAGTTGATGGACCAGGTCATGAAAGTAACAGAAAGAGTTATAGCACAGCTGATTAGGGACCGGGTGAATATAGACGAGATGCAATTTGGGTTTGTACCAGGGAAAGGCACCACTGATGCCCTCTTCCTTGTGAGGCAATTACAGGAAAAGTACCTAGCTAAAAGTAAGCCACTCTACTTGGCATTTGTCGACCTTGAGAAAGCCTTTGACAGAGTTCCACGTGCAGTAATCTGGTGGGCTCTTAGAAAACTAGGAGTAGATGAATGGCTTGTGAAAGCGGTACAAGCCATGTATAGGGGAGCAGTCAGCAAAGTTAGGATTGGCAATGAGTATAGCGAGGAATTTAGCGTACAGGTTGGGGTCCACCAGGGCTCTGTTCTTAGCCCTCTCCTGTTCATCATAGTCCTGCAGGCAATAACGGAGGAGTTTAAGACCGGATGCCCATGGGAACTCCTGTATGCTGATGACCTCGCACTCATAGCTGAATCTATGGTAGAACTAGAGAATAAATTCCAAACCTGGAAGCAGGGACTAGAGAGAAAGGGCCTCAAAGTCAACATGACAAAGACTAAGGTCCTTATAAGTAGACGAGAAAACAGAACCCAGATCCCCTCAGGGAAATGGCCTTGCTCAGTATGTAGGAAAGGTGTAGGTAGGAACTCCATTCTCTGCCCCAATTGCAAACAATGGGTACACAAGAGATGTAGCGGGATCTCAGGAAGCTTAATTAAGAATGTAGGATTCACATGCAGCAGCTGTGCTGAAACAGCAAGCAAACAGCCACAGGAAACAAGTACCACCAATCTCTGGGAGGGCCCTGTAGAAACAGTAGACACCTTCTGCTACCTAGGTGACCGAATTAGCAACGGAGGTGGGTGCTCAGAAAGTACAATAACTAGGGTAAGAACGGGATGGAAGAAGTTTAGGGAACTACTACCACTGCCAGCTGCAAAAGGCTTCTCCCTCAGAATAGAAGGCAGACTGTATGATGCGTGTATCCGAACAGCGATGTTACATGGTAGTGAGACCTGGGCGCTGAAGGTGGAAGACTTACGTAGATTAGAGAGAAACGAAGCCTGCATGCTCCGATGGATGTGTAACAGTAATATACGTGAACGACAAAGCATAAAGGAATTGAGAGAGAGACTGAGCATAAGAGGAATCAAATGCCGCGTGCAGGAGAGGCGGTTACGCTGGTATGGACATGTGATGCGTATGAAGGATGACAGCTGCATAAAAAGGTGCAGAGCACTAGAAGTTGATGGAAACCGCGGAGTGGGGAGACCCAACATGACCTGGGATGAGGTGATAAAAGCCGACCTTACCCAACTACACCTCTCAAAGTCAATGACACACGACCGTGACTTCTGGCGTCACGCAGTAATACAGGGTACCCGACCTCCCATGGGTACATGCTGAAGCATATAAACAATATGCCCCCCCCCCACCGCAAGGTGGTCGTGGAGGTGCCACGGCAAAAAAGCACCCAGCCCACACTGTAAAGTGGACGTGTAGGCGCCACGAAAAAGCACCCAGCACTCACTGTAAATGAGGTTGGTGTTAGGAAGGGCATCCAGCTGTAGAAATCAAGCCAGATCAGTTCCTGTATGAGCAAGGCATGGTCAGCCGACCAGACACTGCCCACAACAGGACAACCCGTCTAACCCATGCTAGCGTGGAAGAACGGACGTAAAACGGTGATGATGATGATGATGATATATATATATATATATATAGGTTTATATGTGTGAGCATGTGTGTGTGTCTGCGTGTGTACGTGTGTATTTACGTAAATATTAATATATACATTCCTATATATATATAAATATATATATATATATATATGTACATTCGTATATACATATATATGTACATACATATATACATGTATATATATATATATACATACATATGCAAAAGTTCTATTTAAATTGTTGGGATACAACAAGCAAATATTTTTATAACTGATATAAAGCACTCGACAAGTATTTGGAGTAGATATACGATATTAACAAATGGAAACTATATTTATAAAACCATATTTATTTCATTATACATATTTCAAGGATACCAAGTTAAATTATGGTATGCCTTCATCAGACAAAATACAATATATACCAGTTTTATAAATAAACATTGACGTACCCTTTCAAAATACAACCGTTACTTTTGGAAGACATCAGGATCCTGATGTCTTCCAAAAGTAACGGTTGCATTTTGAAAGGGTACGTCAATGTTTATTTATAAAACTGGTATATATTGTATTTTGATGTCTTCCAAAAGTAACGGTCGCATTTTGAAAGGGTACGTCAATGTTTATTTATAAAACTGGTATATATTGTATTTTGTCTGATGAAGGCTTACCATAATTTAACTTGGTATCCTTGAAATATGTATAATGAAATAAATATGGTTTTATAAATATAGTTTCCATTTGTTAATATCGTATATACATACATATATATATATGTGTGTGTATGTAAGTATGTATGGATGTATGTATGTACATATATATTGATATGGATAGTATTTTCTTTACTAAAATACTCTCTTTAAAAACAATAATTCCAAATATACCAGCTCAAGGCGATAGGTATATAGTTTGTTAGTTCTTTGTGAATTCCTAGTAATAATGGCATAAATGATAAAGGATATTTAATATGAAGTGTTGAAATGTGGCCCCAGTGGGCACTCGTGATCATGCTACACGAAACTCATGCCAGAAAACCACGTCAGCGACCTTTCTAGATGTATATATACCGGGTAAATTGATATTCTAGTCCACCAGTGGTGGTTTGTGAGGACTAAAATGTTATTTACCTGGAGTCTAAATCTAGTGAATTGCATCCCACTATATATAAATATATATATATATATATATATATATATATATATATGTCCGTGAGTGGCGAATAAATATATACATACATATATATACATACACACACACACACACACACACACACACACACACACACACACACACACACACACACACACACACATATATATATATATATATATATATATATATAGTAATAATAATAAATTTGAAGACTAAAATCCAAAGAGGGCTCGATAAGGATAAATATATATCAAATATATCAGAACCGTCGAGCAAATATCTTTTAAAATAACAGATTAAAGTTTAAGCAAATTAATCGCTGCTTTCACCCTTAACGGGATCTTCTGAAAGAGAAGATATCGTTAAGGGTGAAAGCAGCGATTCTCTGCTTAAATAGATATATAGATATGCATATATATACACATAAACATACATATGTCTATATATATCTATACACATTTAAGTATTGGTCTCTGGGGGCGGGCAGATGCGTCAGTGTGCGCATATTGTAAGTCGTAGTTTAAAGGTGAGCCCTTTTCTGTTGATATTCGTGGTTTTTTGTCCCTAGACTTCAGACAATTAATTGCCGCCCAAGAAAAACACCGAGTAGCTATTGACAACGGAATTTTCCCTAAGTGCATACACGTATATATATATACATGTTACTTTAGAATTTCCCACTATGCTCTCTATGATATCAGATATATACTTATTTCTGTGGCAGACTATATATATATATTATATATATATATATATATGTATATATATACATATATATATATATATATATATATATATATATATATATATATATATATATATATATATATATATATATATACATATATATATATATATATATATATATGTATGTATACGCATACGTATATATATATATATATATATATATATATATATATATATATATATATATATATATATATAGTTATTTATTTATATATAAATATATATATATTTATATATATATATATGTATGTATGTATATATATAAGAGTGGAAGTTACTTAAATCGATGTTGCGATATATATATACAGAGAGAGAGAGAGAGAGAGAGAGAGAGAGAGAGAGAGAGAGAGAGAGAGAGAGAGAGAGATGCGGAAACACCCGAACACGTGTGTATTCGTGCGTATGAATGCATTCATTGGCGTGTGTCGAAGTGCGCGTAAAACAGTTACGGTCTTTTTTTTCTATTTTTCCGCGTATGTGTGGTTTGTATATTTTCTACTGTTTTCGTGTATGCTAGTAAGCTGATATTTCTTGGAACAATTATATCTAATAGTTGACTTAAATGGAATGTATTATGTTGGCATTTAAACATCTTTTTTTGAAAGTCACAGCTTTACAGCAAACACACGAATTAAAAGTCAATTTTTCTTTCTCTATTCAAACTCTCTTTCCTATCTACACATCTTTTATTCAGCTCCTTTCTTTTCTTAATTCAGCCCCCATACACCATCCGTTCTAACCCCTAAATATATTTTTTTATGTTTCTCTCTCTCCCTTATTTTAATTTTTTTTCCTACTCCATAAAACGCTTCCTTCGTTTTTGTTTCGCTGATTTGATTCGAGGGCAAAAAAAATTTGCGAATGTAGACTTCGTGATTATAACTCGCTGTATTTGTTACTGATTTTACTCTTAATGTTTTTGTTGTGTTACTCGATATTTTTTGTTATTGATTTATGTCATTACTTTCTTTTTACTTTTGATATTTTTTTATATTATTTCCATAGATTTTCGTTTTTGTTTTTGCTGCTGTTGTTGTTTCAGTTGGTGTCAGCGTTTTTAACTTTTTTCTCTAGTCATGGTTGCTAAGCCTATAGTTATGGTCTCTGTTTTTTGATAATTATTTCTATAGCTCAACTAAAATACACCCATTGTGTGCATCAATCGGAAATTCCTTATCCCAGATATGAGAATAGTATTTCAGTGTAAGCATAATTTGAGCTTCGTAAGTATTGTCGTGGGCTCACATATACGATTAACCATAAATACAAAACAGACTTTTATTTGTTGAAAAATAACTCGTCGGATTTGTTCGAAACTTTACCCAGTTTCCCAGAATCCCGCATATGGAACTTTGGAATGTTATTTTCAATATATCAGGTAACTGGGTTACATGGGACTAAATGTCCCATGTAACCCAGTTCAACCTGCTTCAGCAACGAGTGGTTGGCGGTAAAACCGGCTACCCTACCAGGCCCTGGTCTGATGAAAATGTTGAGTGGAACTCTAACAGCAACAGAAACAGAGATTTAAAGGGCTGATGAATATTTCGGAATCAACGTCAATTAGCCTGACTAACCTACCATTCGCCAACCGTCGTTAGTCCGGCTGGCATTTGACGTGACCATAATCAAACAGAAAGCCCTGAAGGTCAACCAGGGAGGGATTCCCGGAACAGGAATGAGATATCTGGATTGGATTTGATTTAGAGGGGTTAACTTCTTCTTTCCTCATTTCGGCCTCAATAAAGCAAAATATTTTTCCGAAGGTGTCAGAGCGTAGGAAGGGATGGACTTTTTACCGACTCATTGCCATTCGAGAAATCAAATGTTATAGTTGATCCACAATAAGCGAACCAGGGTCCTTCGCCGCAGTTTTAGCTGTTGCAAGTATTCGAGTAGCAATTCATGGTAAATTCCTTCACCCTCCCATCAGTATAAAAAATCCTCGCCTCTGAAAGAAATGTTTTCTTAATGTGCAATGTTCTCCCGCACCACCAACTCTGAACAAACTGTAAAAGATTTTGAAGAATATGGAAATAACATCAGAGGTTATTAAAGCAAAGATATTCTATATATATATAACTGCACTGTCCACAGGTGTTTTTTAGCCTTCATATCATGTTCTCCTGTTTTATCTGATGAAAACACAAATATTATTGCATGATGATGTTTGTTTTTGAAATGCGCATAATAAAATACATGGAACTCCTTTAACCATCTTTTGATCTTATATTATATATATATATATATATATATATATATATATATATATATATATATATATATATATATATATATATATATAATAAATACAATATTGGAGAAAGCTTTTTAACGATACTCCGGCCAAATTCCAACTCACTCAACAAACATCAGGAAATAAGTGATTATATTCCCAATTATGTGTTCGGGGTGCTAACTAAAAGTATTGCGTGGAAAATTGGCTGTATTATTTCAAATGAGATATATATAATATATATATATATATATATATATAAATATATCCAAAACAACTCTGGAAATTTCTACACCAACAGTGATATAGACCGCCTCAACTTAAAACGTAAGCAGGGAGGCAGATGTCTAACATCAATCGAGACAGCATTTGTTGGTAACATCATATCCCTCTAACAACATCTATGAACCACTAAGCGCAGGAGCCCATAGCTTTAGCAAGTCTCTCTACATGAGATAGATAAGATCATGAGTGTTGGAAACGAGTTTCTTGAGAAGTAATCCCTGCATGAAAATGCAATAACGCAGCGAATCCATGGATGAAAAATTGCATGATTATCAGCAAAAAATCATGCATGCATATGTCGCGAGGAGGCTCCAGGGTGAGAGTATTATAGATAAGCAAACCAGTTTTTTTGGAACCACACCTGCTATATTGGTTCTCACTTTGAAGGATATGTGTTTGCATTCGAAGAACAGGAAAAATATTCCTGATTCGCAAAAGTGTTAGGGATGCAGGCAACAGACCTAGCTGTGGGAACAAATGCAGACTCTGCAGAATTAACATCGAAGATGTCACCCATGTCATAAACAATTGTCCGAAGATGTCATCGCGGTGCTCTCTACCTATTAGGCATGACGTAATAGCCAAAGCGTTACAAAATGCAATCCGTCGAAATGATAGCCCCGACAATAAACATATTGAAATTGACAGCAATGTGGAATGCAAATTCATACATAATATGAAAGAGTACAGGTGGAATGTTCCAGGCAAAACTACAATAAAATGAGAGTATGACTGACTAGGTATAGTGACACAGGACATGGAAAAGAAGGCAGTACACAGTAGTGGAAGTCTACTACCCAGTATTTGCCAATATATTATAGTATCGGTAGAGAGTCGGACACCATGCTTTGCAGCATAGAGTTACGGTGCTTTATGGTCTGAGTTCAAATCCCGCCGAGGTTAAGTTTGCCTTTCATCCTTACGGGTTCGATAAAATAAAGTACCAGTAATGCACTGGATAATTGCTGGCCTTGTGCCAAAATAAGTAACAATTATTAAAGATTAGCGAAAATGAGACTCGCTATGCAGAACTAATGAGAAATCTGCAGATACCCTAACTATGCCTTCAGTTTTATAACTAGGGTCATTGGGTCTCGGGGATAGGTTAATAACTGCCTCAGCACAAATCTTGAGAAACTGGACTAAATTAGGAAGTTACATTAATCCATTAATAGAACTGTAAATATATGTAAAACATTCCAAACATTATGCATGTAATAACTGCATATACAAATTTATGGATATAAAACATATGCATGTGTACACATATAACTCAAAGTATACTACCCTACAGATATAATAACAATACCTGCAAACACACCGATACAAACAAATATGCACACACACATGGACACAAGCATATACACACTCACCAAGCTAGATATCTACACACAATCCCACCCTAACCACCATCTCCCCACATTATATATATATATATATATATGTGTAGATAAATCTACCAAAATAGAGGGTAGTGTCAAATCCGTATGAAGAACTCAATGTAATCCAAATATCAGGAAAAGAGAATATACATTAAAACATTTTCTATGAAAATCAGAGGAAAACAGAGTCCTGATAAGTTAATAAAAACAATGAAATAAAAACAAAGAACAAGTTCCTTATATTAAAACATTTATAATTTTACGATCGTTTTTAGGATGTATATGTGTGTTGGTATGTATATCATATAGATCTATGTAAAAATGTTACAAACTATCAGAGGAAATATACATACCTTCATATATACATGCTGTCTTCAGAAATGATGAGATTTGTTTATTGAAAAAAAACAAACAAAGATTTAATATAAAAGGTCTGTTTGGGAACAGGTTTTGAATTGACCAATAGAGAAGTAGTTAGAGGTCTAGTTGATAGAATAGTAGTAGAAGAAATTTAATTTAAGAGTAGAGGAGTGCAGACTTATGTTTTGACTGAAAAGAATACTTTGAATGAAAATAATACTTTGGGGATGAAAAGAGGTCAAGCCAGTGAAAGGTACACGAACATTTGATGTTATATATACCAAGGATGTTGTATTAGCTAATGCGGCATTTTTAAAACTATGTTTGTGGGTATTAAATCTTACCTTAAATTGATTAGATGTAGCTCCTATATATGAATAAGTGAAGTCCTTAGTGTTAATTTTACATTTATAGGCTATGTTATTAATAAGACAATTTCTCTTTAATGGGCAATTTAAAAATGCCGCATTAGCTAATACAACATCCTTGGCTGAAACAATTAATAATTATAGAAAGAAGAATATCGATTACAACCCGACCTGGAGTGTGCTCAAATGGGCCACCCCTTATCAAAATAACAGATACGAGTGTAGATTATGCTCCCAGGAACTTTTTGAAATCATGAAATCTAAGGATATCCTATTAAATAAGCGACAGGAATTAATTATATCTTGCAATCATAGAATTAGAAGAAACCTCAAATAGTATAAACCTAATTAATATACACCTTACACTTATATTTTACGTATTATTATAATTGTTTTTTTTAAATTTAGTTATCCTATAATTAGTACTTTATTACAGAGAACTTCATAATTTTATTTCCCTTCTACAGCTCTTTTTTCCTAAAATTAATACCTAAAAGTATACCTATAAATTAATTTAATTTCCTGTTATGAATCTAGATTCCTTGCAGTTTATATAAGATTGGAATTTCTCACTACTACCCTTATCCCAAATTTTTACTTTCCTTCGTTTTTAACAAAATTCTTTAATAACATCTAATTCTTATTTATCACTTTCATATGAATTAATATAAATGTATCCCTATAAGTATACCTATCAATTAATTTAATTTCTTCTTATAGATCTAGATTCCTTGTGGTTTAAATAAGATTGGTATTTCTCACTAATACCCTTACCCTAAAATTTTATTTTCCTTCGTTTTTAACATTATTCTTTAATAACATAAAATGTTCGTGTACCTTTCACTGGCTTGACCTCTTTTCATCCCAAAGTATTCTTTTCATTCAATGTATTCATTTCATTCAAAACATAAGTCTCCGCTCCTCTACCCCTAAATAAAATTTCTACTACAACTATTCTGTCAACTTGACCTCTAACTACTTGGTCAATTCAAAACCTGTTCCCAAACAGACCTTTTATATTAAATCGTTGTTTGTTTTTTTCAATAAACAAATCTCATCATTTCTGAAGACAGCATGTATATGTGAAGGTATGTATATTTCCTCTGACAGTTTGTAATATTGTTACATAGATCTATATGATATACATACCAACACACATATACATCCTAAAAACGATCGTAACATGATGATTTTTTTAATATAAGGAACTTGTTTGTTTTTATTTCATTGTTTTTATTAATTTATATATATATATATATATATATATATATATATATATATATATATATATATATATATATATATATATAATATATATATGTATATATATATATATCTAGGGCGGCTAAAATTCCCGAGATCCATGGACTAGTTCTCTCCAGCGGTCTCTGTCCCTCATTATCGCTACCATGTCCTGCCTCTCCAAGAGACCAGTGTCTGTCCTTAGGGCATCAACATATGTTACCCTTGGTCTTCCTCTTCCAGTGTGTCCATGCAGGATCTCCCACAGGAGCACTGAGTGCAATGTCAACTCTGGATGTCGGTGAGCATGTCCAGCTAACCTCAGTCTCCTCTGTGTCACTTTTCAGCTGACTTTTGAAAGGCTCCCGTACAGCTCTGAGTTTTTTTATCCTCAGTGTATACTGCTTAAGGTTCAGAGCCATCCTCACCATTCTTGTGTAGCACCCATCCACCATCTGAGTGAGTTTCTTGGTCAGTGTCCATGTCTCAGACCCGTACAGCAGCACAGACTCCATGCAGCAACGAGGAGACGGGTCTTCAGGTCTTTACGAAGGTCCGACTTCCACACCGATCTGAAGCTGTGGCACGCCGCCCAGGCTTTGATCTTCTTCTCGACCACATCATCTTCCTAGTGGAGGTGGTAAAAACCAATTAGACCATTACTCACCGCATTACTCGATAGTTGAGGTAGAAGAGTTGGTAATATAAACAAATCAGGACCCCGACCACTCAACTTTGGCTGTTTCAACAGCTAGATCTCTCACACGAGTTCGGATCTAGCTGTTGAAATAGCCGGAGCTCAACCGTTGTTGTCCTGAATTTTTCACACGTATATATATATATATATATATATATATATATATATATATATATGAGAGACGTAAGATAAGAAAATTATAAAATTATTAAAAAAATTATATAATTGACTTACTTACTAAAATATCACTTCCAACTAATTAGTTTCTGGAATGGAGTAAATATATTTTCCGAAGAACATACAGAAAAACATTCCGTCGTCAGGAAAGTCTCTTTTCGTGTAAGTTTCCAGGCATAGCGAGGACTCTGGAAACTTATTAAAAAAATAATTCAGTGGAGAGGAAATAGCGAAGCGTGGACTGAAATCCTAGCCATTGAGCAAATCACTGTCTCTACGTCCGTGGCAAATTCAAAAAGAATCAATCACATGACATCGAGGTCAATCAGTGGAAAGCGAGTTGTTAATAAGACAGCGGCCTGCTTACTACTATAGCAGCAGTCATGGCCAATATTGCTCGACAAATGAATTGGAGATAATTATAAAGAATTTATATCTAGTAACATTTATATACATACAGATGCATACCAATTCATTTGTCGAGCAATATTGGCCATGACTGCTGCTATAGTAGTAAGCAGGCCGCTGTCTTATTAACAACTCGCTTTCCACTGATTGACCTCGATGTCACGTGATTGATTCTTTTTGAATTTGCCACGGACGTAGAGACAGTGATTTTCTCAATGGCTAGGATTTTAGTCCACGCTTCGCTATTTCCTCTCCACTGAATTATTTTTTTAATAAGTTTCCAGAGTCCTCGCTATGCCTGGAAACTTACACGAAAAGAGACTTTCCTGACGACGGAATGTTTTTCTGTATGTTCTTCGGAAAATATATTTACTCCATTCCAGAAACTAATTAGTTGGAAGTGATATTTTAGTAAGTAAGTCAATTTTATAATTTTTTTTATAATTTTATAATTTTCTTATCTTACGTCTCTCATATTATTGTTCTGCAACCCCATGCATTGAACCACAATGTTACTAAGACAAAACCTATAAATCTGCTAGCATTGATATGCATCTGTATGTATATAAATGTTACTAGATACAAATTCTTTATATATATATATATATATATATATATATATATATATATATATATATATATATATATATATATATATATATATAACGATAGTCTGCGGTACTGGGACCGGGCAGACATCAGATAAAAGAAGTACTCAACACAGAGTATTAGATGCAGAATGGATATATTCATGAAAGTAGAGGATCTACTGCGGTAGATCCTCAACTTTCATGAATATATGTATATACGAGGTGTGTCAGAAAGCAAACAGGACGGGAGTCACAAGAAAGAAAAGAAAAGTAATTCAAATCCAAACTACAAACAACAAGATTTCCCCTACGAAATAATCGCCATTGAATTTAACACATTTCCCATCGTTTAACAGTTAATATCAACAATGTTGCAATACGTACTATTATATTTACCATACGTGAAAGTCTACCTCTATAACTGATGGCTTTATTCTGTGTACTCTAGTGTTTTATTAAAGATAGTCACAAGCTAGATTTCACTAACACTAACAAATATGATTTATAACACACTGCAACTATATATGATTATTGAAGTACCAGAAGGAGAATGTGTCGTTATATACGGGACGGAGGAGAATATTGCAATAAATACTCCAAGTCACACGTCATTAGCAATGCCGTGATTTACAAGTTAATGGCATGGAAAATAATCCATTATATTCCTTTATAAATATTATGTCGCCATATCTACTTCCTTCTGCTAAGAATTGACCAATCAATTGCCTCCTGTCTTACAGAAATAACTCAATAATCTCTGAAGCTTCTTATACGCATCTTCAGCCCCATTGCTTCCTCTATGTTCTTCACTCTTCCTTCTCCCCATAGATTATAGCCATAGCACTTAATTATAGGCATCCCTCACTTTTCAGCCATTTACACTTCAACACATATCTTTCGCTCCATATTTCTCCCTCCACTCTAGCTCTCTCTCTCTGTCTCCCCCTCTCTAGCTCTCTCTCTCTCTCTCTTTCTATATTTCCCTCTCTCTCTATCTCTCTCTTTCAGTCCCCCCTCTCTCTCTCTCTCTCTCTCTCTCTCTCTCTCTCTCTCCCCTCTCGCTCTCTCGCTCTCTCTCTACCTCCACTATAGCTCTCTCTATGTCTCTCTCTCTCTTTCTCTCAATATATATATACATATATAATACAGTATATATATATAATATTGTATGTATATGATATGTATATTGTGTATATATGATATATATATATATATATATATATATATATGATATATATATATATATATATATATATATATATATATATATATGATATATATACATATATATCACACACACACCACACATATATATATATATATATATATATATATATATATATATATATATATATATATATATATATGCAATTCTCTTAACTAGCTCTGTCCTCCATTCGTAAATTTCTCCTCTACACTCTCTCTCTCCCTCCCCGACTCTACATTTATATTTAATTAGATATTACCCTCATTCTCTATCTCTTCTTTCCCTCGAATGACCCCACATTTCCTCCACCATTCCATGTTATATAGCACCAGGAGTCATCCTCATAGAATTTAAGTACTCCTTTCTCATTACTACGTTATACAAACGACCACGTTTTTGTAACAGTAATCTCTCTATTTCATATTTCTCCCTTAACCTCTCATTCAAGATGGAGTATAACTCTTTGTGATTGTTGCTGTCGTTGCTATTACTGCTACTGCTGATAATGGTGATCTTATGATCGTCGTGGTTGTTTAATTCCGGCTCAACAATGGACTCTCCTTTGCTGTCGTTGATGGATCTTTATTTCTTACAACATCTGAACGTTCTGTTAACTATTTAGCATTTACCTTACTCTATATATTCTATTATATTTTCATAAAGGCTTTATCTCACATATTATTGAATGTAGAGGGTCGGACGCCATGCTTTCCAGCATAGTTACGTCCCTTTACGATCTGAGTTCAAATCCTGCCGAGGTTGACTTTGCCTTTCATCCTTATGGGGTCAATAAAATAAAAGTACCAGTAATGCACTGGGTAATTGCTGGCCTTGTGCCTAAAGTAGAAACAATTATTGAATCTATGAGATTTTGACGTTACTTATTTTGAGAAAAATACTATAACATCAGTATGAGTGGCCAGTTGCAGAGATGTTGAACAGAAAGAGGTGAGAGAATTCTGGCCGAGTACCATGGGTTTAAATGTTAAAGGGTTAACTTATCCTGAAGCTGACTGAATATTTGATAAACTCATCCAACCACGATATAATTCACAGATATAATCAACGTGACACAGAATGATCCCTTCCTTTCCTCTCACCTATATTGATGACCTCGAAACAGGAACTGAGCGCTACACTTCCTACTCTGATACGGTCATTAGTATTGGCAGGTATCGGTAGAGGGTCGGACGCCATGCTTTGACGCATAGCGTTACTGCCCTTGCCATTCTGAGTTCAAATGCCGCCGAGGTTAACTTTGTCTTTCATCCTTACGGGGTCGATAAAATAGTACCAGTAATGCACTGGGTAATTGCTGGCCTTGTGCCAAAAGTAGAAACAATTAATAATTGTTTCTGATTGAGGAACAAGGCCAACAATTTGGTGGGGAGTGGGAAACTCGATTAAATCGACCTCAGTCGGTACATTATTTCATCGATTGACCTCGGCGGGATGTGATCTCAGACTACAAAGGGCCGTAAATATATGCCGCAGTGCATGATGTCCGACGCTCTACCGATTGTGCCAACCCACCACACTTAATTACGTGCTCATTAATGATAAAAATTAGTAGTCTCTCCAAATTCGTTTTGAAGCCATCACCATTCTACCTGTTTCTATTCAGATTCATATCCTGGATATATCATGTAATATATCGATTTTCCTTTTACACGGTTAGATATCATCGGTGGATTGGCAGTATCGGTAGAGGGTCGGACGCCATGCTTTCCAGCATAGTTACGTCCCTTTACGATCTGAGTTCAAATCCCGCCGAGGTTGACTTTGCCTTTCATCCTTACGGGGTCGATAAAATAAAAGTACCAGTAATGCACTGGATAATTGCTGGCCTTGTGCCTAAAGTAGAAACAGTTATGTACTATGCTTTAATAAGTCTAAAGCGGCGAATTGGTAGAGTCGTTAGAACATCAGATACAATGCTTTATGGTATTCGTTCCAGCTAACTGCTCTCTGAGTACAAGTCCCTCGAAGTCAACTTTGCCTTCCATGGATTCGGGGTTGATAGAAAATGTCCTAGTCTAGTACTGGGGTAGGTTCTTCCTCTGTATCTTTCTCTGGAAGAAATCTATTGTACTTAGACCCGGAGAGGAATAGGCTCCACCATGCTTAAATTGGCCAATAAACTCTGTGTGTCAATACGGTGCCCCTACAACTCTATCAGGAGTTACGGGACCTTACATACATACTCTGCTACTTTTGCTTGTATTTCAGGCATTTCGATTGACTATATAGTGTCTTCCTGGATCAATAACGGCAGTTAATTTTACATGAAAAATATAACAGAGACATTAGTAGCAGAGGTTATATTTTGTTTGATGGTCATCGATATCAAAATTTAAATATATTCATTGCATCTATACTTTGCGCTCCTCACATTTGATATATCGATTGCTTTTTTTTTTTTTTCAGAAGTAAGCCAATTTTTAGTAATATAGTGTTATCTATTCATCGAACGATCGCTACAATATTTCCGATACTACTCGGAATATAAAGCAACAAAATACACTATGGCAATTTTCGAACTCAACATTAACCTATCACCCTATAATAAATACAATCATAGTGTATTTACAACTTTTAGTAATATCAATCACATCTTTAAAGTTGAAGTATTCAGTGATTTATTCTTTACTATTTCCAGCTACATGTGTGTTTTGTTTGGTTCTTGTCATTAGTTGTCTTATTCCTGAATATATACACAGACGATATGACTCATTTATCAAAAGACAAATTGGTCGACAGATTTCTTCTCCGCCTTCATGACTAACCTGTTATGTTTCTGGTCCTTCCAGCTGATGATAATTGCCGCATGTAACATGATAAGTCGAAGACTGATTCGGTGAAAGTATTATTTCTAAGGTTGGTGGATTGGCAGAATCAGTAGAGCATCGGACAACTTCTTTGTGGCATAGAATTACGGTCCTTTACGTTCTGAATTCAAATCCCACTGATGTTTGCTTTGCCCTTCATCCTTATGGAGTCGATTCAATCGACTTTCCACTACCCCAAAATTGCTGGCCTTGTGCCCATAGTAGAAATCATTATTATTATTATTATTATTATTATTATTGGTTTCTTATATAGGCACAAGGCCAGCAATTTGAGGGAGGGGAAAGTCGGCTAAATCGACCCAGTGCGTGACTGGTATTTTATTTTAATATTTTAATACATTATTTTAGTTCAAATCCCGCCGAGGTTAACTTTGCGTTTCATCCTTACGTGGTAGATAAAATAAAGTACCAGTAATACACTGGAATTGATTTAATCGACTTTCCCCTCCCCCATATTTGATGGTCTTGTGACTATATAAAAACCATTATTACTATTATTATTATTGATGTAGTAGTGTTTTTTGTTTCTTTATCTGCAGTATACGTAATCTGAAAGTCTTCAGTAGCTTCACATAATATCTTCATATTTGTCTCTTCTGTTTTTTTATTATTAATTTTTCGATTATTTTTCTATGTATGATATCATTTCTCTATTGATTTCTTTATGATGATGATAATAATAATGTGTATGAATAATAATGATAATAATAATATTAAGAATACCAACAACAATGATAACAAGAAATACAATAATGAAAAACGTAATAAAGTCATGTAGAATAATGAATGTCAGCGTCATACCCTTACATTATATACATCAATGTAACGTAACAATACATTCTAGACAATCAAATACATGTGTATTAAATATCGTGGCAGTATATAGAAATTTAAGAATCTACGTGATGCGCAAACAAGTGTTCAGTAATTATTTTCTTAAAATGCTATCGGGAAAGTGAACGTAAACACGACAACAAAAATCATTTTAATCCTTATACAAATCACAAATTTGTATTCACGATTTTTCTATTCATTTAAAGGATTTATTATATAAGACTGAAATCCTGAACAAATGTTTCGTTTTTATCTTTTCACACTATCATGTTAAGTATGTTATGTGTCCTCGGTGTTTTTATTTTTATTCAAATATCAATACATTAAATACTTTCTATTAATTTCTATGTATTCTGTTTAAACTACTTTTAACAATGGTTGCGGGTATTTATTTTATTTCAAATGCAGCTATATTCAATTGATCACCACATACAGCTTAACTAAATTGTTATCACTGATTTACCATTTTCGAAGTTGTAATATGTCTGGCAACAATGCACGTGATTTAGAGGTTAGGGTGTTGGATTCATAACCTTAAGGTCGTAGGTTTAATTCCCAGACTTGGCCGCGAGTTTTGACCCCGAGAAAAATAATTCATTTCATTTTTCAATCGAGAAAGATGAACAAAAAGCACACAACAAAAAACAAAGACAAAAACAGCGTAACGGGTACCAAGTTGTACGGACATCTGCTTTCACTGTTGGTCAACATTGCTGATGAGTATTGCGGAAATGAGAACCTATGGGTGACTTCTGGTTTTTAACAAAATAACTATACCAATTATGGCAGCTTGAAAACTAATTCTCCAGATGGAAACCCTTCATCATTGATTGATAATCAAATGGGCCCTGTATTATTTGAATCGCAGTCTAAGCTGATTTAAATTCAAATCTTGTGTTAAAACTGAAAAAAAAAATAACATTATAAAGAGACAGAAATGCGAAACATACATACACTGTTATACATGTTGGTTTCAATTTGTTGACCACGGGTTCACTCTAGTCTTCTTAGAGAAATGGGGCAGATGGCAAGGTGGTGGATAATATCGAAGATAAATACTAAAGTATCATATGGTTTCTTATTTAGACACAAGGTCAACAATGTGGGGTGGGGGGTGGGGTGGGGGTCAATTAAATCGACCCCAGTGCGTTATGGTACTTTATTTTATCGACCCCCAAGGATGGATAGTAAACCTAACCTCGCTGGGATTTGAACTTAGAACACAAAGAACGGTAATTATATGCCGCAGAGCATATTGTTGGGCACTCTACCGATTACTGATAATCCACCACCCTTGCTGCTAAAGTATCATATGTTATCAGAACATTGTCATTTCTATGCATGAGAGTTTGTTTTGGATATGCTGCTGATGTGATTGTTTCTTCGCCTTATATCTAGTGTAGTATGTATTTGTTAGGTTAACTTAAGGTTAGGTGTATGGACAATAACTTTGATTTCGTGGATAATATTCGTTTGGAGTGTCAGATTCGTTTGAAGACAAATCATTTGACAGTTATGGTTGTATACATATATATATATATATATACATACATATATATCACAGAAAAAAGAGAATCAGTGTTGCGACGAAAGGAATTTATTGGACATATTACAATTGTTTCTCGGGCCACCAGCTCGAGGCACGATCGATGTGATCAAACCTGACTCTGAAATCGTGGGGTCCTCGGATACGTCTCGATTCTACGAAGCAGATTTTCCTATAGAGAAACAAACGTAATATGTCCAATAAATTCCTTTCCTCGCAACACTGATTCTGTGATATCATACTCTGCTTTATGAGGGCATCGAGTGCTCATACGGCCTACCTCATACGGACACTTTAAGCATCCATCACCAATTATATATATATATATAGAAAGAGAGAGAGAGAGAGAGAGAGAGAGAGAGAGAGAGAGAGAGAGAGAGAGAGAGAGAGAGAGTGAAATGCGAAGTAGTTTCAGATGTTAAAGTCCTTTATTGGTAATGCTGTGATACATATTTCAATGACGACATTGCCACACCATTCCATGTTCCTAGTGTCGTGACATCATCAGACAGCTTCTTATATAATAAGGTTACGTTCCCAAGGCAATCCAAACAGAAACGACAAGGGAACGGACAAGGCGTGTGTTCTTGAATCACCTGCCCGTTCCCCTGCGGTTCGCAATCCAGCTCCGCAAGTCTGCGCAGACGCAAACGGAAGTTTGACCATCCACTACACCAAACTCACACACATATATATATATAATCTTCCTCCGTAATCCTTTCCTTCTTTTTTCTTTTTTCTTTCTTCATCTTCCTTACCCTTCTCCCCTTCCTTTCCTTTTTCCAATCTCCTATATCCTTTTAAATGTATTTATATGTTGTTTAGACACGACCTTGCTCACAAGTATCTTTTTAAGCTTCATATCATGTCTCCCTATTTTATCTGATGAGAACGCAAATATCGTCCCTAGATGATATTTGTTTTTGAAATGCGCATAACAAAATACGTGGAACTTTTTTAACCATCTTTTTATTTCTTCTTATATATATATATATAAGTATACTTATATATATAGTCTCCTGCACTAGTTCCTGCTCCTTACATGTAAGGGTTCTGATGTTCCAGGTTCCAATTGTCAAGGTTTACACTCTTCCGGTACCTGTTTGATGCCTCGGGATACGCAATATTTCTGCTACAGGGGTCACCCATTGCTCCATCTATCCTAGAGGATTGTCGTTTGTAGACATTAAACAGTATCAACAAAAGAAACCGTGTACAGTGATGTCATATATTACTGAAACACGTGACATGGTAGGAAAAGTGTATTTACCTTTTGGACCCTAATCCTTCAGAAGTTTGAAATAAGAAATAAAAGAGGAAATGCATGTGTATAGGTGGTGCTATTAAGTTAGACATGGCCTGGGCCAATACTGGCCGAAACCTATCAAAGTTATCAAAGTAAATATCCTTAAATATATATATCCTAAAATGCAACTGGAGTCTTTTCAAGAATATTTATTTTAAGAATATTTACTTGCTTTGCATCGGATGTGAGACCAGCCACAAATCCTCCATTTCAATTTTACTTTTGAAAAGCATAAGAACTGTGAAACCGGTAAAGGAAACAAATAAATATTCTCAAAAAGACTCCAGTTGCATTTTCGATTTATTTTTCTTATACT
>OZ024750.1:45618204-45633204 GCA_964016885.1 Eledone cirrhosa
GCGGTGGTGGTGATGGCGGTAGTGATGATGTTTTGTGGTGGTGTTGGCTGTGGTGGTGATGGTTTTGGTGGTGATGGTGGTGTTGATGGCGGTGGTGGTGATGGTTGTGGTGATGATGGTTGTGGTGGTGATGTTGTTGGAGGTGATGGCGGTGGTGGTGTTGGTGGTGGTGGTGATGGTTGTGGCGGTGATGTCTGTGGTGTTGATGATGGTGGTGGTGATGGTTGTGGTGGTGATGGTTGTGGTGGTGATGGTGGTGTTGATGATGGTGGTGGTGATGGTTGTGGTGGTGATGGTTGTGGTGGTGATGGTGGTGTTGATGATGGTGGTGGTGATGGTTGTGGTGGTGATGGTTGTGGTGGTGATGGTGGTGTTGATGATGGTGGTGATGGTTGTGGTGGTGATGGTTGTGGTGGTGATGGTGGTGTTGATGATGGTGGTGGTGATGGTTGTGGTGGTGATGGTTGTGGTGGTGATGGTTGTGGTGGTGATGGTGGTGTTGATGATGGTGGTGGTGATGGTTGTGGTGGTGATGGTTGTGGTGGTGATGGTGGTGTTGATCATGGTGGTGGTGATGGTTGTGGTGGTGATGGTTGTGGTGGTGATGGTGGTGTTGATGATGGTGGTGGTGATGGTTGTGGTGGTGATGGTTGTGGTGGTGATGGTTGTGGTGGTGATGGTGGTGTTGATGATGGTGGTGGTGATGGTTGTGGTGGTGATGGTTGTGGTGGTGATGGTGGTGTTGATCATGGTGGTGGTGATGGTTGTGGTGGTGATGGTTGTGGTGGTGATGGTGGTGTTGATGATGGTGGTGGTGATGGTTGTGGTGGTGATGGTTGTGGTGGTGATGGTAGTGTTGATGATGGTGGTGGTGATGGTTGTGGTGGTGATGGTTGTGGTGGTGATGGTGGTGTTGATGATGGTGGTGGTGATGGTTGTGGTGGTGATGGTTGTGGTGGTGATGGTTGTGGTGGTGATGGTGGTGTTGATCATGGTGGTGGTGATGGTTGTGGTGGTGATGGTGGTGTTGATCATGGTGGTGGTGATGGTTCTGGTGGTGATGGTTGTGGTGGTGATGGTGGTGTTGATGATGGTGGTGGTGATGGCTGTGGTGGTGATGGTTGTGGTGATGGTGGTTCATACATTATATGAAAATAATTTACTTGATGATGAAGTTATACATTAATTGTTTCTATTTTAGGCACAAGGCCAGCAATTAACCAGTACATTACTGGTACTTTATTTTATCGACCCCGTAAGGATGAAAGGCAAAGTTAACCTCGCCCGGATTTGAACTCAGATCGTAAAGGGACGTAACTATGCTGGAAAGCATGTCCGACCCTCTACCGATACTGCCAATCCACCGCCCTTCATTCACCTGAAGTTATACATTAATATCTGTGTGATTGTGCTGGCGTTGATGGGGAATCTGCTAGTGCCTGATAGTAGTTTTGTCGTAAGTCAGCCCTAAACCAGTAGACACACGTTCAAAGCCTTTCTTCCGTAACAGTTCTGTTCACTTACTTATACAGAAACAGCGGACTCGTCCTTTGCTAAAATGAAAGTTTGGGTTATGGTGAGATTGGGCTGCTATTTCTAACATTCCAAGCAACCTTACAATGGTTTGGATTGTGGAAATAAAGGAAACTTTCTTATAAATATTAGTGGTAGATAGTCAACAACTCTCGAACATCCGACAACACAGTTGATGGCATAGTGTTACGACCTTTTACGCTCTGAGCTCAAATCCTACCAAGGTTAGCTTTACTTTTCTTCCTTGAGGGATAGACACAATTATAAGTTGTAGTAGTAGTAGTAGTAGTAGTAGTAGTAGTAGTAGTAGTAGAAGTAGTGGTGGTGGTAGTAGTGGTGGTAGTAGTTTTAGTAGCAGTAGTATTAGTAGTAGTAGTAGTACTGGTATTAGTAGTAGTCGTGGTGGTGGTGGTGGTGATAGTAGTAGTAGTAGTAGTAGTAGTATTGGTGGTAGCGTCGTTAGTGGGAATGTTGACGTGTTTAAGGAGGTCTTAACACAGAGATTTTAACTTAACCCTCGAACATTAACAGCCCACCAAACAAGGTAGCAACACAGTTGTTTTGTCTGCTAGAAATAGCAGCAATATCTCAGTAAATCACATGTTGGATAATATGACGCTGCATTCTTTGAACAAAGGAGAAAGAATGTACATGGATGAAACGTATTGCATCATTGGTCTGCTTCATGAAGTAGCTGTAAAATATATCTTAGTGTCTGGTAAAGGAAAGACGTTAGATGAAACAATGTAATCTTATTTTCTGTACCGATCACCCATCCGTGCCCGACAAAACCTTCTACTCATCGCCAGCTTTCTGAGCTCCCTAACAAAATCCACTCCAGCATCATCCATCAGGTAAAATATAACAATATCGAAACAGCTCATACTTGAAAAATTCATGAATGAATCTAAAATTAAGTATTCGTGTCACAGGAGAAACATTTTACAAGTTTTAGCAATTCACCCACTGTCGTCGACTCCGTCTCTCTCGCCCTCCCCATTTCTCTGTATTATGAGCAAATGGGACCCACGTGTTAGCGGCCCCACAGCCCCGGCGGACAGAATGGAGAACGCGTTTCCTCCGTCTACCCATATGTGTGTGTATCCATCGGAAGGTTATCATAGAATGGACTCCCTTCCTATCACCTCATAGTGAATAACACTGTGACCTGCTAGTTTCATTTTCTTCTGCTTTTTTCGTTCTAATTGGAAATTGCTGATATAAGTCTCTGATTGTGATTTTCGATCTCCATACAACAGTATGTCCCTTGCACATCATTATTGTATGGATTGGCAGTATCGGTAGAGGGTCGGACGCTATGCTTTCCAGCATAGTTACGTCCCTTTACGATCTGAGTTCAAATCCCGCCGAGGTTGACTTTGCCTTTCATCCTTACGGGGTCGATAAAATAAAGTACCAGTAATGTACTGGGCAATTGCTGGCCTTGTGCCTAAAGTAGAAACAATTATTGTATAACAGGCATCGACTGTTGGTTTCTAGTCGTAAATAAAATATAATTAATACATAAATGTGGTAAGAGAACTAACTCAGTTAATCCAGTGTAATTGTATATTCTAAACATGGCGGTGGATAATGATTACCGGTAGAGCGTCGGACATCAAGCTTTGCAGCTTAGAGTAATGGCGCTTTAGGTTCTCTGTTCAAATCACGGTGGGATTAGCTTTGCCTTTCATCCTTATGGGGTCGACAAAATAAAGTACCAGTCACGCACTAACCCCTCCCACAAAATAGATGGCCTTGTGCCTATAGTAGAAATTATCAAATATTCTAAGCAACATACAAACCAACATAACCCCCCCCCCCAAAAAAAAAAGTATTATTACATTGAAATGTCCCTTTTACTAAAACAAAGAAGTCAAAAAGCTACATGCACCTTAATTTTGTGTAACCTTGAAATTATCTGTTTGTTCTTACTGTGTCCATTAAAATCACTACATTTAATATACAAATGTTCATTTATTTCATAAATCTTATTGACTCGGTGCAGTAGCAGGAAAGAAAACCAACGTCCAGTATGTACCTCTGTCGTAAGCATTAGCTGAAAATTAGGACTATGAAAATACCTTAGATTATCCCCGAACATGTATCGTATAAATAATTAATATATGTCTAACTATACGTAAAATCATATATACACACAGACAAACAGAGACGCACATGTCATTTAGCTAATTATATATATATATATATATGTGTGTGTGTGTGTGTGTGTGTGTGTGTGTGTGTGTGTGTGTGTGTGTGTGTGTGTGTGTGTGTGTGTGCGTGCGTGTGTGTATGGTTGTGTGTGTGTATGAATGTATATATATATATATATATATATATAAAATATTAAAAAAATAATGAATAAAACAATGAAACAGTTCCTTATATTAAACAAAAAAAGTTCATTATTTAACGATCGTTTCTGGGATATATATGTGTTAGAATTGGCATGTATATTTAACAGATCTATGTACAAAATTATACAAAATTATACAAACTATCAAAATTAAATACACATACCAACTCATATATATGCCGTCTTCAGAAATAATAATATTATTTCTGAAGACGGCATATATATGAGTTGGTATGTGTATTTAATTTTGATAGTTTGTATAATTTTGTATAATTTTGTACATAGATCTGTTAAATATACATGTCAATTCTAACACATATATATCCCAGAAACGATCGTTAAATAATGAACTTTTTTTGTTTAATATAAGGAACTGTTTCATTGTTTTATTCATTATTTTTTTAATATTTTATCTTGACTCTGTATTCCGTTTATCTTTCACCGAAACTGATTTTTCATTGCATCTCTTCTTTCCATGATATCCGGATTACATTGAGTTCTTCATACGGATTGGACACTACCGTAAACTCTTGGTAGATTTATCTACATATATATATATATATATATATCAGGAAAACTCTGATATAACACCTGCAAATCTGATGGTATCCAATGATGTTGACTTGTTCTTTTTGGTAGATATCATCTTGGTTAAGAGAGTGGGACTGGCTTTGTGCAGTGCCTTAGCTCACTATAAAAGCTTCATGGCACAGGCATTGCTTTATATCTGGAGATCCCTCTGCACTTGTCGTCACATGGTGCCATGGGCCCAGCACTATGTGTCAATAATTGTCACGAGTTTAGTGTTTGTACCAGAGTTTTCAAGTCGCTGACTGGACTAAAAAGTCACACTCGTTCAGCGCAACGGTAGGGGTTCTCCTACATGGATATAAAGTAGTGGCCGTACACGAAAACGAGTTGGCAGTCACCATATATATATGTATATATGTATTTATACATATGTAAATACACACACACACATACACATATATATATATATATATATGTATATATATATATATATATATATATATATATATATATATATATATATATATATATATATATATATATATATATTTGTATATATATATATATATATATATGTGTGTGTGTGTGTGTGTGTGTGTGTACGTATAAGAGCATTTGAATATATATAAGCATGTGTTTGTGTGCGCACACCTCGTTGTGTATTTATGTCACATCGAGTGTTCAAAGATTGTCCTTTCACATTTTCGATAATTTCTAAGTTGATTAAACACTAAAATCTTTAACATACTTATTAATTAGTCTCTAATTACCCTCTTCTGTAACTCGGTTAAAAGTCTATCAGCGGCGAGTACACCTGCAATGATGGAAACAGCTTTTGTTACTGTTCACCGACAGCTAGCTGAATCGACATTTAATTCGTACGAAACAAACTTGTTTTGTTCAAATAATTCATTACATGTAACTTGTCTACAGTGTAATATCCATTGATGTGTTGACTGATTAGATTGTGTTATATATACTAGCGGTGTTATATATACTAGCGGTGGATTGGCAGTGTCAGTAGAGGGTCGGACGCCATGCTTTCCAGCATAGTTACGTCCCTTTACGATCTGAGTTCAAATCCCGCCGAGGTTGACTTTGCCTTTCATCCTTACGGGGTCGATAAAATAAAGTACCAGTAATGCACTGGGTAATTGCTGGCCTTGTGCCTACAGTAGAAACAGTTATATATACTAGAACAAACATCGTGAAATAGATAACTAACAGTGGCTGTCTCATCGAAAACAAAGAAACGCACAGTTTTCAAATAACGGTGCCTGTGTTCATATCATAACTATAATAAAGTGATGAGTACGAGACTGCGTCCCAAATATATTTTTGTTATCCCGTTAGTAAGATAAGTTAGATTACTTTGAATAAATATCTGTTTCTACTTTTGGCACAAGGCCAGCAATTTTCCAGTTCATTACTGGTACTTTATTTTATCGACTCGGTAAGGATGAAAGGCAAAGTTAACTTCGACGGGATTTAAACTCAGACCGGAAAGGGACGAATGAATGAATATTAGATAATTTATCTACTAAATTTCGTAGTTGTTGATTAAACATAAATATTCTTATATATAAGTGTTTCTAATTTGGCACAAGGCCAGCAAACCCAGTACGTTATTGGTACTTTATTTTATCGACGCCGTAAGGATGAAAGGCAAAGTTGACCTCGGCAGGATTTGAACTCAGATCGTAAGGGGACGTAACTATGCTGTAAAGCATGTCCGACCCTCTACCGATACTGCCAATTCAGATTGCTTATTCAAATTGCTTATTTTTTAAGATTCACTTCTTTTAACATTTTCAAATGTCTACACTTCCGGTTAGCGTCCGTTATATCACAACACTTGTTACATCGCTTACGTAAACATCCATATATTTGCATGGTTATATAAGGTTTCATTACATTTCACCGTAATGCAGTTTATATATAACTATCAGATTTACCCGGCGTTGCTCGGGGTTTGAAATTATGCTAAGAATATACAGCTAGGAAGTAAAAGAAGAACATTATTTCTCCCCAATCTGTCAAAATAAGCAGAAGTCTTCAATAATTAATGCAAACGAATATTTAGTGCAATCTTTGTACACATAAAACTATGTTGATAATGAAGGAAAACCCTGAACAGGATGTAGTTATACAAATTATTAAAGACATTACACGTTGCAAATCTCTAAATAAACAGGCAGTTTTGCTAAAGTACAAAAAGTTGCAATGAAAGCAGAGTTGTATACAAACAAAAAACAATGAGAGTAGAATTAGAGAAAATCTATTCTTTGAGAGCATCCTTTGCTGTGTATGGTTAAATTTTGAACTTATAATCCAAAATATCCTGCATGACATATTCATTGGTATTATTTGTAATGAGTAAGGTGAAGTCAAGGCAGAGCTATAATAAGTTTTTTTGTTAACACTAAAGCACTTCAGGATAGACGATATTCTTTGTTTTTCTTTTCCGAACAAACGCAAAGAGGTGTATCTCGACTGCCAACACGTGAGCAGGCAACGTAGAATTGTGAATTCCAGTGACGGACAGAGTTTGACCTTGCGACTTGTTTATGGACATCGCAAAGGCAACACGAAGGGGAAAATAAGGATTGTCAATGAAGTTGGGTATCTCCTTTTTTTATAAGGATTGTCAATAAAGTTGGTTATCTCTCTTACATCAATTGTGCTACCGATAATTTTGATATCGCTTTTTTATTGCTCAACGTGGGTCGATTGGAAAATTGTTTGTGATCTGTCCATCTGAGCGTCCTGTGCAACGTGCACAGAAAATTTGGTCAAATTCGGTTGGCAATTCTAAAAGCCTTAGTTATCCAAAGTTGTAACAGACACACACACATCCTCGCTTTTATATATATAAAGATATGGTCTTTTTTAAATGTATCATGGATTACTTTACTAATTACTGAAGAGGATGTAACACAGCCTCTCTTCAATTACTGTGCATATTGTCAATTACAATTTTATTTGACATATATCTACATGCATGTGTATTTGCATATAATATAAATATACAGATTACACATGCTAGCAGAAAAACCCCCGAAGGGTGATTTTTCAGCTAGCGAATATTAAAAAAAAACGTCCCCTTTTTCACCCATGACTGACACATCATGGCTTTGCCCCATCCGAGAGAGGAACCAAGACAAGGTTTTCTATTGGAAAGAAGTGCTCGCTCTTACTCTCAATACTTCCACCTCAGCGGCAACACCGATATTTTCCAATCGTAGAGGCACCGTCATATTGCCTGTCTAGGGCAGTTTTAAACATGGCAGAGCCCAGCCCTCTCCATGTCAGAACCCATCCCTTTCTTCTATAGAGACAAACAGAGAGAGAAATAGAGAGAGGAAGAGAGAGGGAGAGATAGAGGGGGGAGCGAGAGAAAGAAATAAATAGAGTGAGTGATAGAGAGGAAGTCGTAAAGAGATGTAGAGGGAGGAAGCATGAAAAGTTGAGCAGGGAGCTGGAACGAATACCATAAATCATTCTATCCGACGTTGTAACGACTCTGCCAATTCGTCGCTTGGAGCAGGAAGGACAAAAGCCAATACAGGTTGACACCATTGTTGTTGCAACTAATTTTTCTAGCTCATTGGAATGGAGCAACGTGATATATCGATCCTTGCTTACGATCAAACTTACCATTCGATCTGTGATTTGAAATCCCAATTTGCTGTAAAAGTAGATGCAGAGAAATATATAATCTAAGTTTTCACACAATGACATATTACAGAAAATAAGAGTTCTAGACACTGAAAACGAAAAAAAGAAACAACCCGTAAGAATGCAGATCATGCAGTCACGACAGTCGGAGCTGCACTGGTTTGAACAGTGACAGCATGAAATTACGATAAAAGATAAAGTTAGTATCGACATAATTGTTTCTAATTTGGTCACAAGGTCAGCAATTTGAAGAAAAGGAAAAAAAATTGATTAAGTTGACACCAGTGGATTACTGGTAATTTAATTTATCTACCATGATCCACCTTGATTTATCTACCATGATCCATCATGGTTTCTGATTAAGCACAATGCCAACAATATTTGAGGAAGAGAAAAATTGATTAAATGGCCCACAGCTTATTACTGGTACATTATTCTATGGTTGAAAGGCAAAGCTAACCTCGGTGGGACTTGTATCACAACGTAATGGGTCGTAACTATATGCCGCAAAGCATATTATTCGACGCTCTACTAATACTGAAAAACCACCAGTATTATGATTGCTTCTATTGGCCATACCGGTGCAGGACATTGGGGTAAATGACGAAAAGAATAAGGGGTGGGGTACAAGTCGTGTAAATTAAGGCGACATCACTGATGAGAAATCTATAGGTATAAGAATAATAGATATCAAAGATATATTGCATATGAGATGATAGTTGAGCAGAATAAAGAATGTTAACTAGTTACCCCAGTAGGGGGCAGCAGTTTAGAGTGAGATTCAGTCCCTCACAGAAAACACTAGATTACTCTGTGGTCTCGTAATACATTGAATTTACCCAAACCTGTCTTCTCTCCTTCCTTCTAGAAAAGCATATCAAATTTAAGTGCATTCAGCTTCATCCATCTCGGTGCTCTCTGGAGGAGGAGGAGGAGGGGGGGAAGAGGAGGAGGAGGAGGACGACGACGACGACGACGAGAAGAACAAATGGCATATATATATATATATATATATATATATATATATATACAAAAGTTGCATGCATATACCGCAACTGGATGTTTGTCGATCCGACGATGTGGGTTTCTGTTGTTTGATCAAAGATACAATTGGCTGAGTCTTACACGAACAGATATACACCTAACATATTTCTCGTAAGATTCGGCGTGATACATTGGTTTACAATGCTGGTATATTTAGTTAAAGGTATAACTTATTTTTGTCAACCTTCTGAATTAATCCAACGAGGAATTCAATGATTTACTCTAGGTTTATACGCATCGCATGGAAACATCTCACAACTTTCTCTTGTGATCCGAAAACCCTAGGACTTATGCCACACATCTTCACTCGCATTATGACCGCAGTCTGTTAAGTAAAATACGTAAAAGAATATAAGAATAAACAATACCCTTTGTCATAATCTCTGCAAGTCTGTGATTTGAGGTCAGCTCTCACAACCTCTGCCCAGGTATTTCTTTGTCTACTTCTACTGCGGCTTCCTTCCACTGGCATTTCCTGACAATTCTTCACCCAACGCATTACATGTTCGTACCAATGCAGTCTTCCCTCCTGCATCCCACCTTGGATTCCTTTTAAACCTAGCTTCTCTCTCAGCTCGTCCAAGCTCTGCCTTTCTCTTACACTTGAATCACACATCCAACGGAGCAAGGTTGCTTTATTTCTCTCCAATCTATGCATGTCCTCTGCAGTCACAGCCTATGTTTCACTATCATGCAGCATTGCACTTCGTACACAGGCGTCATGCAGTTGTCCTTTTGTACGTAGGGAGAAACCGTTTGTGGTCAACAGTGAGAGTAGATGTCTGAAACTATTCCATCCTATACTTATTTTAGTTATGTGCACCGAACACCACCCTGCTCCATTGCTAATTACATTACCTAGATAGCAGAGGCTATCAACCATTTCTATGGGTCCTTCCTGTGACAGGAATAGGTTTACATCTAAACAAATAACCAACATTTATTAATGATGTTCTAAATAGTGACTTAATTTCTCGATCTGCTTTTTACACATATGACTCTGTTATCTACCAATAATAATTTAACACTTTATATTCTTGAGGGAGGAATGAGGCATCCTTCCTAGCAAGATTACAAGAAAATATGAGAAACATATTACATGTGACATGGCTAAAACCATGAGAAAGCCAGTGAATATCACCATTCGAAATCCACTATTTATATTTCTAATACAAGCCCGTCAAATTTTATCCGATTTATCTAGTTTATTTATATATCAATTTGCAATGACTGAAATTATACGTCACATTGAAGTGACTACATTAATGAAGGATCTGTATTCGAACGCCATCTTGGGTGCATAAATCTCCGCCATCCAAAAGTGTGTTTCTTGCAGCTAAAACTTTAATAGATAAATCCTCTTTTCTAATGAAGACACGAAATTCTGCTGCGAAAAGCTTGAAAATGCCGCTTAAATATGGTCTCCTCTAGTTGTTCCTGCTATTTACATGTAACTCTGTTCTGGGGACTATTTGGTGTCTCGTGATAGGCAACATTTACGCGACTATCCCACTAATTATTATGAAGAAAAAGAAGAAGAAGAAGAAGAAGAAGAAGAAGAAGAAGAAGAAGAAGAAGAAGAATGATGTCCTCTTTCCCTGAATTAATACAAGAAACGTACATTGAAACGATCGTATAGAACAGCATTAATATATAAATCAGATATGTATATATTGCATGAGTTAATGTCTCAATAAAGCTACGTAGCTCACATTAGAATATATCTGAATACTAGTATATATATATATATATATATATATATATATATATTTATATGTCTGTGTGTGTGTGTGTGTGTGCACATGCATCAATATATATATATATAGAGAGAGGGATAGATAGATATTTGTATGATTGTATGATTGTATATAAATATATATAAAACCTTTTCCATGACTTTATCTTAATATGATTTTCTTAGCTATCTCACGAGATTTTCTTTTAAAATATTTGCGTCAAATAACATTCTTTGAGAGTGCCTTTGTATCTATTAGAGTAAGACATTTAACAGTTTGCAAATCATCCATTTATAACAAAAAAAAACCGTAATATTACACACACACACACACACACACACACACACACACACACACACACACACACACACACACACACACACACACACACACACACACACACACACACACACACACTCACACACACACACACACACACACACACACATATATATATATTTATAAATATATATATATATATTTATAGAGAAAGAGAACAGAATTTCACTGCTGAAAGGAATATAAAAGTGTATACTTTATTATTCCAGTAAATCCCACGATACAAAACAAGTAAACATACCATTATATTTGTTAGAACACATAATTGGTGAAAACATATCTACACATATATTGATAAGTGTTGATCTATATGCAGTTATATTCATATGTACGTATGAAATGTTTACAGTGAATATCTAATACGAATATACGCACACTTTAACACACAGGCAATTAAATATGTATATATATATATATACATACATATATATATATATAGATATATATTTAATTACCTCTACCATATATATATATATATATGTGTGTGGGTGTATATATATATATATATATATATATATATATATATATATATATATATATATATATATATATATATATATAGAGAGAGAGAGAGAGAGAGAGAGAGAGAGAGAGAGAGAGAGAGAGAGAGAGAGAGAGAGAGAAAAGCTTCTACAGGAGTAGAACTGTTTCATTCGTGAGAAATCATCATTTGTGAGAAATCATTATTTGCGAGAAATCATCATTCTCACGAATGAATCAGACCTAGTCTTGTAGAAGCTTTGCTATATTAAAACATTTATACTCTGCTGTGTATTGAGTACCTTATTTACTATGTTTACCCCCGAATAAACCCGGAATAACTTATATATAAATATATATATACAGAGGGAGACAGGGCGGAGATTTCCAAACATATTATTATACATACCTTATATATATATATATATATATATATATTCACATACATACTTACATATATATGCATAAATATCAAAGTATATATAGACATTCAAGCATCTTCGACTGAGTTTTTGTGTCTATGTGGTGATGGTGTTGTACGTGTGTGCGTGAGTGTGTGTAGATGGTGGGGTACACATGTGTGAGTGTTTGTATGTTTTTTCCATGTGTTTCCGTGTGTGTAGCATGTCTGTGTTAGAAGCCTAACAACGTAGCAACGTTTCTTAAATATCTATATACATATATATATGTGTGATAATTTGCGTATTAATACATACAGATCTGTAAACGCTTCTGTATATGTTTATGTCACGTTGGTAGAGGGTCGGACGCCATGCTTTGCAGCACAGTTACGTCCCTTTCCGAACTGAGTTCAAATCCCGCCGAGGTTAACTTTGCCTTTCATCCTTACTGGGTCGATAAAATAAAGTACCAGTAATACACTGGGATAATTGCTGGCCTTGTGCCAACTGTAGAAACAATTAAGTACATATACGCACATACATACTTGCATACATACTACCTAGGTACATAGAAGCAAACATCACACATACCACAACACACATAAATAAATAAATAAATAAATATATATGTAAATATCTTTAAGTCGTTTAGAAGCCTCGACAATGCAAATGGGTAAATCTCCGGGTAACAAGGTCCGGTGGTGGAGAGAGAGATGTAATTGGGTGTATGTTGAGATGCGGAAAAAAAAACCCAGTTGATTGATGTGAATCCGAAATATATAGGGACTATTAAATCTCTCTCAAGGTAACTCTCTCTTGTGTTGTTATTTTTATTTTAACCTTTATACTCTTCCCTCATTCTACACATCTCACACATCTTATACACACCACGCATCTCAACATACACCCAATTACATCTCTCTCTCCACCACCGGACCTTGTTACCCGGAGATTTACCCATTTGCATTGTCGAGGCTTCCAAACGACTTAAAGATATTTACTTATTGTTGCACAATGCTTCAAGCAAATTTCAATACTCTCTTATAAATATATATATATATATATATATATATATATATATATATAAATATATCAAAATATATATAGACATTCAAGTATGTTCGACTGAGTGTTTGTGTCTATATATATATATATATATATATATATATATATATATATATATATATATATATATATATATATATATATATATAAGTTAAAACAATGAAATAAAAATTCATAACTGTCTTACTTTTGATGTTTTACTGTTTTCCGGGATTTGTTTTTACCTACAACATTTTCAACATATGGATTATATTGAGTTCTTCATGCAGATTAGACCCCAGAACTTACCGTGGATATTTATGTATATATATATATATATATATATGTATGTATATATCTATATGAATATATAAATATATATATATATATATATATATATATATATATATATATATATATATATATATATATATATATATTTATATATGTATGTATATTTATATATGTATGTATATATATATATATATATATATATATATATATATATATATATATATATATATATATATATATATATATATATATATATATATGAATATATATATATTGTTATACTTTGGGAGGGTCATGTTGCCAATAAGAAACACACGCACCAGTTGATTTCACTTCAATTTATTATATATTTATAAATTTACAAATTTACAAATTTACAAACTTATAAATTTCTGGTTGGTTGGTTCCGCAACCAGATAGTTGTTTATATATATAGTCATAGTCCTTTCGTCACACACTCTGTGACCTCTTCAGTGACTGGGGATTCCTTTCTTCGTTTCTGTGCCTTTCCTTTCTTCTATCCTACGCCATTTTGTTTATGTGTGTGTGTTGTGTGCTCAGTTTGCGCATGCGCCACATCCGGGTGTCTGTGTGTGTTTGTGTTCATTTTTCTATTTTTCTATTTATATTTTTCTATTTGTTTATTTATTTATTTATTTATTGTTGGTTGGTTGTTTGTTCTATGTGTGTGTGTGTTTTCATTTTGTCCTGTGTGTGTTTTCATTTTGTGTGTGTTTTCAATTGTAAGTTGTTTGTTCTATGCGTATTGGCAACATGACCCTCCCAAAGTATAACAATATCGGTTTCAACACACGATTTCAGATAAAGAATCTTGCTAAACAAATTCAGAAACGAAATATATATATATATTTATATCTATAAGGGGAGAGAGAGAGAGAGAGAGAGAGAGAGAGAGAGAGAGAGAGAGAGAGGGGGGGGGGAGAGAGAGAGAGAGAGAGAGAGAGAGAGAGGTGTGGAGAGATACACGAAGGCTTGTCGGCGTAGATGCCGAAAAATGCCAAATAGAAATAACAATTAAAAATTTAAGAAACCATTACCCATTTCTATTAGTTTTGTATAACGTTGAATGTTTATCGAAATTTATACAACTTTTTGCATATATTTGCATATGAAGTAATGTATATATGCATGTGTGATTGCATGCAGATTTCTTGAAGAATCTGCCGCTAATGGGCTGTCGGAAATTATTTATTGTAATTAGAGGAAATAACGGGATAACATTGGTTTCCTGCAAAAATAATGATTAAAAACATGATAGGATATATTAATGATATAGGACAGTTTCTACAGATTTACATTTCTAACTTTCTACTCTATTTGAAGGACAAATAGCTTGTGTTAATGTATATATACATATATATATATATATATAAATATATATATATATATATATATATATATATATATATATATATATATATATATATATATATATATATATATATATATATATTAGAAAGTGAGGTTTTTTTTACAAAATGAAAAATAACCGAGGTGTATATATATATATATATATATTTATATATATATATATAAATAT
>OZ024750.1:45638204-45653204 GCA_964016885.1 Eledone cirrhosa
CATAACTTGGAACTGGGAAATTATAACACATAACCCTATCAAGGAAGCCCTTTAGTATAGGTCAACTAACAGAAAATTGTATTACGGTTACGAAAAAAATTCTAAATAAGCCTACAAGGTAAAAATTAAAAATGGTCATCGCGAGTCACTCTGACTGGTTTGGCGGGCCGGATAGTGGCCCACGGGCCGCCTGTTGCACGCCCTTGGTGTAGAATGTTTTAACACCTGGAATATGCCTTATCTCTCGCTTCTAATGTAAGTGTATGCTGTTTTTACTGTATATACAAAGTTTGCTCTAACGTATGGACAATGTCTGGCGCTTAACATATGTACATGGTGCTGTTATTGTATGTGTATAGTCCTAGTGTGTAAAGTATATACAATAACTTGCACTTAATGTAAATATGTTGCTGTAAACGTGTATGTAACGTCCTTGCTCCTAAACTATGTATAATGTGTATATATAGGTCTTTATGTACTCAAGATGAAGTTTTGCTCTCATTCCATTTCTGTTTTCATTATTTTCCATCGATGGCAGTGGATTGGCAGTATCGGTAGAGCGCCGGACGCCATGCTTTGACGCATGGAGTTACGGCCCTTTACATTCTGAGTTCAAATCCCGCCGAGGTTAACTTTGCCTTTCATCCTTACGGGGTCGATAAAGTAAAGTACCAGTAATGCACTGGGGTAATTGCTGGCCTTGTGCCAGAAAATAGAAACAATTATTTTCCATCGTTTAGTCATACTAATTTCAATATTTTTATTTATGTATGCCTAGCTAACTCCATATGTATCTTTGTCTGTGTTTGCATGTATTAATTTATAAATATATCTATATATACAAAGATTCATGCATACATACACCCAAACCGATATATATATATATATATGTGGGTGTGTGTCTGTGTGTATATATCTATTTATATATATATATATATATATATATGATGCATACATACATCCAAATCGATATATACATGTATATATATGTGTTTGTGTGTCTATCTATGTGTATGTGCGTTTATGTATACCTATTTACATGTATGTGTGTATAGGGAAGTTCACATCCATAAATCTAATCAATATGTATGTGTTTACAGTCATATGCGATTACATACAAATACATATACATACACACATATATATACACACACACACACACACACACACATATATATATATATATATATATATATATATATATATATATATATATATATATATATATATATATATATGAGTATATATATGTGTTTCATCGAATGTATTCAAGTATATGTAAGATATTTTATACGTTTGAACATATGTATGAATGCATATAATTTTCTTCTTTCTTTGTGCAATAGTTTTCTCATCAGTTTTTCAATAACATACGTGCATCGGTTTTAATAACTGTTGTTTTGTAACGTACAAAGTCGGAAATAGCCGAATGATGTTTGAACACGAAGTTCCTCTGTTATGTTCTGTATCAAAATCATTTAAGAAGATAATATATAAAGAACAAAAGATACATGAAAAGAAAGAGATTGTCAAGTGAGGGGAGAATAACGAAATGACGAAGAAAGTACGAGAGAGATATTGAGGGAGATGGAGGGTTAGAAAGAGAAAAAAACATGATAAAGACACACGGAAAAAATATATAAAGGAGGCTATCAATTGAAGAATATTGTATTCTTTGAAAAGATACCTCCTTATTATTATTCCCAAGAACTGACTATTCAGACTATTGGCATGCTGTGTGGTGAAGGGTGGAAGGTGTATTAAGATGAGAAGATAGTTAGGTAGGAAGAAAGAGAAAACAAGGGCTATAGTGGGATAGAATAAATGTAGTTGGACAATAATGAGAGCAAAACGGTGTATACATACATACATGCATACAGTCATAAATTTGTACACAAACTCACACACAGACAGACGTGTTTATATTTATATAAAATATATATACATACCTAATATATATATATATATATATAGACATATACATACACATAGACAGATAGAGTTACAGAGGCACGTATTTATATATATGTATATATACAAACACATATATATACACACATACACTTACACTCACACATACATAGAAGCAGACACACATGTGTATATATATATATATATATATATATATATATATACAGAGAGAGAGAGAGAGAGAGAGATACATACATACATACATACATACATACATACATACATACATACATACATACATACATACATACATACATACATACATACACACACACATATATATATATATATATATATATATATATATATATATATATATATATATATATACATTATACAGATAGTCATTCATGATAGACAGTTGTTCGTTGGAGAGAAATAGAAAGAAAGAAAAGGGAGTGAAAGAGTGTTATATAGACTGAGTGAGTCACATTGCGATGAGTGATAGATAGTTTTATAAGGGGTGAATGAAGTCTATAGCTTTCCCGATATAACTTCTCTTTTCTGATTTTTAATAATATTCTAATAACAGTTGTATGTCGTCTCCGACCAATTACAGTATCTCCTCTTTAATCTTACTGTAGAAAATTCGAAGAAATGGAAACAAAAGCAGCAATATTAATAACAGAAACAACAGCGATTTCTAAACGGTAATGAAAGAAAAAAGACAAGGAAAAGAATAATTGAAATAAAAAAAATCTGTACATTGAAAGAGAACGTAGAAAAAATAAGAGGCAGAAAGAAGTTTAAAAAATCTACAAATACAAGTTAATAGGAGAGTTACAATGGAGAAAGAAAATAGACACACACATACAAAAATATGTATAAATGAAGAAATTTTTAAGTTGTAAATATGCAGATATGAGTTTAAGGGAAACAAGCAATGGAGGGAAAATGTTAAATATATACATGTATAGTGAGAGGAAGATAGAACCAGAGAGAAAGAGGAAGAGAAAAAAACGTAGAATAGAGAAAAGCAGATATAATTTAAATGAAATTTTATATATATATATGTGTGCGTGTGTGTGTGTGTGTGTGTGTGTGTGTTTAAGTATGTATGTATGCGTGTATGTATGTGTCTGTGTGTGTACGTGTCTGTATGTGTCTGTGTATGCGTGAGTATGTGTGTATATATTTAACTTTCTACTTTTCTTTTTAAAGCAATGTCCGCTTTCCAATTTTCATAAACGAGCCATCTTGCTTTACTGCCTTAATTGATCTGCTGAAAGAAAGAACAAAAAAAGAACAACAATAATAACAAAAAAAAAACAAGGCCAAAATAAAATAGAGGAAAAATTAGGAAGAAAAAATATAATTATTATAAAATAATTACGAAAAATATAAATTAGTCTTTGTACCGTTTATATATAAAGACATGCAGACAAATACTTGCTAAAGAGGTATCATTTAAAATAAAAATACAAAAAAAAAATGTAAGAATAAAAGACAAGAAGAAAAGAAGAGCAGTAAGACAGGGGGAAGTAATCGTTATTGTTTATTAACTTTCTATTTTATTATTATTTTTTCTTTACATTGTTCTTTCCCTTTAATTCTGACGTTTTATTTTTGTTGCTCCACGGCTGTTTTTATCTCGTTTTCTCATTAATATCTGTTTAACTTTTCTTTATAGTAAATGCGTTTCTCTTTCTTGTCGTCTGAGGGGGTGGTTTCAAAAATGTTCATCTCATATACATATTTTTATAATTTTTTTTTCATCTATTTTTTTATCTCTTTTTCTCCCTGTCTTTCTCTTATTATCAGCTTATTTGCCATGAAATTTGGTATATATTTATTCGTTTATTTACTCGATATTTTTACGATCATTTAAGCAAATTGGTGGTAAATATTTCCAGAAAGAGCTGTCCAATTTTCGTTAGTAGTTGGAACAAATATATGGTAAACTAAAACGAGACAATAAAGAGTCGGTGTATGTTGGTGTATGTTCGTGTATGTTGGTGTGTGTTGGTGTGTGTTGGTGTGTGGTGGTGTGTGTTGGTGAGTGTTGGTGAGTGTTGGTGTGTGTTGGCGTGTGTTGATATATGTAAGTGTGTGTTGGTGTGTATTGGTGTGTGTTGGTATATGTTGGTGTGTGGTGGTGTGTGTTGCTGTGTGTTGGTATATGTAGGTGTGTGTTGGTGTGTGTTGGTGAGTGTAAGTGTGTGTAGGTGTGTGTTGGTGGGTGTTGGTGTGTGGTGGTGTGTGTTGATGTGTGTTGGTGAGTGTTAGTGTGGGTTAATATATGTAGGTGTGTGTTGGTGTGTGTTGGTGTGTCTTGGTATGCGGTGGTGTGTGTTGGTATATGTTGGTGTGTGGTGGTGTGTGTTGCTGTGTGTTGGTATATGTAGGTGTGTGTTGGTGTGTGTTGGTGAGTGTAAGTGCGTGTAGGTGTGTGTTGGTGGGTGTTGGTGTGTGGTGGTGGGTGTTGATGTGTGTTGGTGTGTGTTGGTGTGTGTTGGTATATGTTGGTGTGCGGTGGTGTGTGTTGTTGTGTGTTGGTATATGTAGGTTTGTGGTGGTGTATGTTGCTGTGTGTTGGTATATATAGGTGTGCGTTGGTGAGTGTTGATGTGTGTACGTATATGTAGGTGAATGTTGGTGTGTGTGTGTGGAGGCACGTGGCCTAGTGGTAAGAGTGTTGGACTTACGATCATAATGTTGTGGGTTCGATTCCTGGGCTGGCGCCCTGTCCAGGGGGGAGCCTGGTACTCTCAGTCGCTTCACGCCATGAAACCGGGAAAGCATCGGCCAAATTAGCCTTCTGGAATAAGACAGACTTTAGACTTTTTAGATGGTGTGTGTAGGTGTGTGTTCATTTGTGTAGTTATATGTAGGTGTGTGTAGGTATATGTAGGTGTGTGTTGGTGTGTTTTGGTGTGTGTAGGTGTGTGTAGGTGTGTGTTGATATATGTAGGTGTGTGTTGGTATATGTATGTGTGTGTTGGTGTGTTTTGGTGTGTGTAGGTGTGTGTAGGTGTGTGTTGATATATGTAGGTGTGTGTGCAGGTGTGTGTGCAGGTGTGTGTTGGTATATGTAGGTGTGTGTTGGTGTGTGTTGGTATCTGTAGGTGTGTGTAGGTGTGTGTTCGTGTGTGTAGGTATATGTAGGTGTGTGTAGGTATATGTAGGTGTGTGTAGGTATATGTAGATGTATGTAGTGTGTGTTCGTGTGTGTTGGTGTATGTTGGTATATGTAGTTATATGTAGGTGTGTGTTGGTAAATGTAGGTTTCTGTTGGTATATGTAGGTGTGTGTAGGTGTGTTTTGGTGTGTGTAGGTGTGTGTTGGTATATGTAGGTGGGTGTTGGTATATGTAGGTGGGTGTTGGTATATGTAGGTGTGTGTTGGTGTGTGTAGGTGTGTGTTGGTATTTATAGGTATATGTATGTGTGTGTTGGTATATGTAGATGTGTGTAGGTGTGTGTTGGTATATGTAGGTGTATGTTTGTGAGTGTTGATGTGTGTAGGTGTGTAGGTGTGTGTTGGTGTGTGTTGGTGAGTATTGGTGTGTGTTGGTATACGTAGGTGTATGTAGGTGTGTGTTGGTGTGTGTTGGATTTCGTAGCTGTGTGTAGGTATGTGCTGGTGTGTGTAGGTGTGAGTTGGTATATGTAGGTATATGTTGGTGTATATAGGTGAGTGTTGGTGTGTGTTGGTATATGTAAGTGTATGTAGGTGTGTGTTGGTGTGTGTTGGTTTCCGTAGGTGTGTGTAGGTGTGTTGGTATATGTAGGTGTGTATGTGTGGGTGTAGGCCTATATAGCTATTTTGGAAAGGATTAACAGCAAAGAAAAGAACTACAGCATAGTGACAATGGTGATGATGATGATGATGATGATGATGATGATGATGATGATGATGATGGTGGTGGTGATGATGATGATGGTGATGATGACGATGAAGAAGAAGAAGAAGAAGAAGAAGAAGAAGAAGAAGAAGAAGAAGAAGAAGAAGAAGAAGAAGAAGAAGAAGAATGAGGTAAAAACAAATTAGTACAGCAGCGGCAATAATGACAACAACAACAGCAGGAGGAGTTATTATAACAACAACAGCAATAGTAATAGCAAATAATTGTTTCTACTTTTGGCACAAGGCCAGAAATTAACCAGTACATTACTGGTACTTTATTTTATCGACTCCGTAAGGCTGAAAGGCAGAGTTAACCTCGGCGTGATTTGAACTCACACCGTAAAGGGACGTAACTACGCTGGACAGCATGTCCGACCCTCCACCGGTGCTGCCAATTCAGCACAGCAGCAGCAACGACAGGTAAGGATAATAACTGCAGCAGCAGCAGTAAGGAAGGATAACAACAGCAGCAACTGCAGTTAGTAATGACAGCAGAACAGCAGCCACAACAGGTAATGATAATAACTGCAGCAGCAGCAGTAAGGAGAGATAACAACAGCAGCAACTGCAGTTAGTAATGCCAGCAGAACAACAGCAACAATATGTAATGATAATAACTGCAGCAGCAGCAGTAAGGAAGGATAACAACAGCAGCAACTGCAGTTAGTAATGACAGCAGAACAGCAGCAACACGATGTAATGATAATAACTGCAGCAGCAGCAGGAAGGAGAGATAACAACAGCAGCAACTGCAGTTAGTAATGACAGCATAACAGCAGCAAGAATATGCAATGATAATAACTGCAGCAGCAGCAGTAAGGAGAGATAACAACAGCAGCAACTGCAGTTAGTAATGACAGCAGAACAGCAGAAAGAACATGTAATGATAATAACTGCAGCAGCAGCAGTAAGGAAGGATAACAACAGCAGCAACTGCAGTTAGTAATGACAGCAGAACAGCAGAAAGAACATGTAATGATAATAACTGCAGCAGCAGCAGTAAGGAGAGATAACAACAGCAGCAACTGCAGTTAGTAATGACAGCAGAACAGCAGAAAGAACATGTAATGATAATAACTGCAGCAGCAGCAGTAAGGAAGGATAACAACAGCAGCAACTGCAGTTAGTAATGACAGCAGAAGAGCAGCAAGAACATGTAATGATAATAACTGCAGCAGCAGCAGCAGTAAGGAAGGATAACAACAGCAGCAACTGCAGTTAGTAATGACAGCAGAAGAGCAGCAAGAACATGTAATGATAATAACTGCAGCAGCAGCAGTAAGCAAGGATGACAACAGCAGCAACTGCAGTTAGTAATGACAGCAGAACTGCAGCAAGAACATGTAATGATAATAACTGCAGCAGCAGCAGTAATGAAGGATAACAACAGCACCAACTGCAGTTAGTAATGACAGCAGAACAGCAGCAAGAACATGTAATGATAATAACTGCAGCAGCAGCAGTAAGGAAGGATGACAACAGCAGTAACTGCAGTTAGTAATTACAGCAGAACAGCAGCAAGAACATGCAATGATAATAACTGCAGCAGCAGCAGTAAGGAAGGATAACAACAGCAGCAACTGCAGTTAGTAATGACAGCAGAACAGCAGCAAAAACGTGCAATGATAATAACTGCAGCAGCAGCAGTAAGGAAGGATAACAACAGCAGCAACTGCAGTTAGTAATGACAGCAGAACAGCAGCAAAAACATGCAATGATAATAACTGCAGCAGCAGTAAGGAAGGATAACAACAGCAGCAACTGCAGTTAGTAATGACAGCAGAACAGCAGCAACAATATGTAATGATAATAACTGCAGCAGCAACAGTAAGGAAGGATAACAACAGCAGCAACTGCAGTTAGTAATGACAGCAGAAGAGCAGCAAGAACATGTAATGATAATAACTGCAGCAGCAGCAGTAAGGAAGGATAACAACAGCAGCAACTGCAGTTAGTAATGACAGCAGAACAGCAGCAAGAACATGTAATGATAATAACTGCAGCAGCAGCAGTAAGGAAAGATAACAACAGCAGCAACTGCAGTTAGTAATGACAGCAGAACAGCAGCAAGAACATGTAATGATAATAACTGCAGCAGCAGTAAGGAGAGATAACAACAGCAGCAACTGCAGTTAGTAATGACGGCAGAACAGCAGCAACAAGAGGTAATGATAATAACTGCAGCAGCAACAGTAAGGAAGGATAACAACAGCAGCAACAACAGTTAGTGATGGCAGCAGAACAGCAGCAACAAGAGGTAATGATAATAACTGCAGCAGCAGTAGTAAGAGATAACAACAGCAGCAGCTGCAGTTAGTAATACGAACAACAACAGAATAAAAATGTAATGAGAGCAGGAAACCGCAGGAAACAGCGGGAAACAGAAATTAAGAACCACAGCAGCTTCAACAGTAGCTTGTAATGACAATAACAGCAACAGCTAGAAATGATAACAACATCAGCAGTAATAAGGTATAATATCATCAAAAGCAGCAGCAGGTAATAACAACAAAGGAGCAGCTATTAGTAATGACCACAAGAACAAGTATGATGATGTAAGTAATGAAAACAAGATCAGTAGCAGTAATGACAGCAACAACAACAGCAGGAAATAATAAGGTGAAGACCAGCAGCATGAAATGATATCTAATAATAACAACAACAGCAATAATAACAACCTAAGCAGCAGCAGTAATGATAGCAGCAGTAATAACAACCTCTGCAGTAGCGCGTAATGATATAAAAACAGCAACAATAGCAATATCAACAGTAATAACAAGAACAGTAATGACACCACCAGAATCAGCAGCAGCAGCAGTAATAGCAACATCAACAGCAACTGTAATAACAACAGCAGTATATTATGACAACAGCAGCCGTAATAATGACAACAGTAGCCGTAATAATGACAACAGCAGCAGCAACAGTAATACAAACATCAACAGCAGCGTTTAATGATACCGAAAACAGCAGCAATAACAATTTCAACAAAAGTAATGACAAGATCAGCAGCAGCAGCCGTAATAACATCATCGCCATCATCATCAGCAGCGTGTAATGATATCAAAACAGCAGCAATAGCAATATCAACAATAACAACAACAATGACAAGACCAGCAGCAGCATTAATAACAACATCAACAGCAGCAGTAATAACAACATCAACAGCAGCAGTAATAACAACATCAACAGCAGCAGTAATAACTACATCAACAGGAGCAATAATAACAACACTAGCAGCAGCATTAATGACAACCCCATCATCATCAGCAGCAACAATTAATGACGGGGGCAGCAACTGTAATAACAACATCAGCAGTATATTGTGACAACAGCAGCCGTAATAATGACCACACCAGCAGCATGTAATAACGCTTTCTTATTTAGGCACAAGGCCGGCCATTTTAGGGGAAGGGAAAGTCGAGTAAATCGACCCCAGTTAATTACTGGTACTTTACTTTATTGACCCCGTAAGGATGAGAGGCAAAGTTAACCTCGTTGGAATTTGAACTCAGATCTTAAAGGGCCGGAACTCTATATAATAACAGCAGCATGTAATAACAATACCCTATCATCATCAGCAGTAACAGCAATAATTATTGACGGGAGAAGCAACTGTAACAACAACAACAACAGCAGTATATTGTGACAACAGCAGCCGTAAAAATGACCACAACAGCAGAATGTAATAACAACGATAAGATGGTAGTGATAATTATGATGTTGGTTATCATCGCTGTCGGAACTATTATTACCAAAAATTGTTATTATGATAATGATGATGATAATGATGATGATGATGATGATGGTGGTGGTGATGGAGGTGGTGATGGGGATGTTGATAGTGATGAGGATGATGGTGATGATGATGATGATGATGATGATGATGGTGATGGTGATTATGATGGTGATGGTGATGATGGTGATGATGGTGATGATGATGATGCTGATGATGATGATGGTGATGATGATGATGATGATGATGATGGTGATGATGATGATGATGATGATGATGATGGTGATGATGGTGGTGATGATGGTGGTGATGATGATGATGGTGATGATGGTGGTGATGATGATTATGATGATGATGATGATGGTTATGATGATGATGATGATGATGGTGATGATGATGGTGATGAAGATGATGGTGATGGTGATGATGATGGTGGTGGTGGTGGTGATGATGATGATGATGATGATGGTGATGATGATGATGATGATGATGATGATGGTGGTGGTGATGATGATGATGGTGATGATGGTGATGATGATGATGATGGTGATGATGATGATGGTTATGATGATGATGATGATGATGATGGTGATGATGATGGTGATGAAGATGATGATGGTGATGGTGAGAGTAATGAGGATGGTTATGATGATGGTGAGAGTAATGATGTTGATCAGTATGATGCCATTGTCATCAACATCATAATCCACATTATTAAACTCCCCAGCCTCACCCTCACGCCATCATCATCACCATTATATGTATAATATTTATGATGACGATGATGATGATAATGCTGCTGCTGCTGCTGATGATGATGATGATGATGATGATGATGATGGTGGGACGGAGAAGGAGGTAGAAGTGGAGAGTGAGATGGAGGAGTAGGTGAAAGGGAGGATGATGAGCGGTGAGGAGGTGAGAACGAGGATGAGTTGAGAGGGAGGAGGAGTAGAGAGGGAGGATACGTTGGGGGGGCGAGGAGGTGATGGGGTGGGTGTGTGAGAAGGGGGAGGGTGAGAGAAGGAGGAATTGGAAGGGAGGAGGAGGTGAGGGGGGATGTGAGAGGGACGAGGAGGTGAGAGGGAGGGGGATGTGAGAAGGAGGAGGAGGAGGTGAAAGCAATGAACAGGAGAGCGATCAATATTTAAAGAGATAAATAAATTAAACAAAGAAAATGAAAAAAACAAAATAAAATGAACGAAAATTATTTGTTTAACTCATCGAATGATTGAATAGTTGAATGAAATAAGGAAATAATGAAGGAAAGAATGAAAAGGAAAAAAAGAATGAAAAGGAAAAATATATGAAAGAGAAAGGTAACGAAAATCATAGTACATAATAGAGAATGAAATACTGAATAAAAGAAATAAATGAAAGAAGGAGAAAGAAAGAAAATGAAAGAAGAAAGAGTTAGGAATGTAGCAGAGAATGAATTACTGAATAAAAGAAAGAAAAGAAAGAATAAGTAAGAAAATGAAAGAAGAAAGAGTTAGGAATGTAGAAGAGAATGAATTCCTGAATAAAAGAAAGAAAAGAAAGAATAAGAAAGAAAATGAAAGAAGAAAGAGTTAGGAATGTAGAAGAGAATGAAATACTGAATAAAAGAAAGAAAAGAAAGAATAAGAAAGAAAATGAAGGAATATAGAGTTAGGAATGTAGAAGACAATGAATTACTGAATAAAAAAAAGAAAAGAAAGAATAAGAAAGAAAATGAAAGAAGAAAGAGTTAGGAATGTAGAAGAGAATGAATTACTGAATAAAAAAAGAAAAGAAAGAAAAAGACAGAATAAGAAAGACGAAAGAGTTAGGAATGTAGAAGAGAATGAATTACTGAATAAAAGAAAGAAAAGAAAGAATAAGAACGAAATTGAAAGAAGAAAGAGTGAGGAATGTAGCAGAGAATGAAATACTGAATAAAAGATAGAAAAGAAAGAATGAGAAAGAAATTGAAAGAAGAAATAGTTAGGAATGTAGCAGCAAATGAATTACTGAATAAAAGAAAGAAAAGAAAGAATAAGAAAGAATAAGAAAGAAGAAATAGTTAGGAATGTAGCAGCAAAAGAATTACTGAATAAAAGAAAGAAATGAAAGAATAAGAAAGAATAAGAAAGAAGAAATAGTTAGGAATGTAGCAGCGAATGAATTACTGAATAAAAGAAAGAAATGAAAGAATAAGAAAGAATAAGAAAGAAGAAATAGTTAGGAATGTAAAAGAGAATGAATTACTGAATAAAAAAAGAAAAGAAAGAAAAAGACAGAATAAGAAAGACGAAAGAGTTAGGAATGTAGAAGAGAATGAATTACTGAATAAAAGAAAGAAAAGAAAGAATAAGAACGAAATTGAAAGAAGAAAGAGTGAGGAATGTAGCAGAGAATGAAATACTGAATAAAAGATAGAAAAGAAAGAATGAGAAAGAAATTGAAAGAAGAAATAGTTAGGAATGTAGCAGCAAATGAATTACTGAATAAAAGAAAGAAAAGAAAGAATAAGAAAGAATAAGAAAGAAGAAATAGTTAGGAATGTAGCAGCAAAAGAATTACTGAATAAAAGAAAGAAATGAAAGAATAAGAAAGAATAAGAAAGAAGAAATAGTTAGGAATGTAGCAGCGAATGAATTACTGAATAAAAGAAAGAAATGAAAGAATAAGAAAGAATAAGAAAGAAGAAATAGTTAGGAATGTAGCAGCGAATGAAATACTGAATAAAAGAAAGAAAACAAAGAATAAGAAAGAAAATGAAAGAAGAAAGAGTTCGGAATGTAAAAGAGAATGAATTACTGAATAAAAAAAGAAAAGAAAGAAAAAGACAGAATAAGAAAGACGAAAGAGTTAGGAATATAGAAGAGAATGAATTACTGAATAAAAGAAAGAAAAGAAAGAATAAGAAAGAAATTGAAAGAAGAAAGAGTGAGGAATGTAGCAGAGAATGAAATACTGAATAAAAGAAAGAAAAGAAAGAATAAGAAAGAAATTGAAAGAAGAAATAGTTAGGAATGTAGCAGCGAATGAATTACTGAATAAAAGAAAGAAAAGAAAGAATAAGAAAGAATAAGAAAGAAGAAATATTTAGGAATGTAGCAGTGAATGAAATACTGAATAAAAGAAAGAAAATAAAGAATAAGAAAGAATAAGAAAGAAGAAATAGTTAGTAATGTAGGAGAGAATAAAATAATGGTATCTACGTTTGACACAAGGACAGAAAGTCTATTAAATTGACCTCAGTGGATTACTGGTACTTTATTTATTCAACTCCGTAACGATGAAAGACAAAGCTAACCTCGTCTATCCTATCCTATCCTCACAGAAAGTAAGGTTATGATAGTAAAAAGATCCCTTAATTAGTTGCGGGATCGTAGAGGTACAAATCATACGGCATGTCTAGGGCAATGTTAAACCTGGTGGAGCCCAACTCTCACCAGGTCAGAAAACAGCTGATTTGTTTTTCCTATAGAGAAAGAATCGACCGCAGTACTTCACTGGTACTTTATTTATCGACCTCGAAATGATGAAAGGCAAAGAGGATCTCGGTGGGATTTGAACTCAGAACACGCAATGGGGTGGAACGAATACCGTAAAACATTCTATCCGACGTCTTAACGACTCTGACAATTCGTCGCGTCAGAACGTAAAGGGACGTAACTTTATGCCACAAAGCATATTGTCCGACGCTCTACCGATATTACCAATCTAACCCCCATCCCACCCCGAAAGAATGAATTCATAATTGGTAATTTAGGCACAAGTCCAGCTAATTTGGAGGTAAAGGAGAGTGAGATTTATTGACCCACGTAATTAACTGGTACTTTATTTTAGTAACAACTACAGTAACGGCGATAGTGAGGATGGTGAGGTTGTTGTTGGTGATGATGATGGTGATGATGATGATGGTGATGGTGATGATGATGATGGTGATGATGATGGTGATGATGATGATAACAATGATGATGATGATGATGATGATGATGATAGTGATGATGATGATGATGATGATGATGATGATGATGATGATGGTGATGATGATGATGATGATGATGATGATGATGATGATGGTGATGATGATGATGATGATAATGATGATGATGGTGATGATGATGGTGATGATGATGATGATGATGATGATGATGGTGATGATGATGATGATGATGATGATGATGATGATGATGGTGATGATGATGATGATGATGATGATGATGATGATGGTGATGATGATGATGATGATGATGATGATGATGGTGGTGATGATGATGATGATGATGATGGTGATGATGGTGATGATGATGGTGATGGTGATGATGGTGATGATGGTGATGATGGTGATGATGATGATGATGATGATGATGATGGTGATGATGATGATGATGATGATGATGATGATGATGATGATGGTGATGATGATGATGATGATGATGATGATGGTGATGATGATTGTGATGATTGTGATGATGATGGTGGTGGTGATGATGATGATAGTGATGGTGATGATGATGATGATGATGGTGGTGATGATGATGGTGATGATGGCAGTAAAGATAATGTTGATGATGACTGTCGTGGTGGAAATGCTGTTCTGCAGCTGCTGCTGATGTTGATAATGGTGTTGGTGGTAATGATGATGATGTTGATGATGATGTTGATGATGATGTGGTTATTATGATGATAATTAATGATGATGATGATGGTGATGACGATGATGATGGCGATGGTGATGATGATGGTGGTGAGGATGGTGATGATGGTGATGATTCTGTTGGTTATTATGATGATAATTAATGATGATGATGATGATGATGGTGATGATGATGATTTTGATGATGATGATGGTGGTGATGATGATGATGTTGATGATGATGATGATGATGGTGTTGGTGGCGGTGGCGGTGGCGGTGATGATGATGGTGATGGTGACGATGATGGCGGTGATGATGATGGTAATGATTGTGTTGGTGCTAATGATGATGATGATCGTGTTAGATGCAATAATTGATTCTACTTTTGGCACAAGGCCAGCAAATTACCCAGTGCATTACTGGTACTTTATTTTATCGACCCCGTAAGAATGAAAGGCAAAGTTAACCTTTGATGATAATGATGATAAAATCACGAGATGAAAAATACCAATTTAAAAAACCTGCTCTTTTATAATTTAGAATAATGAATGTTTGGATAAATACGTTATTTGAAGTTATTGTTGTTCAGATAATTGTTTCTACTTTTTTGGCACAAGGCCAGCAAATTCACCAGTGTATTACTGGTACTTTATTTTATCGACCCCGTAATGATGAAAGGCAAAGTTAACCTCGACGGGATTTGAATTCAGAATGGAAAGGGCCGTAACGCTATGCGTCAAAGCATGGCGTCCGACCCTCTAACGATACTGCCAGTCCATAGGAAGAAATTGTTGTTCAGATAATGAAATACATAAATATCGTTAGTAATGGCGGTGT
>OZ024750.1:45655704-45660704 GCA_964016885.1 Eledone cirrhosa
AGAAAGGAAAGGCACAGAAACAAAGAAAGGAATCCCCAGTCACTGAAGAGGTCACAGAGTGTGTGACGAAAGGACTATGACTATATATAAACAACTATCTGGTTGTGGAACCAACCAACCAACCAGAAATTTATAAGTTTGTAGATTTGTAAATTTATAAATATATAATAAATTGAAGTGAAAGCAACTGGTGCGTGTGTTTCTTATTGGCAACATGACCCTCCCAAAGTATAACAATATCGGTTTCAACACACGATTTCAGATAAAGAATCTTGCTAAACAAATTCAGAAACGAAATATATATATATATATATATATATACAAAATTAAGATAAATCAAATGAATTTAATCTAAATCAAAATTATGGGCGTCATGCCAGAAAGACATGCGCCATATCACCGGGCAAAATAAGCTCTAAGATTCTAATGAGTAGGTCCGAGCATTTTATAATAATTTTATAAAGATTGATTAACATATAAATAAACATGAATAATCACAGAAGATAATTTTTACAAGTGTGTAACCACACATATCTAGGTAGGTAACTAAATAAAGTTGACCAGAACTTCAAAAATAGATACCTTATAATATGATTAATCTTCCCTGTATATATTCCATTAAAGAAATATATTTCAGCAATTAATCAGATGTTAAACCACAGAAGTGGAGACTTGGATTTTCAACAAGGAAGAAGTTCCAGCAATCCGTGTTTACACTTCAAATCAGCGACTGGCCAGAACGTGTTGTATTTACTAAAAATACACACAACATACTAGCTTCGTCCAAGTCTCCACTTCTGTGGTTTACCATCTGATTAATTGGTGAAATATATTTCTTTAGGCACTAAATTACGCATTCAAACATACGGACATAACTAGCAAAGAAATGCATATTATATTATCGGCTAGGAAAACTTTGATAGAATTTGATGACAAATTATGGACCAGAGCAGATAGAGATAGCAATTTTGACATAACTATGGGATCTTCCGACTCAGCTCAAGTAACTGACCTTGTGGGCTTATTTTTAATCAATTCGCTACATAGGAAAATACCTGGTACTACCGGAGGTTTATATAGGGATGACATGCTTTTACTTATTAATAATAATAACCCTGAACTAAATAGAAAATGTAAACAAATTACAAAATTTTTTAATTACTTTAACCTTAAAATAGAAATTGAGAACAACCATAGAATAGTCAATTTCCTAGATATATCATTAAATCTCAACACATGTCTCCACTATCCTTTTCACAAGTTGAATGAAAACTTAAACTATGTCAACTTTAACTCTAACCACCCCAGATCTGTCAAAAACACTATAGTAAACTCAGTCCAAAAACGTGTCTCTAGGATCTCGTCGAATAGAAAGATTTTTGACGAAAAGGCCCAATACTATAATGATGCACTAGCTAGGGCAGGGTATGCTGATAAGATTGTGTACATAGATAATGATAAACAAACTAAACAAAGTAACAACTTTTTTAATTATGGCAACAACATTAACAACTATAATAGAAAGCATTACAATAATTCCAAAGGACAAAAAAGAAATAGAACTAGGAACATAATTTGGTTTGCCCCCCCTTTCTCACTAAACATTAAAACCCACATCGCTAAATTATTTTTCAAAGCTCTTGATAATCGCTTCCCTAGAACACATAGGTACCACTCAATCTTCAATAGGCATACAATTAAATTAACCTACTCATCCACCAAAAATTTAGCACAAAATATTAATAGAATAAATAATAGGAACTTAAAACCTACTGATAATAGCATAAATAATATACAAGTTAACAAATGTAACTGTAGAGATAGATCTAAATGTCCGTTAAATAACAACTGCTTAGTTAAACATATAGTATACAATTGTAATGTTAATACTGACTCTAATTCTTTTAACTACGTCGGTTCCACATCGACGGAATTTAAACTTCGCTATAATAACCACAATAATTCTTTCACAGATCCAAATAAAAAATCTTCAACGGCACTATCAGGTGTACTCTGGCAACTTAAGTTAGATAACGTTAGATATTCGACGGCTTGGAATATAGTCTCAAGAGGGATTCCTTTTAATTCATCCTCTGAGACATGTGACCTCTGCGCAGAGGAGATATTCTTTATACTAAAATCTAAAAATTCCCTTAACCTACGGACAAATTTATTCAGTTGTTGCAAACATAGATTAAACTCAACGTTTAAATATAAATTTAAATTTAAAATGTAGTATATTTAGTTTGATTTATATTTATATGAGAACTAGCCGATAAATCTTTTGATACCTAAATCTTTGATTCCCTCTTTTTACTCTTTTTATTGTTTATTTTATTTTATTTATTTTTATTTTTATTTTTATTTTTATTTTTATTTTTATTTTTATTTTTATTTTTATTTTTATTTTTATTTTTATCTAAACATTCCTCATGAAAAATTAAGCTACCCTAAAAGCCGATGCTCCAAATTTTCTGAATTAACCTTACACTTGATAAACTTATATATTAAATATAGGAACATATGTAGACATTATTGGACATCATAATCTTTTTTGCGATATTCCTTGCTAGATGTGATTTGATAGATAATTTTTGGCTTTGTCTTGTAGTGAACTTGGCAATATATTGTCAATTAACCTTGAAGGGTTGTTCTTTGTGGTTTATTTTTATTTTCATTTTTATTTTTATTTTTATTTTTATTTTTATTTTTATTTTTATTTTTATTCTTTTAGTATTGTAGTATTCTATAATATTTTTATATTTTTATTTTTTATTTTATTTTATTTTTTATTTTTAATATTTTTATATGTAAATTTTTATTTTTAATATTTTTATATGTAAAGTTTTAATACGTAATATTTTTAATACGTAGTATTTTTAATATGCAATATTTTTATTATGTAATATTCTTTCGTAATCTTTTTTTTAGTTTTCTATTCTATATTTTTATATTTTTATATATTTTTACTTATTATCATTATTATTGTTATCTCTGCTTATAATATAATATATATTTTCGATTAGTATATTGAAATCTGCTCTCTATTTCTGCTTGATAGATAATCTTGTAGAGTAATCGCAAGAATAATAATACGCTCAAATTTTTATACCACATTGAGAATGTTTTCCGGTAAATTTGAATTTGCGGAGTGAATCAGTTGGATTCACATAGACATATGAATTTTTTTTAAAAAACTAAACATAAGATAATGAATTTTCACGCATTGTGAATACTTGTTTCATTCAGGAATACTGATATTTACAATATAGTGTAAGTTTTATAAATACTAATACATTAAAACATAGGGTTTTCTACGCCTCGAATATGTCTGGCTATTTTTAAATTTTTCTCTCTATATATCTCTCTATGTCTCTCTATATATCTCCCTTACATTAATACTTGAGCTAAATAAATAAATAAATAAATAAATAAATAAATAAATAAATGCATCATTGATACACTTACTCAAAATGACCTCCCACTACCTAATTTTTCTATATCTATATTTATATATGTATCTATCTCTATTTCCTCTCTCTCTCTATATATATATATATCTCTTTCGGTCTCTTTACATGAAGCTCTTCGCTTTATCTATTTTTCCATCTCTCTATTTTGTCCCATGCATTTCTTCTTTTTTTTCTTCTTTTTCTTCCTTTTCTTCGTTTTGTCTTTCTTTCTTTCTTATTTCCCTCTTTTCTCTCTCTCTTTCTTTCTCTCTGTATTTTCACTGCTAGAGTGAACCTCTTCAAATGAAGTTGATGTTTATTACGGTATGTCGAATATATTTATCTATAAAACTGTTTATATTGTATTTTGTCTGATGAAGGCATAGCATATTGTTAATATGATATCCCCGAAATATATGTGATGAAATAAATATGGTTTTATAAATATAGTTTTCCATTTATTTAATATTGTAAATATACTCCAAGTATTTGTCGAGTGCTTTTATATCAGTTATAAATATTTACTAGTTGTAACCCAACAATTTTAAATATAACTTTACATGTATATATATATATATATATTTATATATATATTTATATATATATATATATATATATATATATATATATATATATATATATATATATATATATATATATATATATATATATATATATATATATATATATATATATATATATATAACGAAGGAAATGTGGTAAGGAACCAAGTGGACCATAACGCACCAAGTACTCAATACTTAGGGTAGTAGAGTGGGTAATATATATATATATATATATATATATATATTTATGTATATATATATATATATATGGGACACATGTGCGTTCAACAACACGTATTTCTCAGTCTTCTTGTGTATTCTGAAGTGATTGATACGAATTTTCCTGGATACCCGCACAAGTGCACAGGAATAGTAACTTTCCCTTAATCGTTGCGAAACAAATTTAGAATTTGTCCGGGTATCACGGCCATTGCCAATGTAGGTTTGTTATTTTTATTGATTTATTATTTTAAATCGAGACAGGCAAACTATATTATTTTAAATTAGTATTTTTCAACCTAGCCAAACTGGTCATTTGCAATTCGAACACATGTATAATTGTATCTGTGTTCATCCCTCATATATTCATTTGTATTACACGGCTCGGAAATATTCCCTTCTTTGAGCTATTTAATTGTAAAAGACTATTTCGATTTTATAACTCAATATTTGATATTTATATATATAAATATAAATATATATATTTATTTATATATATATATATATATAGGAACGAGTAGGACCCCGACGGCTGAGCTCAAGCCGTTTCGACGGCGAATTCTGAGTCCAGAATTAGCCGTCGAAATGGTTTGAGCTCAGCCGTCGGGGTCCTACTCGTTCCTATTACCCACTCTACTACCCTAAGTATTGAGTACTTTGGTGCGTTATGGTCCACCTGGTTCCTTACCACATTTCCTTCGTTATATATAAATAAATCAGGAAAGAAGAGTGACACGGTTTGCTATACAAAAAAGGTTTTTAA
>OZ024750.1:45670704-45693204 GCA_964016885.1 Eledone cirrhosa
ATCCAGATGTGATAATTCTACTGTTATTTATATTACTCCTTTTATCGTTACTCCATATATTTTTCCTGTTTCAGAAGTCGCCATTTTTGGTGGTTTTATTGTTGCTCATAATATCATTATTTCTATTATTAACAGTATCACTATTATTAATATCATCATCATTTTCCTCATCGTCATCAGGTTTACCCTAATACAATGGCTTTTCTATTCGATATTTTATTCGATATTCTACTTGTTATCAATGTAAGTGTGACATGATAAATGGTAAAATGTCTTTAATGTCATGACTGTTACTCTAAGGTGGCGAGTCTTTCCTAGATTCGATTTTGCAATTTCTAAATTTGGAATGATGTATATAAGCTTGCCAATGCTAATGTCAGAAATAATTGTTTCTACTATTGGCACAAGGCCAGAAAATAACCAGTACATTACTGGTACTTTATTTTATCGACCCCGTAAGGATGAAAGGCAAAGTTAACCTCGGCGGGATTTGAACTCAGACAGAAATAATGATAAATTAAATATACGTTACTGTGAGTAAATTAATTTCACAGACATTCCCCAAATATATATATATATATATATATATGTGTGTGTGTATGTGTGTGTGTGTGTGTGTGTGTGTGTGTTCAGTAGAGATTGTTTTGGTAAAAACAGGAGCAAGCAGGAGAAAGCTCTCAACAATCGCAGTGTTTAGTTATGATGAAGATTTTCATAAAAACAACAAAATAAGATGCCGAGATTACATAAATCAATTTATGTAACCTCGGCATTTATTTTGTTATATATATATATATATATATATATATATATATATATATATATATATATATATATATATATATATATATATATATATATATATATATATTAAGTCAGCGTGTCTGACATACATACGCAGCTTGTGAATAAAAAATTCAAGGGGTATCGCTGGCCTCCCAAACACTTTTTGTAATGTATCGTCTTATTGGCTAATTTCATCGTCTTATTGGCTAATCAACCAACGAGAGTAATTGTTTCTCAAAAGCATCCGCCACTTTGCTTCCACGTTTATTTATCGATTCGCTTTCGAATCTTCCTCCAGTATTTCGTCGTTTATCATCAAAATATTTTTCTCCTTCAGGTAAGTTATATTGTTAATTTATATATGATTTTTTTTAATTTATATTAACTATTAAAAGTTTGAAAATATTTTCATTACGACTTACAATACTATTTATAAGTTCATTTATAAAATAACAATTATATAATCTAATTACATTACAACGATAATTTATTATCAATATATATTAATATTATTATTAATATATATCATGTTTAACTAGAGTTATTACAAGCGTTGCCTTAAAAAAATATTAAACTAGACCTGAAAAATACGCAAGCTCAAAAGAGCCACAGAATGTTATAATAAACCTTCAAAAGCGTGGGACTAGATTTGTTGCTCAGAAATATTGTACTCATTATCTATCGTACACTCTGTGGCATCCTTTTATAAAAAAGAGACTCATAACGAACTCAAGACGTCACGATAATTATTTAAGTGAATTTATAATATAGAATTCGGTTCAAATGCATTTCGTATTAACCATTACTAAACATCTAATATGAGATATTGAACATTAGCTTAAATGATTATCGGGTCGTCTTGAATTCGTTATGACTCTCTTTTTTATAAAAGGATGCCACAGAGTGTACGATGGATAATGATTACAATATTTTTTAGCAACAACTCTAGTCCCACACTTTTGAAGGTTTATTATAACATTCTGTGGCTCTTTTGAGCTTGCGCATTTTTGAGGTCTGGTGTGTATATATATATATATATAAGCAAAAAGATATTTAATTTATTGGTAATTCAACAAATATATTTATAACAGATTCGAATCGCTCGACAAGTTTTCCTGGAGTATAATATCAATGATATTAATAAATGGAGACTATATTTATAAAACCATATTTATTCTATTATTTATATTTCAAGGGTACTAAAACTTTGATACGCTCTCATCAGATAAAATATAAAATTTGTTTTATAAATAGTGACATACCCAGGAATCGAACCTTAACGGTTCAAGTTCCGTTTGGATAGTGAGAGGAGAGAGGAAAAAAGGAAAAAAGAAAAAAGAGGAAGAAACGAAAAAAGAACAAATATTTCAAATTATTTTGATGAATATGCAAATGAAGTTAAAGTGTAGGGCTGAAACAATCGTTATTTTTAGATGCTAGTTAGATTTAAATAATTATTGGGATATATATAGGGAGAAGAAAGAGAAGCTCATATTAATATTAGAGTGTACGTGAATTTACAAATAAAAACGTTAAAAATTAAAAGTTTCTTGAAGTGGTAGAATATCAATCCAGAAATTTAAAATATAACTAAAGCATGAGTTATAATATTATTTATATAATCATTATAATTAGATTATATGAAGAATTATGGTTGTAAGTACACTTTATCTTATTATATTACAACGGGTTATAAATATATAAATATCTATGTAGATAAATAGATATATAAATATTATTGGTGATTATATTTTCTGTTATTTTTAATAGATATATAACGCACATATTAATTTGTTTACATTTTAAATATATATTACGAAGGATGTTGAGTTTACATTTTAAATATATAGTTATGAAAGAGACATATATATATATAATATATATATATATATATGTATATATATATATATATATATATATATATATATATATATATATATATATATATATATATATATATATATATATATGTGTATATATATATATATATATATATAAACGGAAAAAATGAAACATGTAACTAAATAGTACGTATTGTTTCCTGACTTCATTATCTACATTGGCAGTATCGGTAGAGGGTCGGACGCCATGCTTTGAAACATAGAGTACAGCGTTCCTTTGTCAGTGTTGAACAAACGAGCAACGATGGCTGCTAGACACTACGGCTTAATACGGGATGTTTGTTTACAATCACACCGATCATTATAATAAATGTTCGGTGAATCGATATGTACATATATATGTGTGCATGTATGTATATATATATACATACTACTGTACGTCTGTATACATATATGTATGTACGTGTACATACTTATATATATATATATATATATATATATATATATATATATATATATATGGAGTGTAACGCGCCGTTACTGTTGGTTCACCCAGGTGACCTCGCTGTTTAGGTTCACTTCAGTATCGATGTGTAGGGCTAGACAGCGTGTAAAATGATAATACAAGGACGAATGATTACTCCTTCATTATGTTTATTGATTGGTGACGCGCGTTTCGCTACTGATCAACTAAAAGTTCAATCTGTATCGATCAAGCCCGACTATGGAATCAAAAGCTCTTCGGACCTCTATGGCAATAGTGACAGAATATATATATATATATATATATATATATGTGTGTGTGTGTGTGTGTGTGTGTGTGTGTGTGTGTGTGTGTGTGTGTGTGTATGTGTGTGTGTGTGTTTGAATAATAAGAGCAGAAATCAGGTGTCAGTTGAGTGTCAGTTCATGGTTTTACGATCGTTTCAAAATCTCGATGAATCGGCCGTCTTCAACAGAAAGGTTTCTGAGGAGGACGGACGATTGTAAGAAATAGTTAGTAACTTAACCACTACCATGTTAGTCGATATATTCTGCTCCATGGATCAATTGACCCTCTGAAACGATCGTAAAACAATGAACTAACTCTTTACCTACATCTGACTTCTGTTTCTTATTGTTGATACACACGTATGTAAATGACTCTGTAAACGGGACGGATTTTCTTCGAGGACAACGTTGGCGGTGGTCACCTACCACAAGAACTACTGCCGAATCCCGCTACAACCATCGAGATGGATAATTCTAGAAGAAAGATAGTTCAATACATATGTGGGTAGTGTATAGTGTGGTTATTCTATTTGTAATTTACAACATACGGATGATAAAAAAAAAAAATTTAAGTAAATAAATAATTGTTTCTAATTTTGGCACAAGGCCAGCAATTATCCCAGTGTATTTCTGGTGCTTCATTTTATCGACCCCTTAAGGATGAAAAGCAAACTTAACCTCAGCGGGATTTGAACTCAGACCATAAAGGGCCGTAACTCTTTGATATGAAGCATGGCGTCGGACCCTCTACCGATACTGCCAATACCCCACCGAGAAATAAACAATCGTTTCTACTTTTGGCACAAGGCCAGCAATTATTCCAATGTATTACTGGTACTTTGATTTATCGACCCCGTAAGAATGAAAGGCAAAGTCAACCTCGGCGGGATTTGAACTCAGATCGTAAAGGGACGTAACTATGCTGGAAAGCATGGCGTCCGACCCTCTACCGATACTGCCAATCCACCGAGAAATAAATAATGAGCCAGTAAAGGTTTCAGGTGAGTTATCTTGTGATCAGCCTGTACCTAGGTAATGTGATCAATTTATTTGTTTATATTTACTATATAATTAGAGTAAAATATCATAGATCTCTGTGGTGTTTGACTCAAACGAGAGGAAAGGCGATTTCCACTTCATTTGGTTTTTAACCCACCATTCTAAGAGCCACTATAAATACCATAAGACATTTTTTCCACCATTCTAACGACTCTTTTAACACACTTTCAAATTAGTCATTAGTTGATCGTTTCTTATATAAGCACAAGGCCAACTAATCTTTTTGGGGGGAAGTCGATTATTATTATCCATATACGTCACTGTTCCTTTATTTTATCGACCACGTAAGGAAGAAGTTCAAAGCTAATCTTAGCCGAATTTGAACTCGGAATGTAAAGAGACGTAACTATATGTCGTAAAACAATATGTCTGATGTTCTACCGATACTGCCAATCTAGCGCCGTTAAAACCAATACTCGTTAGATAAAGCACTAGATCACTAAACTGGAGAGTCATGGCTGGCCTGATGCTAACAAACATGAGCTATAAAATACAAAGAAGTAATAAAATTTCGTTAAAGGTAGATAATTGTTTCTTCTTTTGGCACAAGGCCAGCAATTACACAGTGCATCACTAGTACTTTATTTTATCGACCTCGTAAGGATGAAAGGCAAAGTTAACCTCGGCAGGATTTGAATTCAGAATGGCAAGGGCTGTAACTCTATGCGTCAAAGCATGGCGTCCGACCCTCTACCGATACTGCCAATGTAGATAATGAAGTCAGGAAACAATACGTACTATATAGTTACATGTAAAATGCACGCAAACATATATACATGCATACATACATACATACATACATACATACATACATACATACATATATATATATACATATATATATATATATATATATATGTATATATATATATATATATATATATATATATATATATATATATATATATACACATACATATATAAATACATACATACATACATACATACATACATACATACATACATACATACATACATACATACATACGTAGGTACATGTGCGTGAGAGTGTATATAAATGTTGTCAACGATAATAACTTTATTTAAGAACAAAAAGGTGAAAATCAAACAGAAAGTGTGATGAAATATTTAATTTGATTTGAACACATTTTAATTCTCATTGATATAAAAATTACTCTCACTATATTTTAAAGCTTCGTATATTCTCTTGTTTCCGCCATTTTGTCTTCTCTCCCTTGTTCTGTCTTTCCCATACCATCTTACGATTCTAACCATTCTTAGCCTTCCCTTTGTGATATACTAAATAAAATATAAATACAGAATTATTATCAAATTTTCATACTTTTAATAGCATTATCTTATATTTTCATTAATGTCTTCTCTCGGTTATATTGTTTTATTTTAAATTTTCTTCGGTTTTTATTATTTACATTTAGTGTACCTTTCGCGGAGAAACGAGAATGGAATTTGAGGAGTGGAAGCAAGTGAGTGCATGTGTTTATTCCTCCCTCTGTGTAGATGATCTCTTTCTTTCTTTGCCCCCACCTGGCTCTCGCCGACTCTCTCTCTCAATCACTCTCTCTCTCTCTCTCTCTCTCTCTCTCTCTCTCTCTCTCTATATATATATATATATATATATATATATATATATATATATATATATATATATATATGTGTGTGTGTGTGTTTGTGTGTATGTATGTATAATACACACACACACACACACACACATATATATATATATATAATTTTACACACAAACATATATATGTGTGTGGGTGGGTGTGTGTGTATGTGTATGGGTGTGTGTATGTGTTATGTATACGTGTGTATATGTATGTGTGTGTTTATGTGTGTATGTATGCCTGTGTTTTAGTAAGACATAATTCAATTTTCGTTCTCAAGATTTAACTATTGTGTTTGTGCCTTCCTTTACTTATTCCTACCTTCCTCCCTTCACCATCCTATTTGCAACAGCCTGCTGAGAAATCTACCGCCTCTTACTGTTCAGACTTTTACATGGACAATAATTGTATAAGGACAAGTATTGTTACTTCACGCCCGCAGCCTCTTCTCTTTTCCTCTCTCTATCATTCCCTTTTTCTTCTCTCTTCTTCTTTCCAACTAATTTAATAGAATCTCAGCAGGTTGAAGCCAATATGATGAGACACTTGTAATTTATGGGTCGACGGTTCGTATTTTGCCAACAAAAATTAGTTTTGTCTGTATTGTGACCAAGACATCATTTATCTCCCTTACCTACGTTTTGTGAGAAAAATTGCTAGATCAAGATATACGTCGAGTATCGTAGTAAACATACAAAGAACTGTATACTAACCTATCTTTTATCTCATATTGTTATATATCATTCATTGTTTATTTATTTATCATTATTTTGCATTTAGGGCGGTGAATTTATAGTATCGGTAGAGCGCCTGGCAACATGATAGTGTATAGTTACGGCCCTTTACGTACTTGGTTTAAATCCCGCCAATGTAAGATTTTCTTTTCATCCTTACAGAGTAAATAAAATAAAGTACCAGTAACACCCTGGTGCGATTTAATCGACTTTCCTCTTCCCTTGTAATTGCTGGCCTTGTTCCAACAGTATAAACAATTATTTAGTATTTGAAAGGGAGAATAAGAAAGGCCACGATTGGTAGTTTCACTAGAGCGTCAGATGAAAACCTTTGCCGTATTTCATTACAACATTCTACGTTCTGTGTTCAAATCCCACCGAGGTCATCTCAGCTTTTCATCTTTCCGGTGTCTATAAAACAAAATACCAGTTAAGTGTTGGGGTCTTTATATTCTATTTTCGCCTCCCCACATGTTGCTGGTATTCTGCATACATTTAAAACCATACTTTAGCATTTTCATGCTAAATACTATGGGCATGTGGTTAGAATGTCTCGGGAAAGAATCGCTGGACAGGTTTTACATCTCTACGTATCTCTGTCTCTATGTCTCTACGTCCCTACGTCTCTACAACTCGACGTCTCTACGTCTCTTCGTCACTACGTCTCTACCTCTCTGCGTCTCTAGGTCTCTACGTCTATATGTCTTTACGTCTCTACGTCTCTACGTCCCTACGTTTCTACGACTCTACGTCTCTACGTCTCTCTGTCTCTACGTCTCTATGTATCTACGTATCTACGTCTCTACGCCTCTACAACTCGACGTCTCTACGTCTCTACATCTCTACTTCTCTACGTATCTACGACTCTACGTATCTACGTAACTACGTCTTTAAGTCTCTACGTCTCTACGTCTTTACGTCTCTACGACTCTACGTCTCTACGACTCTATGTCTCTTATCTCTACGTCTCTGCGTCTCTACGTCTCTACGACTCTGAGTCTCTAGGTCTCTACGTCGCTATGTTTTACGTCTCTACGTCTCTACGTCTCTACGTCTCTACGTCTCGACGTCTCTCTGTCTCTACGTCTCTATGTCTCTACGACTCTACGTCTCTAGGTCTCTATGTCTCTACGTCTCTACGTCTCTACGTCTCTATGTCTCTACGTCATTACGTCTCTAAGTCCCTACGTCTCTATGTGCCTACGTCTCTACCTCTTTACGTCTCTATGTCTCTACGTCTCTACGTCTCTACGTCTCTACGTCTTTATGTCGCTACGTCTCTACGTCTCTACCTCTTTATGTCTCTACGTCCCTACGACTCTACGACTCTACGTCTCTACGTCTCTACTTCTCTACGTCTCTACGTCTCTACGTCTCTACCTCTTTATGTCTCTACGTCTCTACGTCTCTACGACTCTGAGTCTCTAGGTCTCTACGTCGCTATGTTTTACGTCTGTACGTCTCTACGTCTCTACGTCTTGACGTCTCTCTGTCTCTACGTCTCTATGTTTCCACGACTCTACGTCTCTACATCTCTAGGTCTCTATGTCTCTACGTCTCTACGTCTCTACGTCTCTATGTCTCTACGTCTTTACGTCTATAAGTCCCTACGTCTCTATGTCCCTACGTCTCTACCTCTTTACGTCTCTATGTCTCTACGTCTCTACGTCTCTACGTCTTTATGTCGCTACGTCTCTACGTCTCTACGTCTCTACCTCTTTATGTCTCTACGTCCCTACGACTCTACGTCTCTACGTATCTACGTCTCTACGTCTCTACCTCTTTATGTCTCTACGTCCCTACGACTCTACGTCTCTACGTCTCTACGTCTCTACGTCTCCATGTCTCTACGTCTCTACGTCACCATGTCTCTACGTCTCTACGTCTCCATGTCTCTACGTCTCTACGCCTCCATGTCTCTACGTCTCCCCGTCTCTACGTCTCTATGTCTCTATGTCTCTACGTCTCTACGTCTCTATGTCTCGACGTCTCCATGTATCTACGTCTCTACGTCTCTACGTCCCTACGTCTCTATGTCCCTACGTCTCTACCTCTTTACGTCTCTATGTCTCTACGTCTATACGTCTATACGTCTCTACGCCTCTACCACTCTACGTCTCTACGTCTCTATGTATCTACGTCTCTACTTGCTGGTCGCCGTCAAATTAATTTATCTATGACTGTATGAAGATAGTTTAAAGATATATGGAGTAACTAAAAAAACGAGAAACTTTATTTTATTACAGTTCTTGTGCATCAAGACATTCTAGAACTTTTATTTGCTGTCTAAAGGCATTTATCATAATCGATACTGCAACACAATATAGTTTAATCGATATAACTACAACATCATTTACTATATATGCATCCATATTTATCTAAACCGAGATAGATTAATGTAAATCTGCATAAATATCTGGAATAGAATGAAACGAATTTTCATTTCTCACTCTTAGTACGGCTGATACCTAAGTATAAGTATGTATATATACATACATATATGTATACAGACGTACAGTAGTATGTATATATATATACATACATGCACGCATATATGGGTTTACTTAATATTTATTATAATATTCGTTTTTTTTGTAAACAACCAGCCCGAATTACTCCGTACAGTGCTCGGCAAACATCTTCGCCCTTTTGTTTAACACTGACACAGGAACGATGTACTAGTTTCAAGCTTATTAGCTATCGTCAGCATCGTATACCTTTCTGTCAGATGATTGAATTGAACGTTTCAAAGTATATACATTCCTTATGGATATTAATGGCTGAGTTGCCTAATTTGCATATCGAGTGAGTTAGTCGGGCGGGCGCACCGTGCATAAATTTCATTTTGTGTTAATATCTACATAATCTATGTCTTGCTTTTATCAGTGTGTCTTTCTCCAGTCTCTTTCCTTTCTCAGTCCTTCTCGGTCACTTCTCTCTCTTTCCTTTCTCAATCCTTCTCTGTCACTTCTCTCTCTTTCCTTTCTCAATCCTTCTCGTTCACTTATCTCTCTCTTTCCTTTCTCAATCCTTCTCTGTCACTTATCTCTCTATTTCCTTTCTCAATCCTTCTCTGTCACTTCTCTCTCTTTCTTTTCTCAATCCTTCCCGGTCACTTCTCTCTCTCTTTCCTTTCTCAATCCTTCCCGGTCACTTCTCTTTCTTTCCTTTCTCAATCCTTCCCGGTCACTTCTCTCTCTTTTTCCTTTCTCAATCCTTCCCGGTCACTTCTCTCTCTTTCTCCTTTCTCAATCCTTCCCGGTCACTTCTCTCTATTTCCTTTCTCAATCCTTCTCTGTCACTTCTCACTCTTTTTCCTTTCTCAATCCTTCCCGGTCACTTCTCTCTCTTTCCTTTTCTCAATCCTTCCCGGTCACTTCTCTCCCTTTCCTTTCTCAATCCTTCCCGGTCACTTCTCTCTCTTTTTCCTTTCTCAATCCTTCCCGGTCACTTCTCACTCTTTTTCCTTTCTCAATCCTTCCCGGTCACTTCTCTCTCTCTTTCCTTTCTCAATCCTTCCCGGTCACTTCTCTCTCTTTTTCCTTTTTCAATCCTTCTCGGTCACTTATCTCTCTTTTTCCTTTCTCAATCCTTCCCGGTCACTTCTCTCTATTTCCTTTCTCAATCATTCTCTGTCACTTCTCACTCTTTTTCCTTTCTCAATCCTTCCCGGTCACTTCTCTCTCTTTCCTTTTCTCAATCCTTCCCGGTCACTTCTCTCCCTTTCCTTTCTCAATCCTTCTCTGTCACTTCTCTCTCCCTTTCCTTTCTCAATCCTTCCCAGTCACTTCTCTCTCTTTTTCCTTTGTCAATCCTTCTCGGTCACTTCTCACTCTTTTTCCTTTCTCAATCCTTCCCGGTCACTTCTCTCTCTCTTTCCTTTCTCAATCCTTCCCGGTCACTTCTCTCTCTTTTTCCTTTTTCAATCCTTCTCGGTCACTTATCTCTCTCTTTCCTTTCTCAATCCTTCCCGGTCACTTATCTCTCTCTTTCCTTACTCAATCCTTCCCGCTCACTTCTCTCTCTCTTTCCTTTCTCAATCCTTCTCGGTCTCTTCTCTCTCTTTCTTTCCTTTCTCAATCCTTCTCGGTCTCTTCTCTCTCTTTCCTTTCACAATCCTTCTCGGTCACTTCTCTCTCTTTCCTTTCTCAATACTTCCCGGTCACTTCTCTATCTTTCCTTTCTCAATCCGTCTCGGTCACTTCTCTCCCTTTCCTTTCTCAATCCTTCCCGGTCACTTCTCTCTCTCTTTTCTTTCTCAATCCTTCCCGGTCACTTCTCTCTCCCTTTCCTTTCTCAATCCTTCCCGGTCACTTCTTTCTCTTTTTCCTTTCTCAATCCTTCTCGGTCACTTCTCTCTCTTTCACACTCATACCTTTCTCTCTCCTCTCTCTCTCGTGTTATATCGTTATATATACATATGTATATGTGTGTGTGTGTTGCTTGTATTTCGTTGGTCCTTTACTGCAAACCGTTTAATGCACAAACACACACGAATACACATACACACTTACATGATATAAATATATATAAGACCTGTATGCTTATATATGTATATATATATATATATATATATATATATATATATATATATATATATATATATATATATATATATATATATATATATATAGTGAAGATGGAACGGGAACAAAACAGAGAGGCAGTACGAACAAAGATTTATTAGTTTCACGCTCTTGAGAGTGGGGCGGTGGTGGTATCAGTCTCTCTCTCTCTCTCTCTCTCTATATATATATATATATATATATATATATATATATATATATATATATATATATGCGAGTGTGTGCATCTATTCATGCACGTAATATTCAACTGTGAATCTGTATATATGCAATTTTTCACGTTTACCACACTTTACTACTCACCATATATTCATGGGAGTTCCCATGAACATCATTGCGTCAAATCTGCTGCAACTGAAAGAGTTACTTCCTGCAGGGAAAAATATTAACTCCGCTAGCATGCAAAAAAAAAATAAATAAATAAAATAAAATAAAAAATAATAATAATAATAAATAAATAAATAAATAAATAAATAATAATAATAATAATCGCCAAAAGCAAAAAGTAAGAGAAAAATAGGAAAAAAATAGAGAGCGAGAATAAGTATGCCGCCATGCATATCTATATGAATCATGATTAACTATAAACGATACAAGGCAGGATATTAAACCTGTTTCAGTAGTTTGTATGATTTTATAAACCTAACTCCTAGACATGAATTTAGTCTCGAGGCTGATATTTATACCTGGTCTCTCTGTTTATTGATACTTGTTCGTGATCCAGCAACGTTATAATTCAATACAGGCAGGCATCTATTTTCCCCTTAAGCTATATTTAGTAAGTTAGAGAGGAAATTGCTGTCTTTTCAGTTTGTTTCTCATGGAATATCTGAGCCAAATATTTTTGCCTCGAGTAAGAAATGAAGAACTTTGGTATTTAAGCTAACAGACTGGTATGAGGTTAATCGCCAAAGCTATTAAATTCAATAACTTCCTCGACTTCACTTAGGACTTATTGTTGTTGTTGTTATTATCATTATTATTATTACAGAGAGATGGGGGTGGATTGACATTAATCGATAGCGCAGTGGTCAGTGTGTTTAGTAGTAATGTATAGTTACGGCTCTTTACGTTCGTTCAACATCGCCTTTCATCCTTACATGATTCTATAAAATAATTGTTTTTACTTTTGGCACAAGGCCAGCAATTATCCCAGTGCATTACTGGTACTTTATTTCATAGACACCGTAAGGATGTAAGGCAAAGTTAACAACGGCGTTTAAATAATTGTTTCTACTTTTGGCACAAGGCCAGCAAAATCCCAGTGCATTACTGGTACTTTATTTTATCGACCGCGTAAGAATGTAAGGCAAAGTTGACCTCGTCGTAATTTGAACTGAGACGGTAAAGGGCCGTAACTCTATGCTGCAAAGCCGTCATTCGACCCTATACTGATACTGCCAATCATCCATAAAATAATTGTTTATCGTTTTGTCACAAGGCTAGCAATTATACCAGTGTATTACTGGTACTTTATTTTATCAACCCCGTAAGGCGGGATTTGAACTCAGACGGTAAAGGGACGTAACTATGCTGCAAAGCATGTTACCTGACCCTCTACCGATACTGCCAATCACCCATAAATAATGATTTCTACTATAGGCACAAGGCCAGTCATTTAGGAGAAGCGGAAAGTCGATTAAATTGACACCAGTACGTTACTGGTACTTTATGTTATCGACCCCCGCAAGGATGAAAGGCAAAGTTAACCTCTGCAGGATTTGAACTCAGACCACAAAGGGACGTAACTCTATGCTGCAAAGCATGGTGTCCGATACTCTACCGATACTGCCAATCACCCATAAATAATGATTTCTACTATAGGCACAAGGCCAGTCATTTAGGAGAAACGGAAAGTCGATTAAATCGACACCAGTACGTTACTGGTACTTTATTTTATCGACCCCGCAAGGATGAAAGGCAAAGATAACCTCGGCGCGATTTGAAATCAGATCATAAAGGGCCGTAACTCTATGCTGCAGATCATGGTGTCCGACCCTCTACCGATGCTGCCAAACATCCACAATTAATGTTGCAATAACATACCTGCAACCCTTCCGATCCGACGGAGACATCTCCCACCCCCTTGGAGAAGGGGATGGGCGATGTCTTCTCTTGTGAAAATGGGTATAGCTTTCATTATGTAAAATCTCCCCATAGGTGGTGGATTGGCAGTATCGGTAGAGGGTCGGACGCCATGCTTTGACGCATAGAGTTACGGCCCTTGCCATTCTGAGTTCAAATCCCGCCGAGGTTAACTTTGCCTTTCATCCATACGGGGTCGATAACATAAAGTACCAGTAATACACTGGGTAATTTGCTGGCCTTGTGCCTAAAGTAGAAACAATTATGTAAAAACTCCCCATTTTACATAATAAAGTGCGGAAGTAAGCACTGGCAAGTTTGAAATCATACGTACACAAGATATATTATATTAAACAGTGTATACATTTATACATACATACATACATACATACATATATATATATATATATATAGGAAAAAGTATGACCCCGACGGCAGAGCTCAAGCCGTTTCGACGGCGGCTATTTCTGGTTTGAGCTCTGCCGTCGGGGTTATACTTTCCCTATAAACCCACTCTACTACCCTAAGTATTGAGTACTCTGGTGCGTTATGGTCCATCTAGTTCCTTACCACAATTCCTTCGTTATAAATATATATATATATATATATGTTTGTATACATATAAACATGTATGTGTTTATGTAAACATTTGTATATGTAACATTTGTGGGTAATAGGAATATGTATGACCCCGACGACAGAGCTCAAACCGTTTCGACTAAATTAGAATTTAGTAAAAAATTTATTAAAAATTCTAATTTGGTCCAGAAATAGCCGTCGAAGCGGCTTGAGCTCTGCCATCGGGGTCATACATTTTCATATATATATATAAATATATATATATATATATATACGATATTAATAATGGAAACTATATTTATAAAACCATATTTATTTCATTATATATATTTCAAGGTGGATTGGCAGTATCGGTAGAGGGTCGGACGTCATGCTTTCCAGCATAGTTACGTCCCTTTACGATCTGAGTTCAAATCCAGCCGAGGTTGACTTTGCCTTTCATCCTTACGGGGTCGATAAAATAAAGTACCAGTAATGCACTGGGTAATTGCTGGCCTTGTGCCTAAAGTAGAAACAATTATATATATTTCAAGGATACCAAGTTACATTATGATATGCCTTCATTAGACAAAATACAATATATAACAGTTTTATAAATAGACATTGACGTACCCTTTTAAAAATTGACCGTTGCTTTTGGAGGCCATCAGGATAGTGGTTTGTTTACTTTAGTAAGTCCTTGTGTTAAGAGTAAGTAAAAAGATGGATATATACATATATATATATATATTATATATATATTATATATATTTCTGTGTATGAACATGTACATGTGCATGAGCGTATCAGTATGTTTCCATGTGAGGACATATGAATCGGTATGTGAGTTGAGATGTGAAATTCCCAACCACATTGATTCACATATGACTGTTTAAAACTTCATTTCATGTGAATGTCACGTTGACATTCCTCATTAGACAATTAGACCAATAATTAAGCTTTGATTCTTCATAGATAGATACGTGCAATCGCATTACATACATACATACCTACATACATGGTGGCTGCCAACTCGTTTTCGAGTACGGCCACTACTTTATATCCATGTAGGAAAACCCCTACCGATGCGCTGAACGAGTGTGGGTTTTTAGTCCAGCCAGCGACTTGAAAACTCTGGTACAAACACTACACTTGTGACAATTATTGACACATAGTGCTGGGCCCATGGTACCATGTGACGACAAGTGCAGAGAGATCTCCAGATATAAAGCAATGCCTGTGCCGTGAAGCTTTTATAGTGAGCAATGGCACTGCACAAAGCCAGTCCCACTCTCTTAACCAAGATGATATTTACCAAAAAGAAGAACAAGTCAACATCATTGGATACCATCAGGGTTGCAGGTGTTATATCAGAGTTTTCCTTCTCCTAGAATTCTGCCTCGACAAAGTGATTTTGGATGGCCATTGACTCTTAAGAGCTCCTTTGCCCTTTGACAGGTTTTGTTTTTAGGATGTCCAAAGTCACCCTCCTCACCAAGAAACCTTGTTGGTGTTGCCAGTTTAAACGCCAACGACCCCACCATGAGACAGGTTGTACTGGGATACATGTTACCAGTAGCACCAACTGGTGACCTTACATACATACATATATTCATGTGTGTGTATACATACATATATACGCACACATGAATATATATACATGCATATATGTATATCTGAGAGTATAGGATACATACGCATACATACATCCATAAATGTTCAGATAAATGTACACAAACGTACGCATACATACACAAACGTATATATTCATACATATATACACAAACATGCGTACTTCTACATGCATATATGCATATCTGCGGATATAGAATATATACGCATACAAACGTACATAAATTCTGACATAATCATTACTACTACTACTACTACTACTACTACTACTACCACTACTACTACTACTGTAAATAACAAATGTAATAATAATAATAATAATAATAATAAGAAGAAGAAGAAGTGTTATGTCTTACATTGCTTATCACTGACACAAAATTATTCATGAACACAGACGCAAACTAGTATATATATATATATTAGAAAGTGAGGTTTTTTTTACAAAATGAAAAATAACCGAGGTTATATATATATATTAATAAAATGAATTCCAACTTTGTCTGATTTACTCGTTTTATTTACAATCCTTTAACATTTATAATGGTATTAGAATGAAATAGTATGATAGAATATAAAATGTTAAGTGTTAATTGAACAAGTACTTTCATGCTTTCGCAATCTTCAGGTTCATAATGTGTGGTGACAGTCAAGTTTGCAATTTTTAACTGTGAAAATTGCAAACTTGACTGTCACCACACATTATGAACCTGAAGATTGCGAAAGCATGAAAGTACTTGTTCAATTAACACTTAACATTTTATATTCTATCATACTATTTCATTCTAATACCATTATAAATGTTAAAGGATTGTAAATAAAACGAGTAAATCAGACAAAGTTGGAATTCATTTTATTAATATAATCTTCTATACACAATCATACACACAGGTGTATATTTATCTATCTATCTATCTATATATATATGTATATATGTATGTATATATATATGTATCTATATATATATGTATATATGTATGTATATACATATATATATATATATATATATATATATATATATATATATATATATATATATATATATATATATGTATGTATGTATGTATGTATGTATGTATGTATGTATATATGTACGTACGTATGTATGCATACACACACACATGTATATGTTGTATGTATGTACGTACGTATACAAACATGTACAAAAGAAATATAAAATATGCATGTATGGATATATATATATATATATATATTTTTGTATATACAGTGCTTTCTCTCACTCTCTCTCTTTCTCTCTCTGTATATATATATATACTTATATAAACAAGCATACAAATTAAATAAATAACTATACAAAATTGCTCACACATATAGAGAACTAAACAATCTCAATTTGCTGTTTATTAATTAAAAGGAAATTAGGAAGCAGTTTGTATTTTGTCTAAACAAAATACAGATGGATATGATGTATTTGTACATCATTTTTCGTTTTTCGTTTTTTCATATTATCGTTTTTGTATCGTATTTAATTTTTCGTTTCGCGTTTTTCGTTTTTCGTATGTTGCTTTATTGTTTTTCTATCGGTTTTAATCTTTTTTTCTTTCCCGTTTTTCGTTGTTCGTTTCCGTTAATAGATTTCTTCATTTAAAAGACAAACGATGAAGACTGTTTAATTATGCTTCAGACTTCTTGTATATATAATAAGTGAAGTTACTAAATTTCCTAGATTTTTCATAATGTTTTCGCGGAAATGAATCTTTCGTTTTAAAAATAATTGCGTGAACATCTTTATCAACTTATGCACTAATTATCAGTTTCTTCTTTTCTAAATACGAGCGAAAACTCTTGTTTAATCAACAATATTGTTGTAAAGACTCATACATGTGCAAACGTGATGTGTCTGCCCCGATCAAAGATATCTCGATACACAAACACGCTCACACACTCACTTACATACACAACCACACACATACACACACAACCACACACAAACACGCTCACACACTCACTTAAATACACAACCACACACACACACAACCAAACACAAACACGCTCACACACTCACTTAAATACACAACCACACACACACAACCACACACACACAATGACACACACACACACACACACAACCAAACGCAAACACGCTCACACACTCACTTACATACACAACCACACACACAACCACACGCAACCACACACAAACACGCTCACACACTCACTTAAATACACAACCACACACACACAACCACACACACACAACCAAACACAAACACGCTCACACACTCGCTTACATACACAACCACACACACACACACAACCACACGCAACCACACACAAACACGCTCACACACTCACTTACACACACAACCACACACAACCACACACTCACTTACATACACAACCACACACACACAACCACATACAATCACACGCAAACACGCTCACACACTCACTTACATACACAACCACACACAAACACGCTCACATGCTCACGCACACACACACACACACACACAAACACGTTTCACACATTCACTCACACACAAACACACGCTCACACATTCACTCACACACACACAACAACACGCTCACTCACGCACACACAACCACACACTCACTCACACGCACACAACCACACACACACACACTCACAAACAGTCTTCACACATTCATTCACACACACACAACCACACACACACACGCGCTCACACATTCACCCACACACACATAACCACACACACAGCTACACACACACAACCATGCTCACACACACAGATAAATACAAACCCCAACGCACACGCTCATACCCAGACATGTAGCTGCACACATACATACATGTATATATATATATATATATATATATATATATATATATATATATATATATATATATATATATATATATATATATATATATATGTATATATATATACATATACATACATACCTACGTATACATACACTCAGACACTAATATTTACACATTTACAATCACATATACCAACATCTATACACATATACATAGACATACACACACACAACCACACACACAGGTGCCCACATACACACACTCAGATAAGTATTCAATATGTAGGTACACTTTCAGATACAATCACGTGTACGCACATAATGGTAAACATACACATACACTTACACATACATATACACATACACATAAGCTCATATATGCCCACACACATAATAGATAACTAAACACATACACCCGTACACTTACATATGTATACGTACACACACACATATCTATGTGCATGCACTCATTAAAAATATGAGTGACATGCTTTTTAAGGTGTACATAGATGTTTTTCTATGTAAAATGTAACGAAAAGGTCCCTTAACACAGGAAGTATTTTAGGAGTACCTTCCTGATATATGGGGCGCCTTAGTGTTTTGGAAACCCGGCATGGACCATCACTCCCCTTCTCAGAACTCAACCCATTTCCTCCAGAGAATACATAACACAGATTATATAAATCGTACTTAATATCTTTACCAGCCAGCCTAAATATGTCCTAAGAATGTCCCCCAAAATTGAGGCCCTACAACAGAAGACCTTGTTCTGCCAGGTGCGAGAAGTAGAAGGGGGAGGAGGATGATGATGATGATGATGATGTTGATGATTACGACAATGTCGACGGCTATGATGATGATGATGATGGTGACGATGATGATGAAGATGATAATAATGATAAGAAGACGAAGGAGAAGGAGGAGGAGGAGGAGGAGGAGGAGGAGGAGGAGGAGGAGGAGAAGAAGAAGAAGAAGAAGAAGAAGAAGAAGAAGAAGAAGAAGAAGAAGAAGAAGAACAAGTGTAGGAGACTGGGAAAATGATTTGATAAAAGAACATTTCTTAGGAAGACGCAAAAAAATATCACATTTCATTTGTTAATGAGGAAAACAAAAGCTAGGATAATTGTCTTGTTTATATCTTATATCTATATGAGATTGACTGAATATGTTTACATATATATATGTGTTGGTTTGATGTTAATTAGTTATGTAGCTTGTTAAGAAAACATTTCGGAAATCTGATTAAACAGAATAAAGTTAAGGCTCGTCAGAACGTCGCCAACCACTTCTAAAATGTTAACAGTTCCTTTCTTTACGTCTTGTCATCAATAAGCTAAGATCGAGTTAACGATGGAACACGGAGTTACATAAATAATGGTTTCTTATATAGGTACAAGGTCAGCAATTTTTGGGGGAAGGGAAAGTCGATTAAATCGACCCCAGTGCGTGACTGGTACTTTATTTTAATATTTTAATACTTTATTTTAGTTCAAATCCCGTCGAGGTTAACTTTTCCTATTATCCTTACGAGATCGATAAAATAAAGTACCAGTTACGCACTGGCGTCGATTTATTCGACTTTCCCCTCCCACAAAATTTATTTTTTCGACCCCGTAAGGATGAGAAAGATTAGGTTCGCCCACAGTGGGACTTGAACCCACGACCTTCAGATGACTTCTAGATGACGTCATTAAATGTCTTATGCTCTACCGACTGAGCTATGTGGGCTATAATGGTCTTTGATTTAGGCACAAGGCTAACACTTTTGGCGGGAAAGGAATGTCGATAAACCGACCCTAATACGTTACTGGTGCTTTATTTTATCGACCCCGTAAGGATGAAAAGCAAAGCTAATCTTGGTGGGATTTGAACTCAGAATGGAAACGGCTTTAAATATATGCCGCAAATCATAATTCCCGATGATCTACCGACACAGCGAAAGACTTGTACGAGCACAGATTGCTTTGGTTTAATGAAAATGTTTCTGGGCCAACATGCTAGCGAGAGTTCTTCACAGAAATCATTCCCTCGGCGAATAATAGTAGACATACATTACTTTAAATATAAGAATGGATGACGTGGATAATGTAGTTTAAGATATAGGTCGAATACAAAAAGAAATGAGAGGATGGCTATGTCTGGAATTCATTTGATATAGGTTTCCCTGATTAGTGCCGACCTGGGCAACCACACCCCTGCACAACGAAAACAGCAGCAACAATAACAACACCAACATTAACAAAAGACTTCCTCTCCACCCGTTTGAGGACAACCATGTTAAATGAGCTCTTCAGATTGAAGGAAACTCCATTATTCAACAAGCTATCTCTCTCTCCCATTCTCTCCTTCTTTCTCTTTCTCTCTATCTCTCCACTCTCCACTCTCTATCTCTTTCTCTCACTCTCTCCCTCTCTCGTCCAGACTAAAATAGGTGCACATGCCACAATGCAAACATACATTTGGTAAGTTTGGGTAAGTACTCCGAGACATGTTTTGTTCCATAATTCTTTGAGTGTGTAATGTGTGCAAGCGAGATTATAGTTGATACTATAACATCATCAGGATATATATATATATAAATAGAAATATATATATATATATATATATATACATATATATATATATATATATATATATATATATATATATATACGTTTTAACATATATGCTTAGCTCTGGGTTTTTAACTATTGAGCGCTTGCCAGCATAACTCTCATTTTGCGTTTCCTTTCGCTTTTTCTAACCGCCGAAATGCGATTCTCGCTGAATTTAGATTTATATATAGTATTAAATATTAGTATTATATATTATATATATATATAGTATTAAGTATTAGTATTTGCTTCTCATCTTTAATATTTCTCTGCACACAAGCTTCTTTATCATACATAAAAAAGTACTTTACCAGTACAACCCACATAATACTTTTGTTTACCCGCTTAAAGTGCTTGTTTTGCATATAACACCTTGCCGCACATTAATCTTATATAAATAAGACACACGTGCATGCCCCACGTGTAACTATTGCATACACTAACTACTTCAAACTATCCTCTTGCATTATCTTCGTAAACTGCCGATGTTGTATTTTAACTTTAATTTTGTTTTAATTTTCTTTTAATATGATTTTAATTTTTGAATGTAAATTGCCATGCTAAAATATTATAATGGATGTCACCCCACTGTGCATCGATATATACATATGTTTCTGGATGTCTCTTGTGTTGGAAAGGAGGTCATGTATGTAAACAATCATTGAAAAAATTCTCCGAAGACACCAAACCTCGGTTTGGACGAAACAATTGTAAGCTAATAAATGGTTTGAACAGAACTTTGATTCATGTGATTTATATATATATATATATATATATATATATATATATATATATATATATAGAGAGAGAGAGAGAGAGAGAGAGAGAAACATTATTTTCTACTGTTTCCATGAATGTTTTTATTAATACGGTGGATAAAATAAAGTACCAGTCACCCACTGGCGTCAATTTAATCGACTTTCCATCCCCCAAAATTGCTGGCCTTGTGGCAAAAGTAGAAATCATTCTTTTCAGTGTCAATATGTTTGAATATATACATACATACAAATATATACATACATACGTGCATAAATACACATCTCACACACACAAACCCAAACACATACACTCCCGCACTCATATATGTGTGTGTGTGGGGGGGTGTATGTATGTATGTATGTAGGAATATGTTTGTGAGTTAGTGTACATTAAATCTGACTCATCATAGATTTATCCTCTTTGTCTCTCTACTGTCTCTCCTTTCTCTCGCCTTTCACAATCTTTCTCTCCTTTTCTCGCCTTTCCGTCTCTTTCCCTCTCTTCCTTCCCCTCTTCTCTCCTCTCTGTTGTCAACACAACATTCCGTGACATTGTGTCACAAACATGAGCTCAAAAAAATAAATAGTTTAAAGTGAAAGTCTTTCACCTGTGCGGATCTGTTGGGTCCGTCACGAAATTGAACCGATAAATGACAAGACATGGTTTGTGAAATATCCTTGATTCTCACCCCCATTGGTTTCAATGTAAGCCATTAGAGAAAAATCCGTGAGTTGCTAGCAGCC
>OZ024750.1:45695704-45700704 GCA_964016885.1 Eledone cirrhosa
TAAATGAATACTTATGTTGTATATATATATATATATAAAATACGTAGTTTAGAAAGCCACAACAATGCAGATGGGAAATCTCGAGGTAGGAAGTGAATGATAGATAGGAGAAATAGGAGAAAGTGAAAATTGAGAGAGACAAAGATGAAAACAAAACAAAGGTAGAAGGGTTACCGTAGTGGAGATTTAATCCCAATATTTCGGGCTCACGCCCATCAACGGGGGTAAGTTCCAAAAAGGGGGGGAACAGGCTAAGCCGGAGAAAGTTGTGATGTCGTTAAAACAGGAATGCCGTTATGGGGAGAAAATTTAAATGAGGGAAAGAATGCGCGTGCGCGTGATAGGCTGTGGCAAAAGCTACTGACCAAATGGGTTAAATCAAGAGGGTGCGCTAGCGTGTGAAAGCCGTAAAATATGTGTGTGTAAATATATATGTGTGTGTAACTGTGTGTGTATATGTGTAAGTGTGTATATGTGTGAGTGTGTGTGTGTGTGAAAGATAGTGGGCTGTAGAAGCTGGAAATCAAAGGGTGTGAAAGGTGGTAGGTTGTAAAACATGTGTGCGTGTATAAATATAGATGTGTGTGTGTATGCGTATGGGTATATATGTATGTGTAACTGTGTGTGTATATGTGTAAGTGTGTATATGTGTGAGTGCGTGTGTGTGTGAAAGATAGTGGGCTGTAGAAGCTGGAAATCAAAGGGTGTGAAAGGTGGTAGGTTGTAAAAACATGTGTGCGTGTATAAATATAGATGTGTGTGTGTATGCGTATGGGTATATATGTATGTGTAACTGTGTGTGTATATGTGTAAGTGTGTATATGTGTGAGTGCGTGTGTGTGTGAAAGATAGTGGGCTGTAGAAGCTGGAAATCAAAGGGTGTGAAAGGTGGTAGGTTGTAAAAACATGTGTGCGTGTATAAATATAGATGTGTGTGTGTATGCGTATGGGTATGCATATACGTGCGTGTGTGTGAAAATAGCAGGCCTTAAGGGCTGTGAATGGTCACTATGGTTAAATTAGCCATGTCAGCTCATTTCTCTCAGCCCGGTTGTTAAGTGGGGGTCTGAGGTTATTAATAACAAGTGCTTCCTTTATCCTTAAGGATCCGATGCTGCGTTCAGTCGCTAGGACTGTGACCAAGGGTCTACCCTGTGGGTTTCCGCATTTAAGGATGTGTTTACGGAAGGAACACCATCCGCAGGGCCATACGGACGGAGGGATTTGACATACATTTGGCCCACACAGGACCTTCGCTGCGAAGATGCCTCTCCAACAAACCCGACGAGTCAGATGGGACGTGTTCCCTCAGCAACTGGCCGATACGCGGGGCAGATTGCCTACGCACCTATGTCGTATATAAGATTCAATGCGATAAATGTAACAAGTTTTACATAGGTAGCACCATCCGATCCCTACATGTTCGTATCAAGGAACATATCAACACCAACGCATCTTCCTTCCGTAAACACATCCTTAAATGCGGAAACCCACAGGGTAGACCCTTGGTCACAGTCCTAGCGACTGAACGCAGCATCGGATCCTTAAGGATAAAGGAAGCACTTGTTATTAAGAACCTCAGACCCCCACTTAACAACCGGGCTGAGAGAAATGAGCTGACATGGCTAATTTAACCATAGTGACCATTCACAGCCCTTACGGCCTGCTGTTTTCACACACACGCACGTATATGCATACCCATACGCATACACACACACATCTATATTTATACACGCACACATGTTTTTACAACCTACCACCTTTCACACCCTTTGATTTCCAGCTTCTACAGCCCACTATCTTTCACACACACACGCACTCACACATATACACACTTACACATATACACACACAGTTACACACACATATATACCCATACGCATACACACACACATCTATATTTATACACGCACACATGTTTTACAACCTACCACCTTTCACACCCTTTGATTTCCAGCTTCTACAGCCCACTATCTTTCACACACACACACACTCACACATATACACACTTACACATATACACACACAGTTACACACACATATATATTTACACACACATATTTTACGGCTTTCACACGCTAGCGCACCCTCTTGATTTAACCCATTTGGTCAGTAGCTTTTTCCACAGCCTATCACGCGCACGCGCATTCTTTCCCTCATTTAAATTTTCTCCCCATAACGGCATTCCTGTTTTAACGACATCACAACTTTCTCCGGCTTAGCCTGTTCCCCCCCTTTTTGGAACTTTCCCCCGTTGATGGGCGTGAGCCCGAAATATTGGGATTAAATCTCAACTACGGTAACCCTTCTACCTTTGTTTTGTTTTCATCTTTGTCTCTCTCAATTTTCACTTTCTCCTATTTCTCCTATCTATCATTCACTTCCTACCTCGAGATTTCCCATCTGCATTGTTGTGGCTTTCTAAACTACGTATTTTACACAATTCACAATGCTTCAAGCAAACTTTAACACCCTATTATATATATATATATATATATATATATATATATATATATATATATATATATATATATATATATATATATATATATATATATATATATATGTGTGCGTGTGAGTGTTGTGTATGTGTGTGTGTGTATTTATATATATATATATATATACACACACACACATATATATATATATAAATAACGGGTGAAAGCAGCGATTCTTTGTTTAAACTTTAATCTGTCATTTTAATATATATTTGCTCTAGGGTTCTTATATGTTTCACATATATTTATCCGTATCGAACCTTCTTTGGATTTTAGTCTTCAAATTTATTATTATTACTATATATATATATATATATATATATATATATATATATATATATATATATATATATATATATATATATATATATATATACGTATATGTTCGTGTGTGTAGGAGTAGGTGTAAGTGTGTGTGTGGGGGTTGTGTGTCGATATATAATTAGATAGATATATAGAAACATAGACGTTTGTCAGTTATGTGTTCAAGTAAATGTTCTTTTTTCTTAGAAACTTTTCCGAGATAAAAAAAGACATTTCTATGTCTCACAGAATTGTTCATATTGTATAGCAATATATATTGGATACCATTTTATTTCCTATTTGTAACTATTGACTGTTAGTTTCACTGGCGTGTAGGAGACTATCAGTTTGTATTAGTACTTTCTTCTCACAAACAATAGTAATTGGGAATGTCATAAGTCGGAACAACTTTTTTAATAGCTTAGGTGAGTACGAAGAATGGTACACTTTATTATTTGAAGAGTGTTGAATTGGCAGTTTCGGCAGAGGGTCGGACGCCATGCTTTGCCGCGTAGCGTTACGGCCCTTTATGATCTGAGTTCAAATCCCGCCGAGCTTAACTTTGCATTTCATCCTTACGGAGTCGATAAAATAAAGTACAAGTCAAGCACTGGGGTCAATTTCATCCGCTCCCCCCCCCCAAAAAAAAAAAAAATTGCTGGCCTTGTGGCTAAATAAGAAACCATTATTTGAAGAGTGTTGAATTGGCAGTATCGGTAGAGCGTCGGACACCCTGCTTCGTGACAGAGATTTAGGGCCATTTATATTCTGAGTTCAAATCCCACCGAGGCTAGATTTGTCTTTCATCCTTACGGGGTCGATAAAATAAAGTATCAGTAATACACCGGGATCGATCTAATCGACTTTCCCTTCCCCTTCACAATGCTGGCCTTGTGCCTAATGTAGAAACAGTAATTATTTGAAGAGTCTCTGTAACTATCAGTTATATAGAAGGATGTCACAAACACTTTTGCGTTTCTCTATTAGCCTGCACCTTTTTTTCAAACTCCCGTATTATCCTGATACCGGTTATACCACTGGATTCCCTTAAAGACTAAGAGGTTTTATAGGCAAACTGGGTGAGAAATTGATTAATTAAGAATACCGTCTCTCTTCTAAAATATGTTTAGAGATACAATCCATTCAACAGGATAATTCTCAGTTTGAGCAACTGCAGATTCGAACTCAGGTCTTGGGTCAAATCGAAATTTTCGAACCACTTTAAGACCTTTTGATAATTTAGATTAAAAATTATCCTCGCTATTATATTATTCAAACTCAGATCAGTGACTGATCTAACTACTCTGCGAGTTCACCAATTACCACCAATGAACTAAAATCTCTTATACTATCTAGATTCCATAAACAACAGACAGTCATGATTCAGCAACCGTTTGAACATAGGTCATTTCTATCAAAGCTGATTAAGTTTTAATGGCAAAAAAGAAAAAATATCAACGTTCAAATGTTGGTTTTCTTTTTAATCTATTGTAAACCGATAAGAATTTGAAATAATCGATATTAGACCTTGGGTTAATTCTTTAGATATCGTAGTTTAAACCTTATCAATGTTGAAACAATTTAGCGTATTTTTTCAAACTTGAATGTCTTAATTTTCTTTATTAATTTGTTTCCTTTTTCTTTTTGAGTTGGAAATTTCCACTTTATATGTATTCTTAACATAGAGAATATCCATCCTTAGCCTAAGTAAACTACTGGTATGTCAAAAGGTTTAGGAAATGAATGTGAAAAGATTAAAGTGAATTACATATATTAATGAAGCTTAAACTATCCAATTGTTCCCATCCGTATAAGTGTTTTGAACCGTTCACTTTTCTAAATTTTAATTTTCAACGGTTGACTGACATCACCCGTTTTTCCGGGGCTATTGTCTTCCGAACAATGGTTGTGTTTCCACCCCTACGTTCATATCTCAAGTCTACTTCCTATCGTCTTTTTACTGTTTATTTCTTCTTTTATATATTTATGTAGGTATTATTATAATTTAATGTTTAATTAATTCCGAGGTCGTTATGATTGTTTACAATCCATGCTTTTACGATAAAATGAAACATTATAATAGCAACAGATAATTATACATACTCGGATATATATATATATATATATATATATATGTGTGTGTGTGTGTGTGTGTGTGTGTGTGTGTGTGTGTGTAAAAGGTAAACATAGATAACAACA
>OZ024750.1:45705704-45718204 GCA_964016885.1 Eledone cirrhosa
CCACTACTACCACACCACAACCACTACCACCACTACCGCAACTAACACCAATACCACCAGCACAACCAACACCGCCAGCACTATCACCACCACCACCACCACCACCACCACCACATCTGCAGCCATCACCACCACCGACACCACCACAACCATCATCACCACCACGACCGCCACCACTACCACCACCGCCACTGACGCCACCACCACTACTACCACACCACAACCACTCCCACCACTACCACAACTACCACCAACCACTCCCACCACCACAACCAACACCGCAACAGCAACCACCACCACCACCACAGCTGCAACCAACAACGACACCATCACTACCACTACTACCACCAACAGCGCCACCACTACCACTAGCGCCACTGACGCCACCACCACTACAACCAAACCACAACCACTACCACCACTACCACCACCACCACCACCACTACCACCACTACCACCACTACCACCACCACCACCACCAACACCACCACAGCTGCAGCCATCACCATCACCACCACCGACACCACCACAACCATCATCACCACCACCACCGCCACAACCACCACCACCACTACTACCACACCACGCTAAATAGAACCCAAAACTCCAATACCACCCATCCAACACCATCACCACGGTAATTACACCCCGCCAACACCAGCAACACCATCACCACGGTAAATACCACTCCGCCAACACCAAGAACACAGTCACCACAGTAAATACCATCCCGCCAACACCACCAACACCGTCACCACGTTAAATAGAACCAACAACTCCAATACCACCCCGCCAACACCACCAACACCGTCACCACGTTAAATAGAACCAACAACACCAATACCACCCCTCCATCACCACCAACACCATCATCACGGTAAATACCACCCCTCCAACACCAACAACACCGTCACCACGCTAAATAGAACCAACAACTCCAATACCACCCCTCCATCACCACCAACACCATCATCACGGTAAATACCACCCCTCCAACACCACCAACACCGTCACCACGTTAAATAGAACCAACAACTCCAATACCACCCTTCCAACACCACCAACACCATCATCACGGTAAATAGAACCAACAACTCCAATACCACCCCTTCAACACCACCAACACCATCATCACGGTAAATACCACCCCGCCAACACCACTAACACCGTCACTACGGTAAATACCAACCCTCCAACACCAACAACACCGTTACCACGTTAAATAGAACCAACAACTCCAATACCACCCTTCCAACACCACCAACACCGTCACCACGGTAAATAGAACCAACAACTCCAATACCACCCCTCCAAAACCACCAACACCATCATCACGGTGAATACCACCCCGCCAACACCACCAACACCGCCACCACGGTAAATAGAACCAACAACTCCAATACCACCCTTCCAACACCAACAACACCATCATCACGGTAAATACCACACCGCCAACACCACCAACACCGTCACCACGGTAAATAGAACCAACAACTCCCATACCACCCCGCCAACACCATTAACACCGTCACCACGTTAAATAGAACCAACAACTCCAATACCACCCTTCCAACACCACCAACACCATCATCACGGTAAATACCACCCCGCCAACACCAGCAACACCGTCACCACGTTAAATAGAACCAACAACTCCAATAGCACCCTTCCAACACCACCAACACCATCATCACGGTAAATACCACCCCTCCAACACCAACAACACCGTCACTACGGTAAATACGAATAAGTGAAGAGTAATTTTTGATGTCTCTTAAATACAGACGTTAGATATTAGACAGAGCAAAGTGGAGATGACCAGAGGAGCTAATGACGAAATGATGAAGAAATGATGACGATAATAGCTGGTTTCAAGCAACGCTAAGAGCTGCTTTACTTTAATTCTAACCGTCGGACAAAGCGTTATCTCTTCAAGCATCTCCTAATAAGGCCCCGGTCGCCATTTTGAACGATTGTCTCTCTAACGGTAAATAGAATTTTGACGAGCAAATCATTTATATACAGCCGCCATTTTCCAGCTGGCATAATGCATATGAAACCTGTGAAGGCGAAGATGGGGCTGGTTGTATTAAAGAGATATAAATGAGAGGGATGAATAGAGATGCGTGGGGAGAAAGTATTAAAGAAATGAAGAGAGAAGGCGACTGGAGAATCGGATAGATACACATTTATACAGACGCACACACACACACACATCAGCAGATAGATCCATATATAATATATATGTATATATATATATATATACACACAATTAGAATTTTATTTCTCACTCTAGCATACTTACACACACGCACACACACATATATATATTACACACACACACACAAGCATTCAAATGCATATATATATATATATATATATATATATATATATATATATGGATTTGAATGCGTATGGAGATAGAGAGAGAATGGAGGGGAGAGAGAGAGAGAGTGAGAGAGTGTGAGAGAGAGAGAAAGAGAGAGCGAGAGAGGGAAGGAGGAAGGGATAGACTTATGTATCTAGAAAAACATATACCTAATTAGCTACATGCATGGATCGAGAAATGATTATCGGCACGGATAGATAGATACGTGTATATATATATATATATATATATATATATATACGTTATTCCGGGTTGAATCGGAGGTAACCACAGTAAGTAAGGTACTCAATACATAGCAGAGTATAACAGTTTTAATATAGATGAGATTCTACAGGACTAGAACCGTTTCATTCATTAGAAATCATCAGGAATCTCTGATGATTTCTAATGAATGAAACAGTTCTAGTCCTGTAGAATCTCATCTATATATATATATATATATATATATATATATATATATATATATATATATATATATATATATATATATTTATATATATATATATATAAATATATAGTTTTGCGAGGTTTTTTAGATGAAATCGTGTGTCGAAACAGATATTGTTATATTTGGGGAGGGTCATATTTGCGTAATATTGCCAGAATTAATAACAGAACACACTCACTGTTTGGTTGGTTTTCGCTTCTCGCTGTCTTTTATATATATATATCTGCGATCTAACTTACTCGGTCCTCAATGTTGCCATTGACTGACCGGCGGTCAAAAATAATACAGATACAATATAGACAAACACATATATATATAGTTTACATAATTTACATAAATCTTTCGTTGCACATCTGCAACATCGTCAGTGGTGTTATATTCATTGTTCCTCCTGTTGTGTTGTATGTCTACGCCATTTTTTTTGTTCAGTCTGTCTATATATTTATTTATTTATTTGCTTGTTTGTTTATCTTATTTTATTTTGTCTTCTTTGCGCATGCGTTTGCGTGTGTGTATAGTGTTATGTGTGATGTGTGACTAGTGTGTATAGTGTTGTGTCTGCTGGGTGACTAGTGTGTGTTTATGTGCTTGGGTATGTATTTATTTATCTTATTTTATTTAATTTAATTTACTTATTTATTTATACTTCTCTTAGGTCAGTGTTGTTTGTTTGGGTGTTGTTGTTGTTCCACTCATTCTTTCTGTTTAGCTTTGGTCTTCTAATTTCTATTTCACTGGCCTCTCTGATTTGCCTATCTGCTGGGTCATTCCTATGTTTAGATATTATTCTAATTTCTATGTTGTCTATGTTACCGTCATGTTGTTGTCTAGCATGTTCGTATAGTACTGACCCGTTTTTTCGTCCTTTTAGTTCCCCCCAGTGTTGGTCTATCCTTTCACCTATGCTACGAGCTGTCTCACCTATGTATGTTGTTGTCGTGTTTCTGCAAGTACCCTCTGTACATCTTATGCTATAGACTACGCTTCTAGTTTTACAGTTTATCCGGGGGTTCACCTTACATATGATACATTTCCTATTGGTACAGTGGGTTTTCTTAAAAGGGTAGGTTTTGCTGATCAGGGATTTTATGGTGGTTCCTGGCTTTTCTACCACCTTTATTTTTAAGTGGGTCTTTCTCAGGGCCTTTCTACACTGGTTAGCTAATTTCCCTCCAGGGGTGGCGTCCACAAACATGACACTCTGATATCTCTGGTTGTCGTACCATGATGTGGCCTTCCCTATCTTATGTCTAGCCCTATCTAAGCTATTCCATGATTTGCTCCTGTATAGTGGGCAAATTCCTTTCATGTCCAGTTCTATGAGGGTCTTATACTTTTCCATGGCTCCTTCGTATACTCTGACTCTGTCTCTTTGGTTGTAGCCAGAGAACTGCATGCGGTTGATGAAGTGTTGGATGTGTCCTTCCATTTCTGTTGGGTCGCACATGCTGGACACATTCTTCATCACTCGTACCAAATCTGCGATCAGAATATTAAACTTAGCACTACTGGACATTGCTGAGTTTTTGAGTATCAGGTATTTGGAGGCCATGGGTTTAGCACAGTGTGAGTGGAGAATTTGGGCTCTCTCGTCTATAGTGTTAATCCAGAGTTCTGTGTCTAATACAGGTAGTCTATTGTTAGGGTGTTTGGAAGGGAAGTCTATAGTTACAGTTATACTCTGGTGTATGGAATTAGCTATCTGCTGGATGCTTTCCATCGTGCTACGTTCTAAATCAAACTTGTTAGTGCTCTCTAGTGGGGGTGTTCTTATAGCTATATTGATATCGTCTACATAACGAGAGTACATGATGAGGTCTATGGAGCTTTCATTAAGGAGATATTTAAGTCTCCTTTTCCACCATACCATGAAAAGGTTGGCAACATCACCAGCTATGCTGACGCCGATGGCTGCTCCCTCATTTTGGGTGTAGATTTTCTCATTGAACTTAAATATGTGGCCCTTTAGGGTAGTTTTGATACTAGCCCCTATTGCATGTGCGACCATTTTTCTTACCTGATCAGTGTTTTGGGGGGTCCGTATAGCTTTGGTCCACCCAATCCACCTTCCTATGGGAGTCTTTTTAGCCATTGAGGTTATGGTGGGGGGTCTACCTCTTATAGGTCTACTAGGGCAGAAACATCTAAGGTCATGGCTGTCTAGGTAGTCAGTGTCGTAGGTAAGTCTAAGTAGGAGGCCCAGTTCGTCTGTGTCGACGTCGCAGAACTCCACCTCACTCTCAATGATCATCTCCACACATCTTTTCACAGCAAAATCAATGTTAATGGATGGGTACAATGACACCACATCCATGCTGCCTATTATGCAGTTGGATAGGCTCCTGTTTTTGTTGCACTCACTGATTCTGCTGAGGAGGTCCTCTGTACTTTCACATACATCTGGGGACATCTTGATTATGGGGCGTATAACCATTGAGAGGAATTAGGAGATCCTGTAGTTGCTAGCTATATTAGCTCCGCATACGGAGTGTATTAGACACAGAACTCTGGATTAACACTATAGACGAGAGAGCCCAAATTCTCCACTCACACTATGCTAAACCCATGGCCTCCAAATACCTGATACTCAAAAACTCAGCAATGTCCAGTAGTGCTAAGTTTAATATTCTGATCGCAGATTTGGTACGAGTGATGAAGAATGTGTCCAGCATGTGCGACCCAACAGAAATGGAAGGACACATCCAACACTTCATCAACCGCATGCAGTTCTCTGGTTACAACCAAAGAGACAGAGTCAGAGTATACGAAGGAGCCATGGAAAAGTATAAGACCCTCATAGAACTGGACATGAAAGGAATTTGCCCACTATACAGGAGCAAATCATGGAATAGCTTAGATAGGGCTAGACATAAGATAGGGAAGGCCACATCATGGTACGACAACCAGAGATATCAGAGTGTCATGTTTGTGGACGCCACCCCTGGAGGGAAATTAGCTAACCAGTGTAGAAAGGCCCTGAGAAAGACCCACTTAAAAATAAAGGTGGTAGAAAAGCCAGGAACCACCATAAAATCCCTGATCAGCAAAACCTACCCTTTTAAGAAAACCCACTGTACCAATAGGAAATGTATCATATGTAAGGTGAACCCCCGGATAAACTGTAAAACTAGAAACGTAGTCTATAGCATAAGATGTACAGAGGGTACTTGCAGAAACACGACAACAACATACATAGGTGAGACAGCTCGTAGCATAGGTGAAAGGATAGACCAACACTGGGGGGAACTAAAAGGACGAAAAAACGGGTCAGTACTATACGAACATGCTAGACAACAACATGACGGTAACATAGACAACATAGAAATTAGAATAATATCTAAACATAGGAATGACCCAGCAGATAGACAAATCAGAGAGGCCAGTGAAATAGAAATTAGAAGACCAAAGCTAAACAGAAAGAATGAGTGGAACAACAACAACACCCAAACAAACAACACTGACCTAAGAGAAGTATAAATAAATAAGTAAATTAAATTAAATAAAATAAGATAAATAAATACATACACAAGCACATAAACACACACTAGTCACCCAGCAGACACAACACTATACACACTAGTCACACATCACACATAACACTATACACACACGCAAACGCATGAGCAAAGAAGACAAAATAAAATAAGATAAACAAACAAGCAAATAAATAAATAAATATATAGACAGACTGAACAAAAAAAATGGCGTAGACATACAACACAACAGGAGGAACAATGAATATAACACCACTGACGATGTTGCAGATGTGCAACGAAAGATTTATGTAAATTATGTAAACTATATATATATGTGTTTGTCTATATTGTATCTGTATTATTTTTGACCGCCGGTCAGTCAATAGCAACATTGAGGACCGAGTAAGTTAGATCGCAGATATATATATATAAAAGACAGCGAGAAGCGAAAACCAACCAAACAGTGAGTGTGTTCTGTTATTAATTCTGGCAATATTACGCAAATATGACCCTCCCCAAATATATAAATATATATATATATATATATATATATATATATATATATATATATATATATATATAGTAATAATAATAAATTTGAAGACTAAAATCCAAAGCAGGCTCGATAAGGATAGATATATATAATAATAATAATAATAATTGTTTCTACTTTAGGCACAAGGCCAGCAATTACCCAGTGCATTACTGGTACTTTATTTTATCGACCCCGTAAGGATGAACGGCAAAGTCAACCCCGGCCGGAATTAATAATAATAATAATAATATATATATATATATATATATATATATATACACAGAGAAGTTAGAGAGAACAATATTGTGTAAAATTGTATTGTGCTGGACAGTCTTGCCAATCCGCTATGGGTCAACTCGTCCTCTGGTAAATTCGTAGAAAGTTTAAATCAGAAGTTACTATAACGAATTGATATGGCGACGAATCCATCGTTTACGAAATGTCCTACAGCCGTGCCAGACATGCAAAATATATTAGAAAATTCAGACATGTATTTTATATAAATACTCAAATTAACATAGTATTCGACTGGGAATTTATCACATTAGCCTTCTCCCAATTTTACCTCCCATTCTCCCAAATTTCAGCTGATAGTTTAAAATCCCTAAGGACAGACACCGGTCTCTTGGAGACGCAGGACATGGCAGCGATGATGTGGGACAGAAACGGCTGGAGAGAACTCGTCCATCGATCTCGGGAATTTTACCCACCCTAGATAGATAGATAGTTTAAAAGCTAATGCATCTAATATTTCACATTGCTACTACACTAAGAATATGTCTAAGATTACATTTTCTACCACATGGTCCACTCTCATCAATTCTAAATCATGTGATGGTACATCACCCCATATCTCCTTAACCTCCGCATTGCAAATTTCGACAACGTTGTTCTGCGGGAAAGAAATTTACTGGTTCATATATTAATTGAAGCTATACCCCCGACATAACTAAACCCCAAAACAGAAAACGGTGGAGGTTATTAAAGAAGGGATTCCTCTGTTGGGAGTAAAAAGGCCCTGGATTGAATATTAATTGCCGGAAATTATTATAAATTTGAGTATTTTATGACAAGGAAACGTATATAATCATGGCTGTGTGTTTAAGAAGACTGATTTGCAAATATATAGTTTCGGTTTCGAAGCCATTGTGTGACACACGAATCAAATGTTGGCTACCAAAACCTGTGTTGAACGATGCACAATAGATAAAATTCATGAAACAGAACCAATATGGAAGAATGGCGGAGGGATTGTTCTTGTATGTGATTGATATATTTAATCCGTTACCCGCTGTAATCCCTCACAGGGTACCTATGGGCGTCCACTCTGTTGCAAGCATTCTGGACAGGAAACTGTCCAGAATGCTTGCAACAGAGTGGATAACTTCCTCCCATATTCCCTATTCTCACGGACTCCCGCAACCGCAAATCATAATGATTTCTAGTTTAGGCACAAGGCCAATAATTTGGAGGGAGGGGAAAGCCGATTAAATCGACCCCAGTACGTTGCTAGTGTTTTCACTCCGTAAGGATGAAAGGCAAAGTTGAACTCAGACCGTGAAGGATCGTAACTCTATGCCGCAAAATATGCTGTCCGACCCTCTAGCGATACTGCCAATCTAAATCATAATGGACGTTGTTCGTTTGTATCTGGCTAAAGACATTAAAATACTAGATGCAACTGAAATACGCATAAGATCTCAATAAAGGACATTTGCATAGTATAATGAATAGATAGGTAGGCTGACATCTGGACATATTCAAGGCAGATGAGATATGTAATTCATGCATAAATTATGGCTGCACACTCTGCTAAAAGTGTTGCAATCGCTTGTCAGAATATAGAAATGGTATACTTTCAGGCTATGACCAGCCACACGAACCTGTAACATATCCTGAACAGGCAATGCTTGTGCTTTGAAGGTTTTTTAAATGAGTAAAGGCCTTGCACTCGACCAATCCCACTCTCTGAGAATCGAAAACACAACCCGAAAAGGAAAATATATATATATATACATACATATATACATACGTACATATATGGTGGCTGCCAACTCGTTTTCGAGTATTCATCGTTTTCACCGTTTTCACCGATGCGCTGAACGAGTGTGACGTTTTAGTCCAGCCAGCGACTTGAAAACTCTGGTACAAACACTACACTTGTGACAATTATTGACATATAGTGCTGGGCCCATGGTACCATGTGATGACAAGTGCAGAGAGATCTCCAGATATAAAGCAATGCCTGTGCCGTGAAGCTTTTATAGTGAACAAAGGCACTGCACACAGCCAGTCCCACTCTCTTAACCAAGATGATATGTTGACGTACATATATACATACATATATACATACATACACATATACACACACACATACACACACACGCACACACACACACACACACACACACACATATATATATATATATATATATATATAAAACTGAAGATGTCTGTCTGTGTGTGTGTGTGAATTTGAATCCCTAAAACTCGAGAAGCACCCAACCGACTGTTTTCAAACTTTACACATATAATATTTATGTTTCAGGGAGTGTTCTTCACAAAGAATATTTCAAATTTTCAATGATATAGGGACCGTATTAGGCGATTTAGCGATCTCTCTCTATCATTCTTAGTCTTTCTCTTTTTAGATAGATACATACATATAACGTCGCGCCCTGATAATATCTGTCTGTATTTCTGGCTGTCTGCTGCCTCCGGTTATTCTACCACCCTTGCTCAAGACATATCTCACACTCATTCCCCAAACAGTTGGTAAGTGCACCCAACTTTTTCCTCACGTTTTAAGCCACAGTGTTGCTTACTTACGTACCACCAGACCCTTACTTCTTTGCCAGCCGTGGTTGCGGCAATACTAAGCTTAGCTAAGGCGGTTAGTTATATATTTCACAATAACTTATCCCGTGCAACGCCGGGTACCACTGCTAGTATATATATATATATATATATATATATATACATTCATTCATACATACTGGCATACTATTGTATATATGTGTGCTTTTGTGTATATAAATAGAGAGATATAGAGAAAGAAAGAAAGTGAGAAAGACGCAGAGAGTGAAGGAACGAGATAATTAGATAAATAGATGGATAGATAGATATGTACTAATGTACAAATACCCATTATGAGAATGTTTGACACGAAATATTGGATACCACCAATAAATATGAATAAATTAATTGAAAACTAAATGATATTGTTCGCACCAATTAAATCATCTTTAACACCTAATATCATTGACCCTGCATTTAAACCGCCTCCACGCCACCTCACCAAGCTTACTTCCAAATGTACCTTTACATCCTTCTTAGTCATAAGAGTATTAGTTGTTATCAAAGAGACGCTGTCGGTGCAATAATAACAGATTAGAGAGTTGTGTGCCTTAAAGTATGTAAGTCCAGTTACATCTTGTGTTGAAATCTGACTGGATCGAGAAACTAATAAGCATCCATGTTTTGGTGCTGTATGCTGTTGGGTGAATCATTAGAACATTGGATAATTCCCACTCGTGAAATTAACGTGTGAAGCGACCGAATGAGTATTTGACAGACACGTGCACCCTTATCCTAATTCAGGGGCTGAACTAACGGGAAACAATGTCACAAAAGTGTATGTTTAAATTACACGTAGAGTGCGGAGAGAAAGACAGGGAGAAAGAGTGAGAAAGGGAGAGAGAAAGGGAGATGAAGAGAGAGAGAGAAATAGTGAGAAAGAGAGAGAAAGGGAGATGAAGAGAGAGAGAAATAGTGAGAAAGGGAGAGAAAGGGAGATGAAGAGAGAGAAAGGGAGATGAAGAGAGAGAGAGAAAGAGTGAGTAAGAGAGAGTAAGGGAGATGAAGAGAGAGAGAGAAAGAGTGACAAAGACAGAGAAAGGGAGATGAAGAAAGAGAGATAAATAACGAAAGAGAGAGAGAGAAAGAATGAGAAAGACGGAGAAAAGGAGATGAAGAGAGAGAAAGGGAGAGAAAGACGGAGAGAAAGAGTGAGAAAGAGAGAGAAAAAGAGAGGTAGAGAAAGAAAGGGAGATGAAGACGGAGAGAAAGGGTGAGAAAGAGAGAGAAAAGGAGAGGAAGAGAGAGAAAGAAAGCAAAAACGAAAACGAAATAGAGATTGTGAGAGATAGAGATAGAGATAAAGACAGGGAAATCAAAAGCTAAAACGAATGAGAGAGATAGAGAGGGTGGGAGAGGGAGGTGGAGAGGGGGAGATAGAGGAGGAGAGGGAGGGAGGGAGGGGGAGAGAGGGAGGGGGATATATATAGAGATAGAGATAAAGACAGAGAAATCAAAAACTAAAACGAATGAGAGAGAGAGAGAAGTGTGAGGGAAGGGGAGAGGTGGGAGAGAGAGAGAGGGAGAGGGAGAGAGGGAGGGTGAGAGAGATAGAGATAGAGATAGAGATAAAGACAGAGAAATCAAAAACTAAAACGAAAGAGAGAGAGAGAGGGGGGTGGGAGGGAAGGGGAAAGGTGGGAGAGATAGAGGGAGAGGGAGAGAGGGAGGGTGAGAGATATAGAGATAGAGATAGAGATAAAGACAGAGAAATCAAAAACTAAAACGAAAGAGAGAGAGAGAGAGGTGGGAGGGAGAGAGGGAGAGGGAGAGAGGGAGGGTGAGAGATATAAAGATAGAGATAGAGATAAAGACAGAGAAATCAAAAGCTAAAACGAAAGAGAGAGAGAGAGAGGGGGGGAGAGAGGGGGGAGAGAGAGAGAGTCAGAGAGAAATAGAAAGAAAGAAAAAGTATAATCAACGTTTGTATTATGCTATTTACAGTATCGATAGCGCGTCAGACACCATGCTTTGCAGCATAGAGTAATGGCCCTTTACGTTCTGTGTTCAAATACTGCCGAAGTTAATTTTGCCTTTCATCCTTACGTGGTCGAAAAAAAAAAAAGCACCGGTAATGCACTGGGGGTATGTTGCTGACCTTGCGCCTAAAGTAGAAACAATTATATTTATCGACAACGAAAATAATTTTTACAAAAAGTAAAAATTGCCCTTGGTGACATTTGAACTTAGAGTTAGAGACAACCCAAAATAATTGTTTCTACTTTAGGCACAAGGCCAGCAATTACCCAGTGCATTACTGGTACTTTATTTTATCGACCCCGTAAGGATGAAAGGCAAAGTTAACCTAGGCGGGATTTGAAATCAGAATGGAAAGGGCCGTAACTCTATGCGTCAAAGCATGGCGTCCGACCCTCTACCTATACTGCCAATCCAACCCCAAATAATACCGCGAGATATACCTGGATGCTGCCGTAGGGGATTTTACTTATACCTATAAACTTATACACACGCATATTTATATATATACAATGTATATATATATATATATATATATATATATATATATATATATATATATATATATATATATATATATATATATATAAATGAAAAGTATAGAAATTATTGTAGCAAGAAGCCAAAAGTATTCCATAATATATAAGTGACTATAGCGTCAAAATGGGAAAATAGTTAACGTAAGATGTGGGAAAAATAATTGAAACTTAATTCATATATATATATATATATATATATTATATTATAAATGTAAGCTATCGCCGTATTTTGACTAAAGAAAATTATTGAGCCTGATAGTGGGGTTTAGAACCCTCGGAG
>OZ024750.1:45723204-45763204 GCA_964016885.1 Eledone cirrhosa
AGGAGTGCTGGGAAGGAGAGGGAGAGTGAGTGTGGAAAGGAAGAAAGAGAGAGTGAGAGAGATTGGGGAGTAGGAGAAAGAGAGAGTGAGAGAGATTGTGGAGAAGGAGAAAGAGAGAGAGAGAAAGATTGGGGAGAAGGAGAAAGAGAGAGAGAAAGATTAGGGAGAAGGAGAAAGAGAGATTGAGAGAGATTGGGGAGAAGAAGACAGAGAGAGAGAGAAAGATTGGGAGAAGAAGAAAGAGAGAGTAAGAGAGATTGGGGAGAAGAAGACAGAGAGTGAGAGAGATTGGCGAGAAGGAGAAAGCGAGAGAGAGAGATTGGGCAGGTGAAAGAGAGGGAGTGTGTGTATGGGGAGAACGAGAGAAAGAGAGAAAAAGAGAGAGAGAGAGATTGGGGAGAATGAGAAAGAGAGAGAGAGAGAGAGTAGGGAGGAGAAAGAGAGAGAAAGTGGTTGGGGAGAAGGAGGATGAGATAGAAAGAGAGAGAGATTGGAGAGAATGAGAAAGAGAGAGCGAGTGTATGGAAGGCGAGAAGTAGAGTGTATGGAAGGAAATATGGAAAGCAATATTAGAGGGTGATGACATTTGTAAAATAGGTGAAAAACTTACTTTTTAGAAGACAGGTAATTGTCGTATTGTGCACTCAGGTAAGAAACCAAGCACATTTTATATATACAAATCTCTCTATATATATATATACACCCATCCATATATACATACGTAAATAAACATAAATATATATATATATATGTTAAAATATATATATATATGTGTGTGTGTCTGTTTATTTTTGTATATGAATACAGTAACGCACGTACAAGTGTATCTGACTATGTTATAAAATAAAACTTTAAATCTACAATAATATTAGATTAAAAATTGTGCGTTCGTTTATGGCATAAGCAATGATTAATTTTACTTCTTAAATACATTACTTTTCAATTTATAGAAATAAAACAAGAGTAATTTTAAATGGGTAATAAGATAGTAAAAGTAAATAATTCTATAGTAAAAAAATATAATAACTTATATATTACTATTAAATAAAGTGCCGCGTTTCAGATATACATAATTATATTTTCAATGTCATCTTTGGCCTCGAGTTTTAATATATATTGCTTCAGTGTAGATAAATATTAACAAATATAAGAATTATATTCTCATGAAGAAATTTACTTCATTTTTACATTCTAAAGAATTTTTATTAGATCACAGCGGGGAAAACATTTTACATGTAGACACAGACTGGTGTATATACATAAACTAGATATATGCACACATGAATATACACATGGATGTATACACATAAATACATTAGAAGAAAGGAAAAAAAAAATAGAAGCTTTGAAAGGAAATTTTATGAAGTATGTAAAATTATTCACAAGAGGAGGAACATAAAAATGTAAAGAAAAATACAACTGAATAAATGTAGACAAAAACAGAATACAATATTTAGTTGAATTATTATAAAAAGTAGCATCGTATAGTGATAGATAGAATTTAAAATTGTTACTTCAACACTGCCATTTTAATAGTATACTAAAGTAGAATAAATATATTTATATATACATACATATTTGTGTGTATGTATGTGTGCGTGTGTATATATTTATATATATATATATTCACTATATATATATATATATATGTATGTATATGTATATATATATGAATATATATACATATTTATATATATATATGTGTGTGTGTATGTGTGTGAATATGTGTGTGTGTGTGGGGGGGGGGGGTTATGTGTGTGTACACTACCAAAATAAGATACTACTGGAACGAGGAGATGATTGGTTCACATTTAAATATTTCAAAGTATCTGGACAATAAAATCGGACCTTCGGGTATTTTTTTCATGAGATTTACACAAATGCTTCTTGTCTACTTACACATTCATTCCAATGAATCTGGATAAACATTTTCCTTGGTTTTGCCCTGTGGTGCAATGATGAAGAGACCAACAAGATCTTAGGAAAAACTTAGGAAATGCTAATATAAGATTGATTATGTGATGGAACAAAACCCGTCAGCATTCGAAGTACAATTTTCAAAGCTTGCCCTTGAGAAATATTGATGCCGTTGCAAAGTTAAATATGAAAAAGATACTAAAGCATTTAACCTGTTGACTGCCGCGTATATTTAACAGAGCTACAGTTGCTGTGCCGGGGGTTTTCTTTTTCAGTAAAATGATTATTTTTTAAGCAACATTTATTAACAGCACATATCTGAATAATTGACAAACATCACATAAATAAACTAGTAACGCCATCTAGCTTTGAAATTATGAACTGTTGGAAAAGAATTCATAAGTTTGAAGATAAGAACTGTTGGGAAAGAGTTCAAACATGTTAGGACGAGTTATCTCGCCAGTGGCACTGGAATACATACATGTTAGGACGAGTTATCTCGCCAGTGGCACTGGAATACATACATGTTAGGACGAGTGATCTCGCCAGTGGCACTGGAATACATACATGTTAGGACGAGTTATCTCGCCAGTGGCACTGGAATACATACATGTGAGGACGAGTTATCTCGCCAGTGGCACTGGAATACATACATGTTAGGCCGAGTTATCTCGCCAGTGGCACTGGAATACATACATGTTAGGACGAGTTATCTCGCCAGTGGCACTGGAATACATACATGTTAGGACGAGTTATCTCGCCAGTGGCACTGGAATACATACATGTTAGGACGAGTTATCTCGCCAGTGGCACTGGAATACATACATGTTAGGACGAGTTATCCAACGTAACTAGGACGGCATCAATTGCAGGTCCTTTGTCAGACGGATCAAGTCAGGCGTATTTGGACCCCGTACTGCCGAGATCCTCCACAAGATCGGGGCGTCGGCGGCCCGTCTGTGGAGGAAGCTCCGCGTGGTTGGGTGACTGTGCAGTGGGTGTCACTGGCAGTCATCCAGGGGAGTGCTTTTGCCGCCTTGTCCACGTGGTGCAGCACTTCTACCCTCTTGCCCTAGGCCCAAAGCCCAATCACCCTACCCCTTCACCCCTCCCCTCTATTTTTTAATTCATATGTTTTTTCACATTCGCAACAACGGAGCACGCCATATTTCATTCATATATATATATATATATATATATATATATATATATATATATATATATATATATATATATATATATATATATACATACATATATGCATATATACATATATATTTCACATTGTCTCTCACACACACTCAGTCTTATTTATACTTTCTAATTAATTACCTCAAAGTTGTTAGTTATTGTTTTTAAATTCATCGTAAGTTATCTGTTAAATATTAGTGGAGAAGAGGTTGTTCTGTAAGAAGCCATATATGATATGAGTTACTTATATTTCATTTCATGGAGAAGGGGTCGCTCCAAGAGGTAAGGTAATGTATGGTATGAATTATTAAACATTGTTATACTTGGGGAGGGTCATATTGTTGTAATACTATTACCTAACAGTGAGTGTGCTCTGTTATTATTGCCAGAAATAATAACAGAGCACACTCACTGTTAGGTTGGTTATCTTTTTTCGCTTCTGCATCTTTTATATATCCATAGTTAATTCATTTGGCCATCAATGTTTATCACTTACTGACCAACGGTCAAAAATACAGTTATAAATATATATATATAGTCTAACAAATAGTTGATATATAAGGAGAGGAAGAGCCGAGAGAGTTTCGTTTACATATATGGATATACTACCATAAAATCAAATATAAGGAAAAGTGGAAAAGGTTATCAACACGCAGAATACAAAAGACACCAACTAGTCGTCTCAAAGAAAATATCAGTTTGATTTAATCTGCTTCTATAAATGTATTTTTTATTTAAATGTTTAGCTTGGTGGTATATAATCGTTGCAAATGCAGGTTGTGAAACATTAAAACTACTAGCAGAAAAACCACCCCACGGGTGGTTTTCTGCTAGCATGTGTAGTGTGTATATTGATATTATATGCAAGTATATATGCATGTAGATATGATACATCAAATAAAATCGTAATTGACAATATACACAGAAATTGAGCGAAGATTGTGTTACACTCTCTTATGTAATCAGTAACGTAATCCATGATACGTTAAACAAAGAGGATATTATATATAAACTGTATTAGGAGAAAATTAGTGACAGAAATATTTGAATATTTATTTAAACGATCACTAACCGGGAGTGTTGACATTTGAAAATTTTAAAGAAGTGAATCTTTAAATAAGTAATAACATATATTTAATGAACAGCCACGAAATTTAGTGGATAAATTATGTAATATTCATTCATTATTTATTCAAAAACTTTTCCTTTCATCCTTACGGGGTCGATAAAATAAAGTACCAGTAATATACTGGGATAATTGCTGGCCATGTGCCAAAAGTAGAAACAATTATTTATTCAAAGTAATCCAACTTATTTTACTGAGGGGATAAACAATTATAAACCGTATGCAGTCCGGCACTCCGTACTTTATTATAGTTTAGATGACGTGTATGTAACTACATAGATAGAATGTTTCCTCGCAGATATAGCCATCTGTATGTATAAACATGTATATGTGAATGTGTCTATTGGTCTGTGTCAGTGCAGAACATAGGTACAAATATATATGGGCTCCATATATCAGATTTTATCTCGGCTAAACAAATTAGAGTAAATTTAAAATACTCAATGAGCAAATAAAAATGACCTATAAAGCAATGCCTGTGCCGTGAAGCTTTTATAGTGAGCAAAGGCACTGCACAAAGCCAGTCCCACTCTCTTAACCAAGATGATATTTACAAAAAAGAAGAACAAGTCAACATCATTGGATACCATCAGGGTTGCAGGTGTTATATCAGTGTTTTCCTTCTCCTAGAATTCTGCATTGACAAAGGCTAAGGGGTCATCTCTCCCGGTGATTTTGGATGGCAATTGATTCTTAAGAGCTCCTTTGCCCTTTGACAAGTTTTGTTTTTAGTCCTGCAGGATGTCCAAAGTCACCCTCCTCACCAAGAAACCTTGGTGGGGTTGCCAGTTTAGTAGCCAACAACCCGACCATGGGACATGTTGTACTGGGATACATGTTACCAGTAGCACCAACTGGTGACCTGACATATATATATATATATATATATATATATATACATATATATATATATATACATACATATTTATATATATGTTATATATATATGTTAGGTAATTCCAAAGGAAAAGCAAAAGAAAAAAGAGTGCTCTATGTATAGAACAGAGCTTTTTAATTAGAAAGTGAACAACATCTATAACATCTCTTTCTGACGAACGATCCAGACGTATATATTAATATCGTCTGTGATCCAGAAACCTTTGGTAATGGAGTAGTTACATTTTGTGTTGTCCACTTTCTAATTATATATATATAATATATATATATATATATATATATATATATATATATATATATATATATATATATATATATATATATAAGTATAAACAGGGCTGTGTAGTTGCTGGATAAGGTGTACTTATAAATATGAGGAAAGCAAGAACGGGAGAAAATTTTCCTTCATCAGTTGTCTGCTGGGAGTACTGGACATTTCAACGCACTATATATATGTATACACATATATATATATATATATATATATATATATATATATATATATATATATATATATATATATATATATATATATATATATATATATATATATATATATATATATGTTATATATATATATATATATATATGTATGACTAACACAACCACCGATTACACACATTGGCCATCGTTCTCACCATCAACTCCATCACAAAGCAAATATCCGGCAGCTCACCACACCCTTTACGGAACTACCTTAGGAACTTGCCCACGGACATACACTCACAACATTTTTTTTTCCAACCACGCCACCTACTCCACAATACGTATAAACACCACACACAAGTGCGTACACCCACATATTTACACACTCAGCCTCCGGAAACATCTACCCCCACCCCCACCCTCTGACGCCTCCCCATTCACACGCGCACACACACACCGACCTACACCCCACCCCACACACACCTTTTCCTGAACATGGAACTTCGTTCTTCCTCCAACTCTCACATTCACACACACACACACACACACACACACACGTACACCTACACACATACACCACCTGCAGCCCTCTCCGATCGGACCCACCTCTTCCCACTCCACCGGTCACCCCCCCCCCCCTTCACGCCCCACACCCTTCCACCAACTGTTTATCTTCATGTTTATTTTTATTTTTGTTATATTTATTTTTCTTTGTACCCCTTCCACCGTTTTTCCTCCTTTTCCTCCCCCACTCCCCTACACACCCTTGGAACTCTCTTCCCACACACTTTTCGCCTGAAGAAGGGCTAATATCAGGAACGTCGTTCCCCTCCCCACACTCTCAAGAGCGTGAAACTAATAAACCTTTGTTCGTACTGCCTCTCTGTTTTGTTCCCGTTCGATGTTTCACTATATATATATATATATATGTGTGTGTGTGTGTGTGTGTGTGTGTGTGTGTGTGTGTGTGTGTGTGTGTGTGTGTGTGTGTGAGTGTGTGTGTGTGTGTGCCTGATGGTAGCTAAGAGGCTTCCATAGGCGGTATGCCGGTTGAGTCCTCTATGCTCTTATAGAGCAGAGTATGATAGAATGGAAAACGAAAAAATCAGTGATGCATCTGAACTCAACTTATTGTGTGTTACAATTGTTTCGCCGGCGGACAACTCGAGACGCGATATGTGGAGATGTCTTTCTGTGTGTGTATGTGAGTGTGTATACATTTACTAGGCGATATAATTAAATCATTGAAATGATAAATAAAGAAATAAATATCAACATCAACACACAAAGTCACAAGTCATTGCGTACATTTTTTTTTTATTTCTTAATAATATAAAGTGTGAAAAACTTTCGCCACACATCTGCGTCCTCACCATTGAAAATATTTTACTGCGTATTTATTTAGTTTTATATATCGTGGAAATATTGTAGTGATCAAGTTTCATACGTGTGAAGCGAGGAGTTGGAATATATAATTGTGTCCTATATACTGGTTAACATGCCGCCTCTTCTTATTTTATTTCACATTAATCTTCCCTACTCTCAAACACACCAATACATACAAACATATTAAATTACACACACACATGTATCCCAGTACAACCTGTCTCATGGTCGGGTCGTTGGCGACTAAACTGGCAACCCCATCAAGGTTTCTTGGTGAGGAGGGTGACTTTGGACATCCTGCAGGACTAAAAACAAAACCTGTCAAAGGGCAAAGGAGCTCTTAAGAGTCAATGGCCATCCAAAATCACCGGGAGAGATGACCCCTTAGCCTTTGTCAAGGCAGAATTCTAGGAGAAGGAAAACTCTGATATAACACCTGCAACCCTAATGGTATCCAATGATGTTGACTTGTTCTTCTTTTTTGTAAATATCATCTTGGTTAAGAGAGTGGGACTGGTTTTGTGCAGTGCCTTTGCTCACTATAAAAGCTTCACGGCACAGGCATTGCTTTATATCTGGAGATCTCTCTGCACTTGTCGTCATATGGTACCATGGGCCTAGCACTATGTGTCAATAATTGTCACAAGTGTAGTGTTTGTACCAGAGTTTTCAAGTCGCTGGCTGGACTAAAAAGTCACACTTGTTTAGCGCATCAGTAGGGGTTCTCCTACATGGATATGAAGTAGTGGCCGTACTCGAAAACGAGTTGGCAGCCACCATATATATATATGTATGTATGTATGTATGTATACAGATGTATATAGTTATAGACCTACAATGAATAACATTTATGTATGTATGCATGTATGTATGTATGCATGTCAGGTCACCAGTTGGTGCTACTGGTAACATGTATCCCAGTACAACCTGTCCCATGGTCGGGTCGTTGGCGACTAAACTGGCAACCCCACCAAGGTTTCTTGGTGAGGAGGGTGACTTTGGACATCCTGCAGGACTAAAAACAAAACCTGTCAAAGGGCAAAGGAGCTCTTAAGAGTCAATGGCCATCCAAAATCACCGGGAGGGATGACCCCTTAGCCTTTGTCAAGGCAGAATTCTAGGAGAAGGAAAACTCTGATATAACACCTGCAACCCTGATGGTATCCAATGATGTTGACTTGTTCTTCTTTTTGGTAAATATCATCTTGGTTAAGAGAGTGGGACTGGCTTTGTGCAGTGCCTTTGCTCACTATAAAAGCTTCACGGCACAGGCATTGCTTTATATCTGAAGATCTCTCTGCACTTGTCGTCACATGGTACCATGGGCCCAGCACTATGTGTCAGTAATTGTCACAAGTGTAGTGTTTGTACCAGAGTTTTCAAGTCGCTGGCTGGACTAAAATGTCACACTCGTTCAGCGCATCGGTAGGGGTTCTCCTACATGGATATAAAGTAGTGGCCGTACTCGAAAACGAGTTGGCAGCCACCATGTATGCATGTATGTATGTATATATATGCATGCCTGTACGTATGTATGTATATATATCTATATATATATGTATGTATGTATGTATACATATGTATATAGTTATAGACCTACAATGAATAACATTTATGTATGTATGCATGTATGTATGTATTATATATGCATGCATGTACGTATGTATGTATATATATATGTATGTATGTATGTATGTATGTATACAGATGTTTATAGTTATAGACCTACAATGAATAACATTTATGTATGTATATATTTATGTATGTATGCATGTATGTATATATATGCATGTATGTACGTATGCATATATATATATAATATATGTATATATTATTATGTAATACACAACATAAGGCAATTACTTCATTTACACATATGTATGTATATATACAGATGAATATAGTTATAGACCTGCAATGAATAACATTTATGTATGTATGCATGTATGTATGCATGTATGTATGTATGCATGTATGTATGTATGCATGTATGTATGTATATATATGCATGTATGTACGTATGTATGTATATATATATATATGTATGTATCTATGTATACAGTTGTATATAGTTATAGACCTACAATGAATAACATTTATGTATGTATATATTTATGTATGTATGTATGTATGTATGTATGTATATATATGCATGCATGTACGTATGTATGTATATATATATATATGTATGTATGTATACAGATGTATATAGTTATAGACCTACAATGAATAACATTTATGTATGTATGCATGTATGTATATATGCATGTATGTATGTATGTATGTATGTATGTATGTATGTATGTATGTATGTATGTATGTATGTATGTATACATATGTATATAGTTATAGACCTACAATGAATAACATTTATGTATGTATGCATGTATGTATGTATATATATGCATGCATGTAAGTACGTATGTATATATATATATATATATATATGTATGTATGTATGTATACAGATGTATATAGTTATAGACCTACAATGAATAACATTTATGTATGTATATATTTATGTATGTATGCATGTATGTATGTATATATATGCATGCATGTACGTATGTATGTATATATATATATATATGTATGTATACATATGTATATAGTTATAGACCTACAATGATTAACATTTATGTATGTATGCATGTATGTATGTATGCTTGTATGTATGTATATATATACATGCATGTACGTATGTATATATATATATATGTATGTATGTATGTATACAGTTGTATATAGTTATAGACCTACAATGAATAACATTTATGTATGTATATATTTATGTATGTATGCATGTATGTATGTATATATATGCATGTATGTACGTATGTATATATATATATATATATATATGTATGTATGTATGTATACAGATGTATATAGTTATAGACCTACAATGAATAACATTTATGTATGTATGCATGTATGTATATATGCATGTATGTATGTATGTATGTATGTATGTATGTATGTATGTATGTATATGCATGCATGTACGTATGTATGTATATATATATATATGTATGTATGTATACAGTTGTATATAGTTATAGACCTACAATGAATAACATTTATGTATGTATATATTTAAATATGTATGCATGTATGTATATATATGCATGTATGTACGTATGTATGTATATATATATATATATGTATGTATGTATGTATACAGATGTATATAGTTATAGACCTACAATGAATAACATTTATGTATGTATGCATGTATGTATGTATGCATGTATGTATGTATGCATGTATGTATGTATATATATACATGCATGTACGTATGTATGTATATATATATATGTATGTATACAGTTGTATATAGTTATAGACCTACAATGAATAACATTTATGTATGTATATATTTATGTATGTATGCATGTATGTATGTATATATATGCATGCATGTACGTATGTATGTATATATATATATATGTATGTATGTATGTATACAGATGTATATAGTTATAGACCTACAATGAATAACATTTATGTATGTATGCATGTATGTATATATGCATGTATGTATGTATATATATGCATGCATGTATGTATGTATGTATGTATATATGCATGTACGCATGTATGTACGTATGTATATATATGCATGCATGTATGTATGTATATATATATATGTATGTATGTATGTATACAGATGTATATAGTTATAGACCTACAATGAATAACATTTATGTATGTATGCATGTATGTATGTATATATATGCATGTATGTATGTATGCATGTACGTATGTATATATATGCATGCATGTATGTATATATATATATGTATGTATGTATGTATACAGATGTATATAGTTATAGACCTACAATGAATAACATTCTATCAACCTATACGCAGCCTTTACTATCCTCCTGCCCTCCATAATCTTCCCTCACAATTTAAACTACAGTTAAATAATCTTACACATAGTATATATTTATGTAACATAATGAACGTTATGGGGCAATAATATACACTGTCAGCCTATAAAGTATTTTTGTTGAATGAATGATGTAAATGGCTGTCTTAATCTAACAGTAAGGGGATTGGCTAATGGCGGTATAGATAGCCTCCATTATTGGGTAGTAGAGGGAAGCTTGGCACAGGGGCAGCCATTGTTACTGAGGTTGTATGTGTTATCGTTGTTGTCTTTGTTATTGTTATTGTAGCCCTGTTCAGTCAACATAACACTGAGTTGACACCAATTAAAAAGCAATCGACCGTTTATTGTTGACAGGACTCTTCATCTTAAACAACCGTAAAAGTAAAATATGGTCTGTGTCTGTATATGTGTCTGTGTCTGTATATGTGTCTGTCTCTCTGTGTATGTGTGTGTGTATTTATGTGTATTTGTGTGTGTATTTATATATATACGTGTGTGTGTGTCTGTGTCAGTGCATGTGTGTGTGTGTATGTGTACGTGTGATTGTGGGAGAGAGAGAAGGGGTTTTAAGCCTGTGTTTATTCCCAAATATATTTTATGGCTTAAGCCGGTGTAGAAAGAGCAGCGTGTGTGACCTTAGCTGTGGCTCTGAGACAGATCGAGGAGAAGGGAGAAAGAGAACAACATACTGTTTAACTTGTTTTCTGCTGTTGTAGTTGATGATATAGTTGTTCTTGTTATTGTTGTAGGTACTGTAGATGTCGTAGCTTATTGTGGCTATTTTTGTTAATGTTTCCGTTGATGTTGTGAATGTTGGTGTTATTAACGCAGTGTTTTGTTTGTGTGGTTGATGATGTTATATTTTTTTATGTTGTGATGTGGATGCTGTTGTTTTTATTGCTGTTTTATTTGATGTTGTTGTCTTGTTCCAGCTTCTTCAGGTTTGAGTCGAGTTATAATCATAAGCGTCCTGGCCATGACCTTGCGTTTTATTATACTTTATTGTACATATTTGTTTCTTTAAAAAAATAAAAGATGATACGTCGTTAGTTGGATAGATTGTTGTCATATTTACATAAAGATACGCGATGGGGCCCACTCCCAGCCCCGGCGGACAGAATGGAGAAGGCGTTTCCCCAGGGGAGGCAAGGCAGACGCGCTGGAAAAGCCACTCCAACTCGCGGGGCTCACACCTGCGGCTGGGCAGCTCAGCGCCTATGGTGGTGAGTAAGGAGGTAGCCCTGGGGCCGAGGACACCAGAAGTCCCCACAGCCAGGGGTACGACCGCAAACCTGTCGGAGAGGGAGCGGTATTTGATGATGTTGGCCTCCTCAACCCGACGTGGTGTAGAACCTGGGTCAGTCGCAGACTGCACCAGGTTGCCGCTGCAGAAAGTGTCGGTGCAAGTGGCATCCCAGACGAGGGGTTTGCCACCGCGGAACGGGAAGATGGTCATGCCATTTGCATCGTGTGAATAAGACTTCATAATTCCGTATACTTCTCTCTCTCTCTCTCACTTGCTATATATATATATATATTTATATATATATATATATATATATATATATATATGTGTGTGTGTGTGTGTGTGTGTGTGTGTGTGTGTGTGTTTATAAATTATTATATACTTTATGAACATTATAAAACTCGTTTTTAAAAGAATTGTCCCTCTCATTTTTTCAATAATGTCACTTTGACGAATCAATGAAAAGCGAAAAAAAAGAAAAACAGACCCTTAAATGTATTTTCCCTGCTATTTATAATCTCTCCTTTTCTCTATTACCACTGTTTTGTATGGAATCTTACTTCCCTTTTCAAATATATATATATATATATATATATATATATATATATATGTACATTAATTAAAGTAGAGGATCTGCCGCGAGCTCCGCGGCTTCGGCCAGCTACATATATGTATATGTGTGTATGCGCGTATGTGTGAGTGAATATACATACATATATACATATATCCATATATATATATATCAAGAGAGAGAAAGATAGAGAAAGAATCGTTGAAATTCTTCACAGTTAAATTGGTAAATGTAACATATACCATTTAGAAATCCTTATGAAACAGTGGGAAAACTTGAAAATTGCAACGTATTCGATTCCTTCAAACAATTGTAAAGATAATTGGATAAAATACCTCTGATGACGTGGAAAAAGCTGGACAGGCGAGTCTGTACTGAATCGAACACGGCATCTCTTGATGTCAGTGGAGTTTTATAATTCAATATGATTTCAATTGACTGCAAAATTGTTGGCTAGTTTCCCAGTACTGAATATAGCTGTGAAGCATGTTCCAACTAAACACTGCCTCAAGATATATAGCCTGTACAAACGATCATAGCCATAGATAAGTACATAAATCCTTCATTTTATATAAAATGTTAAAAGGCAGCGATTAGTTAATGTATTTCTAAAGTACATGAAACATTTTTCACTTAGTAATATGTACGGTATATATTATTTGATATTTTATATATATTCAACATTTTATCGTTTATTTGGCAGTGTTGTCCGAGTATTCGATAAATTAGATTGCCTTGCAATATTCGATCAGGTTCTGCACGTTTTGTATTCAAATCAATGTTTATTTTATCATTTCGAAGTCAATAAATAAGGTAGCGTTCGGGTACTGTGATAGATTCGCCTTCACATTTTACCCTTTTTTTCTATCACCATTTTTTCTATCTCTCACCTGTCTCTCTCTTTCTAAAAGAAGAAGAAGAAGAAGAGGAAGTTTATCAACAAAAATAATAACAACAACAACAATTCGCTTGTCGTTTGTCTTTGCGAGGAATGGTCATGGGTTTATTGAGAGTGGCGGCAATTGTGCAGAGGATATCAGTTGTCTGTCGGATAAACCATTTTGGGTTATACACCCCGCTTCTTCTTCTTCTTCTAATCCACTTATTTCTGAGAGGGGAGGATTCCTCAAACATTCCTTCCAGAGTCTCCTGTCAGAAGCATACGTCTCCAACTGATCCGGCTGGGAAAGTCGGTTAAATCGACCCCAGCACTTACTGGAGCTTTATTCTATCGACCCCGTAAGGATGAAAGGCAAATGTAACCTCAGCGGGATTTGAACTCAGAACGTAAAAGGCCATAACTCTGCTCTCGAACCTGGGTGTCCAACGCTCTAGCGATACTGCCAATCCACCATCTAACTTCTACCATCCTAGATTGGTCAGACATGAATAATTGTAGTCTTTGCCAGGAATGAAAAGTCCGTGACATGTCGTATGTCATGATGTTGCCACCATTAATCCACGAGATTGAAAGCTACATGAATAAAGGAATCATAATCACGAAATTAACTTTATGTAACTCCGATCATCATGAGATATGATAACAAAATAATCTACAAGATTTTAAATCGTAGCCACCATGTTTTTTGAAGCAGACACTGAAATAAACAATCGTGGCAAAAGAAAGAATCTCTACCATCATCGCTCTCATCCCAACTCTTCCGTAATTAAATGAAGATAATCATCGTCACTTAATTTAATTTTCTGGTAATACTTGTAGAAAATCCCAATCTAATAATATTTCTAAAGTCTCATTTCATAACAATGTTTCCATCCTAGATAATTCATTATTTCCTCTTTCCATCCGCCTTCCATTCTGAACACCCATTATTTTATCCAAGCTCCATAATAACTTCCAGCTCTACAATAACTTGATTCTTCATTAATATTTTCCATGTATTTCGATTAAGCATTTTCTAAAGAATGTCTTGATAGTTATATGTTAATCGGCCTTATGTATTCTATTGATATCTTCAAATATTTGTGTGCACTACAGTTTTGAAGTTTGATTTCCTAACTTATAAGCCAATTAATATGTCTCCTATTGACGAGCATGTTGAAAGATGGCGGTGACGATGATTGTGAATATGGTGATGGTGGTGTTGGCGGTGTTAGTGGTATTGGTGGTGGTGGTGGTTTAGTTTGGTTTGATAATAATGGTGGAAAAGAAGAAAAACATTGAAAATATTCACAAACAAACATGAAACTTAATATAGGGCAATGGCGTCCAAACAGCGCTCTATTGAATGTGTGTTGCGTGTTCAGATTAAATTCTCATCATTTCTTCATTGGTCGGCGCAATCAAGTGACATGAACGAACATTTTCAGCGACGAAACGATGAGTAAGAAAAATTAATATCTGAACGGAAATGAATAACCATCAAACTAAAAGCTGTCCATTTTATCGAATCGAGGTGGATTGGCGTTAACAGTGAACTTATGACCAACTTCCTCTTTGCTGCTTCCTGAAATTACAAGAATTACTAAAAGTATGGTAGTTTCATAAATATTGATTCAAATGAAGAATGCAAAGGAAAAATGTCGCTCTATAGTTTACACATTTACAGCATGGCTCATGGAAATATTTTAAACATAAAATGTATGGAAGCACGCCAATGCTGTAGGAGAAGAAAAAAACATAATTAGCTATGATGATAGTAATCTTACAGATAAAATGTTTTCATTATTGTATATATTGCGTGTATGTAGCCATGTAACGCCTTCATTGAAAATAGTGTTTGTAAGAATACTTTTAAGACACTTACAGAAAATACATCCGTACAGAGCATAATAACATCTCTATGTAAACACGATATGAGTTTGTATGTGTGTGTATGTCTATGAGTGTGTGTGTGTGTGTTTATGCGTGTGTGTAAGTATTTGTATAAGTGAGTATGTATAAATGAATGTGTGTTTTCGTGTATGTGTATGAGTGTATATGTGAGTGTATGTGTGTGTATGTGTGCGCGTGTGTGTGTGTGTTTATGCGTGTTTGTAAGTATTTGTATAAGTGAGTATGTATAAATGAATATGTGTGTTTTCGTGTATGTGTATGAGTGTGTATGTGCGTGTGTCAGTGCATGTGTGTGTGTGTGTGTGTGTGTTTATGCGTGTTTGTAAGTATTTGTGTAAGTGAGTATGTATAAGTGAGTATGTATAAATGAATATGTGTGTTTTCGTGTATGTGTATGAGTGTGTATGTGCGTGTGTGAGTGTATGTGTGTGTGTGTGCGTGTGTGTGTGTGTGTGTGTGTGTGTGTGTGTGTATTTATGCGTGTGTGTAAGTATTTGTGTAAGTGAGTATGTATAAATGAATATGTGTTTTCGTGTATGTGAAATTAAATGGTCTATCATGAAATGTTATAAACTGTTTTATAGTATTGACTCCATCTTAACACCTAGAATATTTAAAGTAGAGGCGGATTTTTGAGAAATATATAATCCATATAAACTGTATCAGTAATTATTAATACTTCACACAAAACATCATTTATGTGTTTAGTCAAAACAGACTAATAAAATACATACATGCATAATTAAAATAAGATCGATTAATGAAAATAAGACTTGGACAGATTTTACTGGAAATACCAACAGGTAGGAGACACAGGGGTAGGCCCCGAGAAAAATGGTTGGATAACATCCATGAGCTTGACTGGTCACGCTCGGGGATCCAGCTGGATCAGGTGGTGACTGTTGCGTCTGATAGGACCCGTTAAAAGGAGTGTTTGAGGGCTCTGCCATTCGTCAGAAACAGTATATATGTATGGCATTTACCTTGTTCCTATCATCCGCCTGTCGGAACCACTGATATAAGGAGTCACAGTATATATGTATGGCAGTTACCTTGTTCCTATCATCCGCCTGTCGGAACCATTGATATAAGGAGTCACAGTATATATGTATGGCAGTTACCTTGTTCGTATCATCCGCCTGTCGGAACCACTGATATAAGGAGTCACAGTATATATGTATGGCATTTACCTTGTTCCTATCATCCGCCTGTCGGAACCACTGATATAAGGAGTCACAGTATATATGTATGGCATTTACCTTGTTCCTATCATCCGCCTGTCGGAACCATTGATATAAGGAGTCACGTGAAATAGAGTAATTTGCTCAAGAATATGACGCGTCATCCGGTTCCGGAATTGAACATAAAAACTTCTATATGAAATAGTAATACATGCATACATACACACACACAGACATATATATATATATATATATATACATGGTTATATATACATGTGTGTGTGTGTGTGTGTGTGTGTGTGTGTGTGTGTGTGTGTGTGTGTGTGTGTGTGTGTGCGTGTGTATGTATGTGTATATGATAACTGCCAATTATTTTCTGAAGATGGGCCTAATCTTCAACGAATTCCCTGCTATTATGGACCAACGCCAATTGCAAGCTGCTGGTCAGTTTGATGACTGAACAGGCTTTGTTCAGGTCACCGTTTCTAGACCCTTTCCATGAGATATGCGTGACCAGTGCATCCCGAAAAAGGGCTGCTCAGACACCAGGAGAAGATATGAGCCGACAACGTGCAGATGTGTAACTATGTGCTTCTAATTGGTGGACACTACACGCAAGACCACTTCACCCCCACCGTAGGTCTTGTGAACATATATCTGCCTATACAATGCTACGTGCTTGTGCTACACGCATGGTACCCATTACCTACTCGCAGCCATATATCTAATGACAAGCATGGGTTACTGTCATCTCCAGGGGCTGTAGCCGCATGCACCACGCTTGCCCAATTACAGGTAAATGAGGTTATTTGATTCGTAGTTGGAGTGGATGGCCGTTCATCTGCGGAATTCATCCAGCCCTTCACAGCTCTTGTATTTGTGGTGTTGGATTTCCAGTTACCCTCCTCGGCAGACCATTGTTTGGATCACCGACCTTCCGACCATAAGACATGTCTGGCCAGGCTTCTGTCATCTCTGGTATCATATATATATATATATATATATATATATATATATATATAGTAATAATAATAAATTTGAAGACTAACATCCAAAGAGGGCTCGATCAGGATAAATATATATCAAATATATAAGAACCGTAGAGCAAATATTTATTAAAATAACAGATTAAAGTTTAAGCAAGGAATCGCTGCTTTCACCCTTAACGGATTTTCTGACGATCCCGTTAAGGGTGAAATCACCGATTCTTTGCTTAAACTTTAATCTCTTATTTTAATAAATATATATATAAATATATAAATATATATATATATATATATATATATATATATATATATATATATATATATATATATATATATATATATATATATATATATATATAGAGAGAGAGAGAGAGAGAGAGAGAGAGAGGGGCAAAGAGTCAGGACCCGACGGCTAAGCTCCGGCTGTTTCAACAGCTAGATCCGGATCTGGCTGTTGATACGGGGGAACTCAGCCGTCGGGTCCTGACACTTTTACTGTTACCCACTCTACTACCCTAGGTATTGAGTACTCTAGTGCATTATGGTCCACCTGGTATCTTACCACAGCCTCTTTATTATACACACACACACCCACACACACACACACACACATATATATATATATATATATATATATATATATATACATATACACACACACATATATATATATATATATATATATATAGTTAAAAGAATAGAGGTGTAACACACAAGTTATTATATATTGGTAAACGGAATAGAAAATGCTGACAAATTGTTCACAGTTGAAAAATGGTTTAATTAGGAATAAAAGAGTATTAGTGATTGTATGGGTTAGTATTCAGTTGTGGTTTTAAGTTTTTAAGTTTTTACCGGTTGCGCATTTCTAAATGCTTTTCAAAAATAATTCTGAGATAGAGTGTCCGTGCTGTTTGCTCTGATCTGATTAGTTTTGGGAATTCTACCTGTTTTTATGTTAAAAAAATGGCTCCAGCGTTATTTTTGTGTTGCAAAAATGCTTGTGGTCAAAACAATTTTGATTGGTCGGTAGAGGTCATGTGAATGTAAAAAGTTGATTTTGCGCCAAGACTGTTTTTATGTTAAAATGTTAGAAAAGTGGCTCCAGCAAAAATTATTGGTCAAAACAATTTTGATTGGTCGGTAGAGGTCATGTGGATAAAAAATTGGTTTTGCGCCAAGATTGAGAAATGACTCTTTCACAACAAATATGTGTGTGTGTGTGTGTGTGTGTGTGTGTGTGTGTGTGTGTGTGTGTGTGTGTAGTAGTAGTAGTAGTAAGGTGTTCGATGCTGCGACAATAGCCACCAGCGATGTGTGTCAAATGGCTATTAAGATAAGTGTGTGTGTGTGTGTGTGTGCGTACATACACACAGCAGAGTCATTCGAAGGTCAAAAGATATTTTTCAGCTTTTGTCTTATACGGAGAAGTGCGTGCGTGTGTGTGTGTGTGTGTGTATAAGTCTCTTTGTATGTTGATGTACGCGTGTGTATGTGTCTGTGTATATATGTGTGTGTGTGTGCGAGTGTGGGTGGACCAGTATTTTTTTCCCCCTGGTAAAATGGTGTACATTATTCGATTTTTTCAGTAAAATCGGTTCTCTTAATAGAACATCAACAATCTTAACAATAAAAGGTGTGAAATGATATTCACTATATATATACACACACACACACACACACATATATATTTTCACTACATATATATATATATATATACACACACACATACATATATATGCACATATATTTTTTTGTATTGCACCATAGAGCATGTGTGTTTACGTGTGTCATTGTGTTTATATGTGGGTAGAGATGTGTGCTGATGTAGGTATGTATGTTGACGTGTGTATGTTGTGGGTTCGTCTTAGGGAGAAGTGTTTAGACGGGGTCCGTATTTGTTAATGAAGTAAGATTCCTTGCTGATGCGCTGGGTGTGGGTGGCATTATCTTTAAATTTGTAGAGGGGAAAGATTCTGAAGTTGGGATGATTTTGGGCGGCACAGGTATCAATGTGTTCACTCAGTGGTATTTTCCTGTATTCCCGTATTTTAATTTGGGATCTATGAACAGTCATGCGTTGGCGGAGGCTGTTTTTGGTCTGGCCTATGTATTGTTCTCGACAACCTGAACAAGTTAATACATATATTAAATTTTCCGATGCACATGTGAAATTGTGTTTTACTATAAAACGTTGTCCATCTTTGAAATAGAATTCCGAACCCTCTATTAGGTTGATGCAAATGCCACAGTTGGGTCTATCGCATTTTTTTTACTGTGGGTTTCGTTGTGGTTGGCAGTACTTTGGCATGTGTTAAGATGTTTTTCATTGACTTGGATTGTCTTTTGCTCTTTATGATATCGTGTGTTCGTAGAATTTGGTTCATTCTATGGTCCTTTTTCAATACAAGGATGTTCTGGAGGATGGTGTCAAAGGCCTCATTGTTGAGGGGGTTGTGTGTGGAGATGTATGGAAGAGCTTTTAGTTTTGGTTGATTTACTTTAGGGTGTCTAAGGTCCTGGGTACTGAGTTTTAGGGCACGTTGGATTCCATTGTCAATTAGTGATGCAGGGTAGTCCCTGCCTATGAGTGTGTCCTTTAGTTCTTGTAGCCGTAAGTAGCAGATGTTTTTATTGGAGACTATAGTACAGATTCTCTTGGCTAAGTTGTAGGGAATATTAATTTTAACGTGTCTAGGGTGGCAAGAGTTGAAGGGGAGGTATTGCTTGGAGTCTGTGGGCTTGTAGTATATGTCTGTTTCTATTTTTTTGTTATGGATCTTAATGAGGATGTCGAGGAAGGGGAGTTGTTGATGGCTGTATTCCATCGTGAACTTAATATTTGTGTTGAGCCCATTTATAAGGGTGTGAAATTCTTTAAGTTTTTCGATGTTTTCGTGCCAAAGGATGAAGCAGTCATCTAGATATCGCTTCCAGTTCCTTTCAATGTGTAAGTGGAGGGTGTTTCCAAATTTGTTTAGGACTTTAGTGTAGAGGGTGATTTCCAGGTATCCCATGACTAGGTTGGCATAAGTGGGGGCTGTTTTCGTTCCCATAGCGGTCCCAGATTTCTGCCTGTAGGGTTTGTTATTGAAAACGAAGTAATTGTTCTCCAAGATAAATTTGAGTCCCTCTATCACGAATTCTTTTTTGATGCGTTGTGGGAGTTCATTGTGGAAGTTATCCAGCCAGAATTGGATAGCTTCTATTCCTAGGTTGTGGGGGATGTTGGAGTATAGGTTGACTACATCGAACGTCACTAGTAGGGTTTGTTCAGAAAGTGGCATATTAGGGAGGTGATTGAGCATATCTAGGTCGTCCCTTATATAGCTTTTGATGTGCTTGAGGAAGGGTTTGAGAAGGGTATCAATGAAGTTGCTAAGACGGTGCGTTTCGCAAGCGGGGCCTGCTATTATAGGTCTTAATTTGAGATCATTGGGTGAGGGGACATTGATGACTATGTCTGTGGCTTCCTTGCATGCCTTACTGATTGATTCGCTTTTATGTACTTTAGGGATACCGTAGAAAAGGCTGGATTTACTTGTGAAGTCTGTGATGAAGCTGAATTCCTTGTTAGTGAGTCCTTCTTTGTATTGGTTGATTAGAGTTTTTAGGTTTCTCATAATTTTCTGTTGATTGTAGTGTTCAGCCTTTTCGTAGTATGTTTCGTTTTCCAAAGTGGAGAGCGCTAAGTTGATATAGAATTCTGTCTCCATTAGGACTACTGTACTCCCTTTATCAGCCTCTTTAATTGTAATGGTTCTGTCGGTTTTTAATCTATTTAATTCTTCCCATTCTTTCTTGTTGAGGTTTGGCTTGTGTTTTTGTCTGTGCAAGTGTTGGTAAGGGAAGTTTGTGATGTGTTCACAGAATTCGTCCAGGATTTTATTTCTACCTTTTGAAGGGGTGTAATTGCTTCTATTTCTGGCTAATGATTCATCCTCATTGTACTGGTCGAATAGTTGTTCACTAAGTCGTAACTTTCTACAGAAGTCTGTGATGTCTTCCTTCATTTCATAGTAGTTAGGACGTAGTGGGGTCGGTGTGAATTTAAGACCTTTGGAGAGTAAGTTGATAAGGTTGGATGTTGGTTCTGCACTAGTAAGATTGATAATTTTTATTACTATCGGTTTCTCCTCCCTGTCTTGTGTTATTTTGTTTTCCTGTATCTGTGTGCTGTGTCTAAAAAATGGTTGGGGTAGAGGGGTTGTCTGCTGATGTTAAGTGGTCTCCTGTGTTTGTTATATTCCTTGTTGTTGTAAAATGTGGTTCGGGTTGGTGGTTGTTGATTGAATGGGGTGTTCCTGTAATGCGAGTATGGGTGTGTGTTTCTATGTGCCATGTTGTATTGTGGTGTTATAAGTGGCCTACGTTGTTGGTTGTATCGTGTGGTGTGGGTTTGTTGTGTATTGTGGAAGTGAGAGTTGAGAAAATGGTAATTACCTTGCTGTCCCCTTGAGGCGGGGAAGTTGTTGCATCTATCATGGCGGTGGTATCTTTTCCCTATATTTGACGATCAGGAATCCGCGTAGTAGTTGAGTGATTTGGTATGGTGTCTCCTTGAAGGGGGAAAGTTGTAAATGTCATTCTGGGGGAGATGATTTCTTGGGTTTTTGTTCCTTCTTATGGTAGCGAGGTTGGGAAGTTCATCTTCGGTGTGGTGCTTCCTTCTTCGTTTGTTCCCAAATTAAAATACGGGAATACAGGAAAATACCACTGAGTGAACACATTGATACCTGTGCCGCCCAAAATCATCCCAACTTCAGAATCTTTCCCCTCTACAAATTTAAAGATAATGCCACCCACACCTAGCGCATCAGCAAGGAATCTTACTTCATTAACAAATACGGACCCCGTCTAAACACTTCTCCCTAAGACGAACCCACAACATACACACGTCAACATACATACCTACATCAGCACACATCTCTACCCACATATAAACACAATGACACACGTAAACACACATGCTCTATGGCGCAATACAAAAAAATATATGTGCATATATATGTATGTGTGTGTGTATATATATATATATATGTAGTGAAAATATATATGTGTGTGTGTGTGTGTGTGTATATATATAGTGAATATCATTTCACACCTTTTATTGTTAAGATTGTTGATGTTCTATTAAGATATTGTTCTATTACTGAAAAAAATCGAATAATGTACACCATTTTACCAGGGGGAAAAAAATACGGGTCCACCCACACACGCACACACACACACACACATATATATACACAGACACATACACACGCGTACATCAACGTACAAAGAGACTTATACACACACACACACACACACACGCACGCACTTCTCCGTATAAGACAAAAGCTGAAAAATATCTTTTGACCTTCGAATGACTCTGCTGTGTGTATGTACGCACACACACACACACACACACACACACACACACACACTTATCTTAATAGCCATTTGACACACATCGCTGGTGGCTATTGTCGCAGCATCGAACACCTTACTACTACTACTACACACACACACATATTTGTTGTGAAAGAGTCATTTCTCAATCTTGGCGCAAAACCAATTTGTTATCCACATGACCTCTACCGACCAATCAAAATTGTTTTGACCAATAATTTTTGCTGGAGCCACTTTTCTAACATTTTAACATAAAAACAGTCTTGGCGCAAAATCAACTTTTTACATTCACATGACCTCTACCGACCAATCAAAATTGCTTTGACCACAAGCATTTTTGCAACACAAAAATAACGCTGGAGCCATTTTTTTAACATAAAAACAGGTAGAATTCCCAAAACTAATCAGATCAGAGCAACAGCACGGACACTCTATCTCAAAATTATTTTTGAAAAGCATTTAGAAATGCGCAACCGGTAAAAACTTAAAAACTTATAACCACAACTGAATACTAACCCATACAATCACTAATACTCTTTTATTCCTAATTAAACCATTTTTCAACTGTGAACAATTTGTCAGCATTTTCTATTCCGTTTACCAATATATATATATATATATATATATATATATATATATATATATATATATATACATATTTATATATATATATATATATATATATATATATATATATATATATATATATATATATATATATATGAATGTATATATATATATATATATATGAATGTATATATATATATATATGAATGTATATATATATATATATATATGAATGTATATATATATATATATATATGAATGTATATATATATATATATATATACATATATATATATATATATATATATATATATATATATATATATATATACATTCATATATATATATATATATATATATATATATACATTCATATATATATATATATATATACATTCATATATATATATATATATACATTCATATATATATATATATATACATTCATATATATAACTTTGAATAACTTTGAATAACTTTGAAATGTTTTGGCCAGTATTGGCCCAGGCCATGTCTAACTTAATAGCACCACCTGGCGAAGTCTTTCAATTCAGGATTTGGGCACCATGGCCCATTCGAGAAGAGAATTACTGTTTGCGGAGACATATCCGGGTGTGGGTGGTTTGTCCGGGATTACTTGGAGGAATTTGTCTAAAGACTTCTTGAATTTTGTGTGGTCAGTTTCTGTTTTGACGTGTCCTGGTGTGATGTTGAAGAGAGCAGGGCCGATTGAGGTGAAATAATTGTGCCGTATTGTTGTTATGAGTTGCGATTTAGATTTTTGTATGGGACGGATAGCACGGGGCCCAAGCCTTGGGTGTATCTTGTAGGCGATGCCAACATCATTTGAGCAGTGATGATGGAACATTTTCCACATCATGCAGATAATATAACGCTCACGGCGACGTTGGAGTGAGTAAAGTTTCAGGTTTTCTAGTCGACCCCAGTAGTCAAGGTCTGACATGCCATCTATCTTTTTCGTGATTATCCTTTGAGGAGCTTCAAGTTTCATGATACTTTGTTTCGTGTGGGGAGACCACAGTGGACAACAGTATTCAAGGTGTGGTCGGGCAAAAGTAGAGAAGAGAAGGATAATGGTGTGGGAATCTCTCGACTGGAAGGTTCTGAGGATCCAGTAACACATTCTGCGGGCCATGTCAACTTTGCTGCTTATATGCGTGGCCCAGCTTATGTTGCTGTCCACGGTTACTCCCAAGTCTCTGATGTTGTTAGATGCCACGAGAGTTTCCCCGGAGGGAAGGGAGTACGGGAGTTTCAGAGCATCCTCTTTTCCAAAGTGGAGCAGTTCGAATTTGTCTTCGTTCAGTAACATGTTGTTCTTTTCCGCCCATTGGGTAACAGCCAGTAGGTCTGACTGAAGGGTTATCCGGTCATCCACGCCATTGATGACCTTTTGGAGCTTGGAATCATCAGCGAAAATTTTAATGTTGCTGTGTTTGATGATGTCAGTGATGTCATTAATATAGATGATGAAGAGAAGTGGGCCCAACACAGTGCCTTGTGGAACCCCACTACTGACTTTGGCTGGGCTGGATTTGACTCCTTCAACTACAACATGTTGGGTTCTGTTTGACAGGAAGCTCTTGATCCACTGCAGCAGCTTTCCAGTGACACCAATATTGGACAGCTTTATATATATATATACATTTATATATATATATACATTTATATATATATACATTCATATATATATATATATATATATATACATTCATATATATATATATATATATATATATACATTCATATATATATATATATATATACATTCATATATATATATATATATATACATTCATATATATATATATATATACATTCATATATATATATATATATATATATATATATATATATATATATACATTCATACATATATATACATTCATATATATATATATTCATATATATATATATTCATATATATATATTCATATATATATATTCATATATATATATATATATATATATATATATATATATATATATATATATATACATTCATATATATATATATATATATATATATATATACATTCATATATATATATATACATATATATATATATATACATTCATATATATATATATACATATATATATATATATATACATTCATATATATATAAATACATAAATTAATACATTCATATATATATATATATATACATTCATATATATATATATATATATACATTCATATATATATATATATATATATATATATATATATATATATACATTCATATATATATATATATATATATATATATATATACATTCATATATATATATATATATATATATATATACATTCATATATATATATATATATATATATATATATACATTCATATATATATATATGTATATATATATATATATATATACATTCATATATATATATATATATATATATATATATATATATATATATATATATATATATATATATATATATACATTTATATATATATATATATATATATATATATATATACATTTATATATATATATATATATATATATACATTTATATATATATATATATATATATATATACATTTATATATATATATATATATATATATATACATTTATATATATATATATATATATATACATTTATATATATATATATATATATATATACATTCATATATATATATATATATATATATATATATATATATATATATATATACATTCATATATATATATATATATATATATAAGTAAAAGGCATATTTAATTTGTTGGAAATTCAACAAATATAAATGTTTATAACTGATTCAGAGCACTCGACAGTTTTCTGGAGTAAATATTCAATGATATTAAATAAAAAGAAACTATATTTATAAAACTATATTTATTCTATTATATATATTTCAAGGGTACCAAAAACTTAGGTACGCTTTCATCAGATACAATACAAAGTGTGTTTTATAAATTTTGACATAACCAAGGAAACATACCTTATCAGTTGAATTTTCCTTGCGTAGTCTACCCAAGGAAAATTCAACTGATAAAGTATGTTTCCTTGGCTATGTCAAAATTTATAAAACACACTTTGTATTTTTTTAATTATTATTATTATTATTATTATTAATATTACTATATATATATATATATATATATATATATAAATATATATATATATATATAGCTGTACAGTGGCGGACTGGGTCTAAAAGTATTGGGTGCCAGTAGATAAAGGGGGTCCACCTACATATAGAATGCTACCATTTAATTTTTATAATGAATAAATAACATTTTCGAAAAATACACGTGGAAACAAAACGGTGCAATCTAATTTTTGTGGAAAAATATCTTACCCTCTCCAATTAAAAATATTATGTATTTTGCTAAATCCAGCGACTTTCAATATCGACCAGAAGTCGACCCTAAATATTACTAATAGCTCTAGGAAAGCCATGAACGACACTACATCTTTTTCTTACTTTGATTTTGAAAGTATTTTTATAATTATCAATTTTCATTATAGTTTCGTAGCTGTCTCGGTGGCCTAGTTGGAGGAATCATAGACGGTGATGATCCTGGTCTGAGGTTGGAGCCTGGTCGGGAGTAGGATTCTCGGTAAACCTTTTCAGTTTTTTCGATTGGTTGTAAAATAAAAATTGTAAAAGTTTACATGTACCTCTTGACCAAGATTGAACCCAAGGGCAGGATCTCCACCGTCTCTAGTACCTACCGCTAGGCCACAGAGACAACCAAGAAAATCTTATGAAATTTCATAATTATAAACCTACTTTCAAAATTTTCAAAACTAAGTGTTGTGGTGTCATTCATGTCTTTCTTAATGTTACTGATCTTACATAATATCAACTTCTGAACCATTTGGGTATTCCATAATCTACATCCTCGATTTGTTGTATGTATGTATGTATATATATTATTTGTTTGCTAAAATAATCAAATAAAATTAATTCAACTGTTGAACACACATCGGAATAAAAATATTGTTACCAAAGGGCCAGAAGTTTGACAAGTCGACCCTAAATATTAGTAATAGCAATAGGAAAGCCATGAACGAGAGCACATCTTTTTAACTTTGATTTTGAAAGTAGGTTTATAATTATCAATTTTCATAACATTTCTGTATCTGTCTCGGTGGCCAAGTCAGCGGAAGCATAGACAGCTCTGATCCTGGTCTGAAGTTCGATCCTGGTCGGAAGTAAGGTTCCCGATAAACCTTTTCAGTTTTTTTCTATTGGTTGTAAAATAAAAACTGAAAACGTTTACATGTACCTTTTGACCAGGATTGAATCCACCGTCTCTAGTAACTACCGCTAGGCCACAGAGACAACTACGAAAATCTTGTGAACATTCATACTTATATACCTATTTTCAAAACTTTCAAAATAAAGTGTTGTGGTGTCTTTCATGTCTTACTTAATGTTATTGCTTCTACTCTCTCTCTCTCTCTCTCTCTGATATTTGAATCTACTATGATTTGTGCTTACCATATTCCTATATATATCATTTTGCATGTCAGTTAAATTCAAATTTACAATGATTGACAGTATATATATATATATATATATATATATATATATATATATATATATATATATATATATATATATATATAGGAAAAGAGACAGGACCCCGACGGCTGAGCTGCAGCCCATTCGACAGCTAGATCTGAACTGGGGCCCAGTTCAGATCTAGCCACATATATATATATATATATATGTGTGTGTGTGTGTGTGTGTGTATTTGTGAATGTGAGTGAGTTTGTGCGTGTGTGTGTATGTATTAAATATAGATGTTATTTAACTAATATTTTACGATGTTTGAAATCAATATTCGCTGTTTTCTCTGAGGAAAACCACGAATATATGATAACGGAGCTTGATGTTCTTTTGTCGATATTGAGTAATATATTTACTCATTTATTTGTCTCGTTGCTTATTTATACAATGTTCTTTCTAATCAAAACCAACTTGTGTTAAGTACAACGAGGAACAATTGAAAAACATGGAGACACAAACAAGAGAAAGTTGATGAAACTGTTACGTTAGTTAGCCTGAAGTAAGAACAACTAAGTGGGAAATGAATGGATATATTTATGACATTATTTGATGTTTTAGTTGAGGTGAGTGGGAATATCTTGGAATAATTTACACAGGTAAACAGCTGCGATATAATTACACGACACTTGGCAGGATAAACAACTTGTTGACAAAAACAACCCAGCAAACAAACAAACAAACACAGAGAGAATGATAACAATGTTTGCTTTAGGGTTGTATTTGATTACTTGAGATTTCCAGATTTCTAGATAACTCACAAATAAGCTCTGCTGAGATGCTATATTTTTCTACCACCTGTATCAGCTTTTTAACAAGGGAATCAAAGGAAAAACAAGGAATGTTGAAAGATAATCACAAAAATATAACGAAAATAATTTGGCTTGTAAAGAGAAATATAATACTAGAAGAAGAAGAAGAAGAAGAAGAAGATTGAGGAGAAGGAGGATGGAGGGAGAAGAAGAAGAAGAAGAAGAAGAAGAAGAAGAAGAAGAAGAAGAAGAAGAAGAAGAAGAAGAAGAAGAAGAAGAAGAAGAAGAAGGGAAACATTGATTTTCTTAATGTCCTTTATGCCTTCGACAGAAATGTATACCTGATATAAATGAATTATATATACAAGTGTACGTGTAGGTATTCTGTGTGTCCGTGTGTGTGTGAATCTATACATACATACATATAAACATACACACAAACATATACACACATATATATGTAAATGAAAAGTGGATATGTTGAGTAACATACCCTCTTTTCATTTTCATATTCCACAATTCTTCAAGAAAACTACAACACTCCCTTATATATATATGTATATATATATATATATATACATATATATAACAAAAAACATTTCGCTCTACGTGGCTGAATGCAATAAATGTAATCTGAGTTTTTCGAATATTAATAATAATATTCGATTCGTTTGCAATCATGCAAACAAACTTCTTTTTTTATAGACATGTCAGTAGAATGAACCCTTCATTCTTGCTCTTGTGTTGGCAAGAATGAAGTGTTCATTCTACTGACATGGCTTTAAAAATGAGGCTTGTTTGCATGATTGCAAACGAATCGAATATTATTATTAATATTCGAAAAACTCAGATTAGATATATATATATATATAACAAAGGAATTGTGGTAAGGAACCAGATGGACCATAACGCACCAGAGTACAATACTTTCGACGGCTATTTCTGGACGCTGGCTATTTTGGGACTTCTAGCTATTTCTGAGTCCAGAAATAGCCGTTGAAACGGCTTGAGCTCTGCCGTCGTGGTCATACTTTTTCCTATATAAATATATATATATATGAGTGTAATTATATATATATATATATATATATATATATATATATATATATATATATATATATAAACATGCCTCCGAACACACAAACACAGACAGAATACAATTGGCAGATATTGAGACGTTATTCCCTTGATAATCTCCTTGTGGGTAAACGATTGTATATTCCTTTGTATATATATATATATATATATATATATATTTATATTTATTAAAATAAATATATATATATATATTTATTAAAATAAATATATATATATATATATATATAAAATAAATAAATATATATATATATTTTTATATATATATATGTGTGTATATATAAATATCTCCGTTGTCTTTAACTCATAATGGAGAGAGATGTATCTGTAACTCTGTGCCAGTTCTCTATTACAATCCATTATTATTATCGGAACTCTTATCGGTATTTCTGAAAATGTGGGCCAGCTTTTAAGATAAAAATCACAAATTTAGTTGCCACATTTGTGTTCTTATGAAAACAATAGAAATCAACAACGGAATATAGAAACACGGAAAATAATTACTAGATAAAAGTTTTCCTTTGTGTTCCCGGTGGAGATTTAAACAATGCAGCAGAAATGTTGAGAAAATTAAGAAAACTCTTGTTAAGTGGAGAGGAAAATCAATAGAAGGTATAGTAACAGACATATGTACACAAAGACGAGTTATAATTCCAACGTAATTTTTTTAAATTCTCGCTACTTCAAGGCGAGGGGTTGCTGAAAAATTGGAGTATTGGGCAAAACGTTTAGAAGTTTTGGGGGCAGTTTTTGTTAGGTTCTTAACGTTCAGAGATCAAATACTACTGCTGTCAATTGTGCCTTTCTTCCTAGCGGGGTCGTTATATTAAAATTTCAATGAAGTACTGGGATCAAGCAATTCGATTTTCCTCTCCCTTAGAATTGTTTACATTGTGCCTACCTTAGAAAGAATTATTCTTAGTACTTCAATATAGTGAAGGCACGTAAATTAATCTCCTCTTGTAGTATTACATATACACTAGGAGAGATATATTCACAATTGTGAGCCAAACTAAGGCAACAATTTTGTAGTATTATGGATTACCTCCAGGCCGCCGGGAAAGCGCCTAAAAGGGCAATCCCGATGAACATTCAGCAATTTCTGGTCCTCACTGTCAAATGCTGGGCTATCTTTTATCTTTTATCTTCCATCACTACAATGATAGGAAGGTGAATGCCAGCTGGTTTAGATGTGAGATCCAGGAAAAGGTCTTGGTTGTCAAATTTGGACCAATTTCATGATCTTCGCCAATCTTCCTTCAGATCGAAATTGTTTTCTTGAAGGGTGTTCATTTATTCCCAGAATGGCCTGCGTGATTTCAAACAGATGCTGGAAAGGTTTTCAGGTCTTGGACGTGGTAAGAAGTACTGCCTGACGGATCATCTCCTGACACCACAAGTAAGAAGGAGTTGTATGAGAAAGAGTAGGGAGCCACTGAATAGGTGTAGATTTCAGTGTCCCAGATACTATTGCCGAGTTGCGGACGGTGAACAAACTGGTGAACAGTACTCTGCATCTGAGTATGCAAGTGCTAAGTAAGAAGTTGGGTGCGTGTGTGCATCAAACCCCAAGCTGTTTTCTGTTAACTGCTAACTTAATGGTGAGGATGTTCGGTTCATGTCCGTATGTTGGTGAGTTCTATTCTGCGCGGCTCGTTATGATTTTCAGTGAGACACTATATTTCACATTGCTCCAATCCATTTGAATTGGGAGAGCTGTTAGAACGTCGGATAGAATGCATTGCTGTATTAATCCAGCTCGCTGCTGCCTGAGTTCAAATTCCGCCGAAGTCAATATTGCCTTTCATCCGTTAGAGGTCGATAAAAAAACCCATCAATCTAGGGGTCCATTATCCGTCTATAACTCTTCCTCGCTTACCTTTTCTCTCTATCTATCTTCGGGAATAAATCCGTGCTGTTCAGATCGGGTTTTAAAATGCACACCAAACACTGTCATAACGACGGCCCTACCACTTCACCAGGAGTTACAGGCTTCCTACCTTCTCTCTTCAAACACCGCCACTGCAGAAAATGAGTTCTGACGGCACCAGAGTGGTATAATGAAAATATAGTTTATGTAAAAAACATACGGTGTTGTGTTGGCTGGAACGCCCTTGAATAAATCGACAAAGCGTCAGAACAGAACAATAACAATAGCCACAGTGGCCATTGATATCAGTTACTAAGAAGAACAATAACATCACGAACTTTTATAACATTCGATTTCACTAATAATTTTCGTATGGTAGGGCAGTGTCCATGATGCATTTATCCCTTCATGGGTCTCCGAGACCGATGGATAAAGGATCGTAGAATATATACTTAAATCAGTGCCTTGTCTTTATTGCAGAATCCTAGAAAGAGCAACTACATTTCCTTCAAACATAAGCCTATAGTCAGACAAAATGAAGACCGTAATAGACTCAGGATATCCGGAGGAAATGTTAGTTATGGGGGCATCGTGTTTGATCATATAAGCCTATCGTCAGAGGGAATTAAGACCGTAATAAACTCAGGATATTGGGGGAAATGGTAGTTATGGCAGCATCGTGTGTGATCATATTTCATTTGATCCTGTTTTTAAAATGCCTAAAAAAACAACAAAACGAAGTGTAAACTGCAAACTGAATCACAGATAACAATTATTTAAAAAGAATAACGAAAATAATTTTCTTTAAATAACATTTGTATATATATATATATATATATATATATATATATATATATATATATATATATACATGTATATATAATTATATATATATATTAATTATATATATATATATGAATATATATACATATATATATACATGATTATATACTTATATATATATATATTACTTATATATAAATATATGAATATATATACATATATTTATATATATATATATATATATATATATATAGTAAAAAATTGAACGGGAACAAAACAGAGAGGCAGAACGAACAAAGGTTTATTAGTTTCACGCTCTTGAGAGTGGGGTGGTGGTATGTGTGTGTGTGTGAGAGTGTATGTGTGTGTACATATACATATATATATAGAGAGACAGATAGTGGGAGTGGGCGAGAGAAAGATAGTGTATGTGTGTGTATGTGTGTGTATTTACATATATATATATATACATACATACAAACTATTATATGAATGAGGATAATAAAATTTCAGTAATAAAACAGAATTATATAGAATTACCTCGTATATTACAATTAAAATGAGTGAGAGAATATGTGTAAAAAAATGGCTGGTGTTGAGAAAAAGAAAGGGTGGGAGAGTGAAACACTGGAGATAAGAGAAGGCGAGAAAGGGAGTGCGGAAACAAATGAAATACTGAGAGAGTAAGTGTTAGTATGTATGTACTATATATTTCAAGGTGTGAACGTATGTTTTAATATATCTTATTTTGTATTCTTATAATTCTTTTGCAAAAGCTTTTATCATTTTAATGTTAATATATTTAAAGTCGTTTTGAAATTAGATTTATTAATGTTTTTACGCCACTGAAAGTCCTGGATTTGAATTTCAGAAAAAAGATGTCTGAATACACATATATAGGATAAGTCTCTCTCTCTCTCTCTCTCTCTCTCTCTCTCTCTCTCTCTCTCTCTCTCTCTCTCTCTCTCTCTCCCTATCTCTCTCTCTCCCTCTCTCTCTATCTATATATATATATGTATATATATATGAATACATTATGTATATATATATATATATATATATGTATATATATATATGTATATATATGTGTACGAGTAGGACCCCGACGGCTGAGCTCAAGCCGTTTCGACGGCTAATTCTGGAATTAGCCGTCGAAACGGCTTGAGCTCAGCCGTCGGGGTCCTACTCGTTCCTATCACCCACTCTACTACTCTAAGTATTGAGTACTTTGGTGCGTTATGGTCCACCTGGTTCCTTACCACATTTCCTTCGTTATATATATATATGTATATATATATATATATATATATATATATATATATATATATATATATGTATATATATATATAAATTTGCATAGCTGTCTAAATGAAAAGTTATAACTCTAAGGTAAAATCCTTATTGAGTGCTTTTGGCTGCACTTCCCGACTATACATATAGAAGAAGGTAGTACAGCATAATCGAAGGTCTGGTTGTGGGCAAGCTAACGAATGCATTACGTTTAGACAGCTATGCAAATTGATATATATATATATATATATATATACTATATATAGAGTTATAAACTCAAACAGTCTTTTACAATTAAATAGCTCAAAGAAAGAGGTATTTCTGAGCCGTGAAATACGAATTAATATAAATTAATATATGATAAACACTAATACAATTATATAAGTATTTGTATTGCAAATGACCAAGTTAGCTAGTTATTAATTTGTATATATATATATATATATATATATACATATCAGCCGTCGGGTTCGTGACTCGTTCATATATGTATATATATATATATATATATATATATATATATATATATATATATATATATATATATATATATATATTTCGTTTCTGAATTTGTTTAGCAAGATTCTTTATCTGAAAACGTGTGTTGAAACCGATATTGTTATACTTTGGGAGAGTCATGTTGCCAATGAGAAACACACGTACCAGTTGCTTTCACTTCAATTTATTATAATAAATTTATAAATTTAAGAATTTATAAATTTCCGGTTGGTTGGTTGGTGCCACAACCAGATGGTTGTTTATATATTGTCAAAGTTCTTTCGTCACACATTCTGTGACCTCTTCAGTGACTGGGGACAAAAAACAAAGAAAAGAATCCCAGTCACTGAAGAGCTCACAGAATGTGTGACGAAAGAACTTTGACAATATATGAACAATCGTCTGGTTGTGGAACCAACCAACCAACCGGGAATTTATAAATTCCTAAATTTATAAATTTATTATAATAAATTGAATTGAAACAACTGGTGCATGTGTTTCTTATTGGCAACATGACCCTCCCAAAGTATAACAATATATATATATAGATATATATATTTAAATTAAAATTAATTGTGAATATACATGCATATACTCATACTACATATACGCACTCGCACGCACACACACAAACACAGACATACGCGCGCACACACGCATTCTCATATATATATATATATATATATATCGCAGATTACAGAGTCGGGTAAGATCGATGCAGATCGAACCTTGAGCTGATCAGTGGCGAAACGCGCGTCACCAACCAATAAATGTAATGAAGGAATAACCAATCGTCCTTGTTATCCTTTCGTCCTTGTATTCCTTATATATATATATATATATATATATATTCTAATGCATATACCAGCTGGCTACTAGCTTTGATGTTATTCAGTAGCAATCGAAATCTCCCCCTTCCCCAATTGACACTTTATAATTAATACTACTACACCAAATGACCAGCCCTGTCCAATACCCAATGGGTGAAGTATAGATTAAAATTGGCACTCCCAAAAATTCTTATTTAGATAAAATAAACCATTTACTCATTGTATTCTCATTAGAAACCCTTTATATACTTGTTTAGCAGTAAATCGAATTACCATCTGTCATATACTATCCCCTCTCTTCTTCCTCTATTACTAATATAAATACTTCAATCTTTCTGATTTTATCCAATTTATCCAAAATCTCTGAAGAAGTGACAACTGTTTATACATTTGCTATCGAATACTTGCTAACATTATATGATTACGCAAGCAGAGGTACATAGGTATTCCGTCTGTTACAGAAACATATGTCAATACCCAATAAATTCCTTTTTTAAAAAAAGCACTTTCATTTTATATTCATCTTTTATATATATATATATATATATATATATATATATATATATATATATATATAAAGAAAAAAAGATGAAATTAAAAATGCAACTGGAGTTGAGATGGAGGGTCTGTGCGGCGTCTGTGGTTTCAGATGTTTGTGTGTATGTTTGTTCTTGCGTCTGTTTAGGTTGTTAGCAATGGCCAGATGGCCAGCTGCTGGTCAGTGAGGAGGTGGAAGCAATATACATACATATATCTTCCTGTGGTAGGTAGGAGAGGGGAGATTGATAGAATGTTTAAATCCCTTTCTATCAATCTCCCCTCTCCTACCTACCACAGGAAGATATATGTATGTATATTGCTTCCACCCCCTCACTGACCAGCAGCTGGCCATCTGGCCATTGCTAAATTTGACCTTTATAAAATAACCCACACCCCCAAATAACTTCTCATTCACTACCAGAAAGGCACCCAGCAGTCAACGAGCTGCTAAACGAGCTGCTACCAAGATGAAAACTACTGTGAAATCCCACAATGAATTTTATACTTGAATTTTCAAATCTCAAATTTTAACTCTTCTTATTATTAATTTTTCTTAATATTAATCAACATTTGAAAAGATGGCTTTTGCAGACCCATCGAAACCGGTCATTTTTTATACCCTTTATTATTTCCTTACCTTATAAAATTATATGTTTTTTCACAAAAAAGTATTCTGTCTCTTATATATTCCATGTGCCATTACCAACCTCTATTCTCTCTCTCTCTCTCTCTCTCTCTCTCTCTCTCTCTCTCTCTCTCTCTATCTATCTCTCTCTCTCTCTCTCTCTCTCTCTATATATATATATATATATATATATATATATATATATATATATATATATATATATAAGTATGTACACGTACATACATATATGTATACAGACGTACAGTAGTATGTATATATATATACATACATGCACACATATATATATATATGTACGTATGGATTCACCGAACATTTATTATAATGCTCGGTGTGTTTGTAAACAAACATCCCGTATTAAGCCGTAGTGTCTAGCAACCATCGTTGCTCCTTTGTTCATCACTGACAAAGGAACGCTGTACTAGTTTCAAGCTTATTAGCTATCGTCAACAACGTATACCTTCCTGTCAGATTGTTGTAACAGCCGTACTAAGAGTGGGAAATTTCGATTCATTTTTTCCGTTTATATATATATATATATATATATATATATATATATATATATATATATATATATATATATATATATATATATATATATATTTCATCCTCAGTCTATACTGATTAATGTTCAGAGTCATCCTCAGCATTCTTGTGTAGCACCCATCCACCATCTGAGTGAGTTTCTTGGTCAGTGTCCAAGTCTCAGACCCATACAGCAGCACAGACTCCACTATTGGAGACGCAGGACATGGCAGCGATAATGAGGCACAGAGACCGCTGGAGAGAACTCGTCCATGGATCTCGGGAATTTTACCCGCCTTAGAGAATATTATATAAGTATATATATATATTTTTTTATATGTATATTATTTCATATGAAATATATCACATTGCGGCAAACATCTAAACACATATATCCCTACATTCATATATATATATATTGATGTCATTATTTATGGTACCAATGACACTAATGTCTATGCAGCTTTATATATAAAGATGATATGTCCGTATATATATAATATTAAGTATGTGTGTGTCTATGTGTGTGTGTGTCTGTGTATTACCTATAGGGGCCTACATCTTACGACGGATTTTCATGAAACTTTACAGGCTCATAGATTCGTCATCGGGGAGTGTTTTCTATATATCAGCGTATCGTTTCTTTTTTATTCCGGGTTCATTCTGCAGATAAAAATCGATAGGGGGGGGGGGTCACCTTTTTTTAGGTATCGAAAAATAAGATTTTTGGCTCTAGCGCCCACATTTTGCCACCGATTTCGTTCAAATTTTAACCAAAATAGAATTTATCATTGCACATCTTGTAATGGCGTTATATTTTGCATTTGTTGTTCAGGGACGGCGTGGCAGCCACTTAAATATTCAAAAATACCACTTTTAGACTCAAATTTTCGGCGCTAGCTCCCACATTAATCAACCTACTTTGTTCAAATTTTACACTACGCTAGATCTGATTATTCCACGTCTTAATTTGGCTTTATATTTTGGATTTTTTGTTCAGGAACGGCGTGGCAGCCACTTAATTATTCGTAAATACCACCTTTTCGGCTCTAGCTCCCACATTTTTCAACCGATTTCGTTCAAATTCGAAACTCCCTCCCCCAGCATGCCCCTTCATCAGCCATCCGCGTTTCTCAGTGATAGAGGTCATCACCACCCTCCCCCGCATGGCCTGTGTGTGGCCATAGATGAGTCATCGAGAAGCAGTCACTAAGATCAACTCCTTTTCATCAAAGCAGATATTATTTTACGCACCTAGGCAACGCTGGGTACTGCTGCTAGTATATGATAAGGTAGATTCTGCTCTCTGTAGTGTATGTCTATCAAGAGGACTACTGATATTCATGCTACATCTAGTACCATCACTACTAATATCACCCCTACTAATGACACGACCGATGTCACCTCCAACACCACCACCAACAATACCACACCTACAGCACCATCACTCCCCCACCATCACCATCACTAACACACCCAGCAACACTCCCCATCACCACCACCGTCAGCAGCGGCACCACCACTAACAACTACACCACATCTAGAGAACCATCACTCCCCCCCCTCCTTCACCATCGCTATCACACCCAACAGCGCCCCCATCAACAGCACCACCGCCCGCATCACCACTCCCCTCCCATTACCACCAATGTCAGCAGCAGCAGCAGCAGCAGCAGCAGCGGCGGCTGTAGCTACACGACCACCGACAACACCATAGCTAGAGTACCATCACCACCAACACCACCACCACCACGACCAACAACAACAACAACAACAACATCACCACCACACCAATCACCTCCACCATCAGCAGCGCCAACAGCACCACCTGCTCTACCATCATCATCACCAGCTACATCACCACCATCAACAACAATACTATGCATAGTAATTGTTTCTACGTTAGGCACAAGGCCAGCAATAACCGGTGTATTACTGGTACTTTATTTTATCGACCCCGTAAGGATGAAAGGCAAAGTTAACTATGCATAATAATTGTTTTTACTTTTGGCACAAGGTCAGCAATTACTCAGTACATTACTGGTACTTTATTTTATCGACCCCGTAAGGATGTAAGGCAAAGTTAACCTCGGCGGGATTTGAACTCAGACCATAAAGGTCCGTAACTCTTTGCTGCAAAGCATGGTGTCCGACCCTCTACCAATACTGCCAATATGGTTTCTACTATGGGCACAAAACCAGTAATCTTTTTTTGGGGGGGAAGGGGGTTCGATTAAATCGACTCCAGTGCGTGACTGGTACTAATTTTTTATCGACCACGTAAGGATGAAAGACAAAGTTAACGTCAGCGGGATTTGAACGCAGCACGTAAAGGGCCATAACTCTATGCTGCAAAGTATGGTGTCCGACCCTCTACCGATACGGCCAATCCACCGCCCTACTTAGAAGTACTAATAATAATAATAACAAAATTAATGAAATAAAATATATGGGAGAGGTATGTCAATAATATCAACAATAACAACAATGACAACAATAACAACAACACCTAACTTAACAAACAACATTAGTATCAGCCGTAAAATCACAAGTAACAGCTACAACAACAACTAAAAACAAAACAGTATTTACAACAACAATAAGAACAATTACAAAGAAATTACAAAGAAAGTACACTAAAAACACACAAAAAACACCAAAAACAAAATGAACCAAAAGAAACAAATGAACAAAAAGAGCAAAAAATTAAAACAACAGCATAAAAAAAGAAAAACATTTAAACGGAACATCGTGAAAAAAATGGCGACGGTGTGGGGAAAAGTTCTGTAAATATAAAGAAAATAAGAAACGGAACGTTTCATGAAAGATAAAGAATTTAAAATAGAAATCTTCACAATTGTTTGCTAACACGTAATACATCAAAGTGGTTATGTATTTGGGCGAAAATCTTTTGTTGAACGATTCTACTACAAGTTTATCGTGACAGCTGCAAGAATCGTGTGTACACGATACAGTATTGTCTTGTTTTAAGATGGTCTTGTCCCCTCCATCACCTTCTCC
>OZ024750.1:45765704-45768204 GCA_964016885.1 Eledone cirrhosa
TTAGTGTTCATCTCTCTTGTTTATTCAATTATATTACACGGCTCGGAAAAGATTTTTTCTTAGAGCTATTTAATTAAGAGACTACTTTCAGTTTCTAACTCAATATATATATATATATGTATAAATATTTCGTTTCTCCAAAGAAATACGGTTTTAGGAAGCCGTAGCTATGCAAACACCGGGGGGGGGGGGGCCTAACGCCCTCTGGTCATGTCCAGCAGAAGCAAGGGGGACAACCGTCTATGCATTTGAGGCTTAACTGGCCTTCGACAGGACGATCCTTCCCACAAATATATAGTGAGTTAGAAACTCAAAGTGGTCTTTTACAATTAAACATATATAGATATATATATATATTGTTTGACCCGTTTAGCTTGTTCGTTTTTTTGGCTCCGGTGGTTAATGGCTTCTTAACCATCGTCTCAGTTTGTATGAACTTTTTAACTTATGTTTATAGCTCTGGTATCTTCATATCCATGGAGCGCTTGTCTGCACAATACGGAAGTTGCGTTTCGCTAATTTCTACCCGCCGAAATGCGATTCTCGCTAAATTTATATTTGTATATATATATGAAGAGATTTAGGACCGCGCCGGCTGAGGTCAGGCCGTTTCGGATCTAGCTGTCGAAACTGCCGGAGCTCAGCCGGCATCGAGTACTCTGGTGGGTTATACCACACCCTATCTGATATATATATATATATATATGTACATACACACACACACACATATATATATATATATATATATATATATATATATATATATATGAACATCGAAGGATTTGTGTCATATTTATCTTTCAATAGCTGGACATACACTTGCGGTGGATACTCCATACAAGTGAAAGCAGTACTCTGTATTAGAGCGGTTGTGCCTAACCGAAACATCCAACAATAGTTGATATGATCGCCTTGCCACTAGTAGTATGAACCAAATTCACAGTTACTTGATCATTGCCTTATCTACTGATACGACATCCTGCTTACCAATGTCGTCGTTTAACCCAGTCAGGATCGGTCTGAGAGATTGCCCATCAAGGCCAAAGAGCTCTGTCCGCCCGGCTTTGAAATTACAGTGGTCTCTCTCCTAGACAGATTGCCGACCAAGGCATATATATATATATATATATATATATACACTATATACACATTTACACAATTTTTGGATGGCCGTTGACGCTTATGAGTTCTTCCGCCATTTACTAGGTTTTGTTTTGTCCTGGAGGATGTCCAAAAATCACCCTCCAAGTAAACATGATGGGGTTGCCGGTTTAGTCGCCGACGATCCGACTATGCGACAGGTTGTACTGGGTTACATGTTACCAGTAGCACTCGACTATGTATTGAGAAAAGCCCTGGACGAAAACTTAGAGATTTGGTTTCACTCTCACAAAGCGAAAGTATAGACGCCATGCAGCTCAGAAAATCACCGATGCTGACTATGCGGATGATTTAGCGGTCCTCGCTGACTACCTTAAGGATGCAACATCACTACTTCACAGCATCGAAGCAGTTGCAAAGGAAATCGGACTCTATGTCAACGCAGGCAAACAGAATATATTTGCCTGAACCAAGACTCCTCAGTAGGTATGCGAAGTCTAAACGGCGATATAATCAAGCAAGTTGACGACTTCAAATACCTGGGTAGCTATATCGCATCCACAGAACATGATCTTAACATCAGACTGGGAAAAGCCTGGGGAGCATTGAATGCAATGGAAAAGATATGGAAATCAAACATGCCGGCCAAACTGAAAAGGAAATTCTTCAGAGCTGCTGTAGAATATGTGCTTATTTATGGCAGTGTCACTTGGACGCTAACGTCGAAACTGGAGAAAAAGCTAGACGGGGCATACACACGTATGCTCCGCGCTGCTTTAAACGTGTCTTGGAGGGAACACCCAACAAATAAGGATCTCTATGGCAATATACCACTTATCAGCAGGTCAATACGTGGACAGAGACTCAAATTTGCTGGCCACTGTTGGCGCAGCAAGGAAGGAATAGCAGGTGATGTGTTGTTATGGAGTCCATCTCATGGAGCAAGAAACGCTGGTCGTCCCAAGAAGACATACGTAAAGCAACTTGAGGACGATACTGGATGCACTGCGGAAGAACTGGCAAACGCTATGAGAGACAGAGATGGATGGAGGAAACGTGTCATAGAAAGCCGAGAAAGCTCGACCTGATGATGATGATATGTATATATATATATATATATATATATAGTTAAAAGAATAGAGGTGTAACACACAAGTTATTATATATTGGTAAACGGAATCGAAAATGCTGACAAATTGTTCACAGTTGAAAAATGGTTTAATTAGGAATAAAAGAGTATTAGTGATTGTATGGGTTAGTATTCAGTTGTGGTTTTAAGTTTTTAAAACTTAAAAACTTAAAACCACAACTGAATACTAACCCATACAATCACTAATACTCTTTTATTCCTAATTAAACCATTTTTCAACTGTGAACAATTTGTCAGCATTTTCTATTC
>OZ024750.1:45783204-45793204 GCA_964016885.1 Eledone cirrhosa
GTTTCTATAACAGTTACATAACCTAAAACAGCTATCTACAAACTTTTAGTTATGCAGACATTCAATATTTCAATGTTATTGTTTACTGTCATTTCATCAGAATAATATTACTGAGGACCTATTTAGTTTTTATAGAGAATATTAGGAGGAAGGGGTGAAGTTGTTAGAAGAATAGTTGAAGGAGTGGTTTTTCGATAGCAGTGAGAATTCTTGGTGGCAGTGATTAATTAGATTCCCATCTGTTGTTTTGACATTTTTTATAGAATATATTATTGGTTATTTTTCTAAATCTATAGAAGGATTAGAGATAGTAAAGATATGCGTGGTTGGTTTTGTGTTTGCACTTAACATTCAGACTTAAATTTTTCTTTCAAGTGTACGTATTCTTTCACCCACGCATTCACACACAAATATATTTGCACACCTCTACAAAATACATATACTCACAATTCACATATTCATACTTACATATATATACACATGCATACACATATATATACACACATGTATTCATGTACATACATACGCGCTCATGTGTATACATTTTCATACTCAACTTATCTTTATATATACACACGTATAGACACACACATATATACATACATACTCTAGTCCATGTGTACACACATACACATACATACACATCCATATACACATACATACATACACATATATATATACATATATACATATACATATATATACATATATATATATATATATATATATATATACACATACATATATACACACATATACACACACACCCATATATATATATATATATAAGCACTTTAATACATGAATACACTTACATCTAACTATACACATCAAACATATATATATATTTACTTATTTATATACATTTTCACATATATATACATACTTATGGACGTTTTTAGACACATTCATTATCGCATATTTGTACCTATTCTCATCAGCATATCTTTTCATTATTAGTATGGTAATTTAAGGTTATTAATATATGTTGAAAAGAGATTGTTTTTATATTTTTCTAACTAGATTAAGGTTTATATAGTTGGGGGATGTCCCTCTTTTATGTAATATTCGGCTTGTAGTGGGAAAAAAGGGTTTTAGTTCTGTGACGGCAGAATAATGTTCGTTCAATTCTGTTATTCAGCAGTTTCTTCTTGTGTGTGATTATGTAATAAATCTCAAGATTACACAATTTGCAGAAATTTTGGCTCCTGGAAAAGCTTTGGGTTTTAGCTAATTTATCCCATTTTAGGGTAAACTTTTGATTGCTATCCCTGAGCGTCCAAGCTTTCTCTGCTAAAGTTGTTACATATATATATATATATATATATTGTTCTCCATACAGTAACGGTTAAGCTCACTTGTAATAATTATTTACACGCATCTCACTGTGTAACACACTTCTCTTTGTGTAATATATTTGTATTTGAGCTCAGAAGAAAATTATCTATTCTTCTTTGAGCTAATATTATTATTATTACTGTGAACTGCGGAATACTCTTAATTCCGATCCTTTCATACTTAACGAGCTCCAAATTGTTGAGCTAATAAATTCGAATGGTTGGGCTGCCCTCTCTAGCATTTTCCCCAATCCATGAGAGCCGTTATTCGATGCAAATAACACGTGATTTCGCCCTACTCTGGGCAGCGTGTATATTAGCTTTCTCTCTATCCATGAGGTTAGATGTGTCGTGAACAAAATCCACACTTGGTGACTGAGGAACCTGTGGGATGTTAAACTGCACATTTCTGTGGCGAAACGAACTAGATTCGTATCCACAAGCTTACAATTATAAGGTTGGTAATTTAAAACTCTACTTCAGAGATTTGATTCTGTCTTAGTTTTTTTCTATTTAATTGCTAACCTGTAGATATTGTTCTCCATACAGTAACGGTTAAACGCACTTGTAATAATTCTTTACACACATCTCACTGTGTAACACGTTTCTCTTTGTGTTATATATATATATATATATATATATATATATATATATATATATATATATATATATATACTTCCAGATTAAACATAAAAATGCTAAATACAGAGCCTACAAATACACGCTTACTCACACCTGTTTAGGAATTCTTTATTGGAAATTCCAAACAGAGAATTCCTTCAGAAGTGCGTTCATGGAATATATATAGGTTCTCATTGATATGTAAATGTATGTAGTCGTTAGGATAGAGCACCATAACTAAGCTCTCCCATACACACACACACATATATATATACATAGACAGACAGACGCACAGGCGCAACGTACATCCACCACCCCGCACACGCACATTGCATAGTGAATAATGAAACGCAGTGAAAGCAAACAATAAGAACCTTTTCAAATCAACCCTCTTAGCTATATGATTAACTTAAATGGAAAAAGAGTGGCTTAAGCGTTTCGAATATTAGTCCTTCATCGGAAAAGAAAAGATATATGTACATATATAGAAAGAGAAAGGACCACATAATATTGCGTAAAGCAGATATTTCAAAGAAAAATATGTATTTCTGTAGGAACCAATAAATTTCCTGTAGTGCTATTTCATGCCTTGTAGATGTGCTGCCTAAAAACGATCTATATGTATATATATTTATTAAAATAACAGATTAAAGTTTAAGCAAAGAATCGCTGCTTTCACCCTTAACGGGATCTACGGTTCTTATATATTTGATATACATTTATCCTTATCGAGCCCTCTTTGGATTATTATTACTATATATATATATATATATATATATATATATATATATTATTTTTTTTTTTTTTTTTTTGCCGTGGCACCTCCACGACCACTTTGCAGTGGAATGATATGGACCCAGTCCCTATCATCTCATTGCTCCAGTTTACTCAGCTGTAGAAATGAGATTCCACTGCAAAGTGGTCGTGGAGGTGCCACGGCAAAAAAAGCACCCACCACTCACTGTAAATGAGGTTGGTGTTAGGAAGGGCATCCAGCTGTAGAAATCAAGCCAGAATCTGTTCCCGTCCCACCCTTGCAAGCAAGGAAAAAGCGAACATAAAATGATGATGATGATGATATATATATATATATATATATATATATATATATATATATAAATTCAGCGAGAATCGCATTTGGCGGGTAGAAAAAGCGAAACGAAACGCAAAAATCAGAAGTTATGCTTGTAAGCACTCTATAGTTAAAAAAGCAGAGCTAAACAATATGTTAAAACGCCATACAAAACTGAAAAAAGTGGTCAAGAAAGCATCAACCACCTAAGCCAAAAAGCACATCAAGCTAAACAGGTCAAAACAAAATAAATGATAATAAACATATATATATATATATATTTTTTAAATTTAACACGTATAAAATTTCTTTGGAGGACAGTCTCACAAAAGCAGATGTATTTATCTGAAACCTGCATGACCATAATACTACTTACAATGTTATGTCCTGTAGTGTGTTCGATTATACCTTTTCAAAAAATAACCATAATATTATAAATGCGGCAAAAAAGGACAATATTGATTTAAAGAGAATATTTCTTGAAAACTACAAAATAAAATTATTTCAGTACATGCAAGCATCTCATTATTTCTAAGGGCGGTGGATTGGCAGTATTGGTAGTGGATCGGACGCCATGCTTTGACGTATAGAATTACGGACCTTGCCATTCTGAGTTCAAATCCCGCCAAGGTTAACTTTGCCTTTCATCCTTACGGGGTCGATAAAATAAAGTACCAGTAATGCACTGGGTAATTGCTGGCCTTGTGCCTAACGTAGAAACAATTATTTCTAAGGGCGGTGAATTGGCAGTACCGGTAGAGGGTTGGACGCCATGCTTTCTAGCATAGTTACGTCCTTTTACAGTCTGAGTTCAAATCCCGCCGAGGTTAACTTTGCCTTTCATCCTTACGGGGTCGATAAAATAAAGTACCAGTAATGCACTGGGTAATTGCTGGCCTTGTGCCTAAGGTAGAAACAATTATTTCTATTTGTTATTTACGTTTCACAACAAAGCGATCAAAAGCTTACATATTATTTAAATTATATATATATACTTGCTGCGTTTAACCCATTTTTTTTTCTGTAAGAAAATGATGATTGATTTTAAATCAGTGATATAATTTATTGAGAAAAATGCAGCATTTCAATATTACTCAATGAAAATTCAATGCATGAAAAATTGGAAAACATTATTTTTTGTAATATATCAAATCAAAATTACATTATTAAACCTTATTCTTATTTTGTTTCTTGTAAATATTTTTTTTCAAACTATCATTTCAAAACTTTTGTGAATAGACATCATAAACCTATGGTTTAAATTTCATATAAATCGAAGGGAAAACATTTTCAGCGGGGGTTTGTGCCTCCGGGGAACCCTAATAGGGGGTTTAACCACCATTAGGGTGTCTTAATATTATTGAAATTTGCTGAAATTTTGTGAATAGGCATCATATCATGTCATTTACCTATTGTTTAAATTTCATATAAATCGAAAGGAAAAGTTTTCAGCGGGGGTTGTGTGACCCCAGAGAGCCCTTTGATTAAAATGAAATATACTTATCCAAGTACCCTAGGCAATGTAGTTTCAGAATATATATGGTTATGGGGGTCTATCTCCAAAACCACAGTAGTAGTTCGTGAACAAACAAACAAAAAAAATGAAACAAACAAACAGACAGGAATACAACTTTATATATATGAGTCCCCGGTTCAATCGGTGATAACCACAGCAAAGTACTACAACTCCTATGATTTGTTTTTATTCTGCCTTTTGAATTCGATAAATAGTATAACAGTTTGTTTATTTCTTTCTCTGGAACAAAGCAGCTCTGCTCCGGCCTGGAGAGCTTTTAAATCTCGAAAGCAAGCTGTGCGTCACCACGGTGCCCATACGACCCTATCAGAGGTTACAGCCTCTTTCTATAATAATTTTATTGTGATTAATTACACTGTATTCCCGCATTGTTGGATATACATATTTCGGATATACATATTACTACCTTATTACCAGTAAGATAAATAGCTCAATGTAACAACATCAGTTGTTCTACAGAGCAGTTATATAGAAATTACATGAATCAAAATTCTGTTTAAACCATTTATTCGCTTACAATTGTTTCTTCCAAACCGAGGTTTGGATTCTTCGGAGCAATTTTTCAATGATTTTTTACATACTTGACCTCCTTTCCAACACAAGAGACATACAGAAAATTATGTATATATTGATGCACAGTAGGTTGACATCCATTATAATATTATAGCATGGAAATTTACATTCAAAGATTAAAGTCATATTAAAGAACAAAATTAAAGTTAAAATACAACATTGGCAGTTTACGAAGATAAAGCAAGAGGATAGTTTGAAGTAGCCTGAGTATGCAGCAGTCACACGTGGGGCATGCACGTGTGTCCTATTTATAGAAGATTACAGTGCGGCAGGGTGTTACATGTAATACAAGCATTCTAAGCGGGCAATCAAGAGCATCATAGGGGCTGTACTGGTAAAGCATTTTTATCTATATATGTATGATATAGAAGCCAGTGTGTAGAGAAACACCAAAAATATTAAAAATGAGAAGCAAAACAACGCCACGGTCCTCGCACACACCACCACTCTCACAATCCAGGAAACGCAATTTATAGACTACATGTCCCTCACACAATGCATGATGATTCAACAGTGGATGCCTGATGAACCATGTTAGAACACCACAGCTTGTCGTTCTCTAATTCGATTCTATGGATTGTGTGAGGGACATGTAGTCTATAAATTGCGTTTCCTGGAATGTGAGAGTGGTGGTGTGTGCGAGGACCGTGGCGTTGTTTTGCTTCTCATTTTTAATATGTTTGGTGTTTCTCTACACACTGGCTTCTATATCATACATATATATATAAAAAATGCTTTACCAGTACAGCCCCCATGATGCTCTTGATTGCCCGCTTAGACTGCTTGTATTACATGTAACACCCTGCCGCACTGTAATCTTGTATAAATAGGACACGCGTGCATGCCCCACGTGTGACTGTTGCATACACTGGCTACTTCAAACTATCCTCTTGCTTTATCTTCGTAAACTTGCCAATGTTGTATTTTAATTTTAACTTTAATTTTGTCCTTTAATATGACTTTAATCTTTGTATGTAAATTGCCATGCTATATTATTATAATGGATGTCAACCCACTGTGCATCAATATATACATATGTTTCTATATGTCTCTTGTGTTGGAAAGGAGGTCAAGTATGTAAAAAAATCATTGAAAAATTGCTCCGAAGAATCCAAACCTCGGTTTGGAAGAAACAATTGTAAGCGAATAAATGGTTTAAACAGAACTTCGATTCATGTAATTTCTATAAATTATATATATATATATATATATATATATTTATATAATGTATAATAAACAATACAATATAATTACCTCATTACCAGAGGTTTCCCGAATAAGACGAATACGAAAGAAACGTCTACATTCGTTCGTCGGACGAAGCAATATAAAACATAGTGAAATATTTGGAAAGTCTCCTCAAGAAATGCAAAAAAAATATATATATATGAATAAAAGTAATGCAACAAATGTATAAAATATATAAAAAAATATAAGGAAATATAGTTAGGTGTGTGTATATGTATGTATATACACTCACAAATGTACATAAGTAAGCATGTACAAATGCGTGTGTATGGTGAAAATGTGTGCGTAAATATATATATATGAGGGCAAGTATATTTGTGTATATGTAACCACAAATACGGATATAATATAAGTTGAAAATAAATTGTAAATCTGGTTGACATGTATACATAAACAGGGTGTTAGATACATATAAGAATATGAAGGCACGCGTATAAACACACATACACGCGCGATTACTTATATGCGGCAGATAAAGAGGTAAGGGAGTGTAATAGTTAAAAGAAAGTGTCATTCTCGATATATTTATAAAAATGGAACAATATTTAAATGAAAGAGAATTAACACTAGAGAAGAGAAAAGAAAAGAGAAGAAAAGAAAACAAAACAAACAAGGTACACAAGTACATACACATATATCTATATATATACATTTATATATATATTTATATATATATATATTTAGAGAGAGAGAGCGACAGAGGGCGAGAGAGCGAAATAGAGAGAGAGAGAGTGAGAGAGAGCGAAATATAGAGAGAGAGAGTGTGAGAGAGACACAGAGAGAGAGAGGAAGGGGGTTTATAGATTGATTCATGCACTGATAGATATGTTTCTTTTATTTGCCACCAGGGCATCAAAAGTGGGACAAGTACAATGGGGGGAGTTTACAAAACAAGGCGTCCTCAATAAGGAGGAGGCAATAACAATATATAAAAATAAAATAAAATATAACAAAAAATAAAATTTATAACAAAGTCCTCAATAGAGAGGAGGCGCCTTGGGGGGTCGCACACACCCCCGAAAAAAGTGTGCAACCCTTCTCCTCAGGAGCACAGAGAAGGGATAGATATATACATATATACATATATTGATATACAGATAGATAGCATGATTGACATATACATATACTTACTGCTTCATTATTTAGGGCGATGGATTGGCAGTATTGGTAGAGTCGGACGCCATGCTTTGCAGCATAGAGTTACGGCCCTTTATGATCTGAGTTCAAATCCCACCGAGGTTGACTTTGCCTTTCATCCCTTTGAGGTCGATTAAATAAAGTACCAGTCACGCACTGGGGTCGATTTAATCTACTTTCCCCTTCCCCCACATTGCTGGTCTTGTGCCTATATAAGAAACCATTATTTAGATTTCGTCGGCCTTTGCCATTCTGAGTTCAAATCCCGCCGAGGTTAACTTTGCTTATCATCCTTACGGGGTCGATAATATAAAGAACCAGTAATGTACTGGAATATTTGGTGGCCTTGCGCCAAAAAGTGGAAACAATTATTTAGATTTCGTCGGCAATAAAAGCGATATACCGAATACGGCATAAAGTAAAATAAACCATGTTGAGAAGAACTTCAAGATAAATTGTCAAACAGATAAAATGAAACCCGGGTAGAAACCGGGGTAGCGAAATATATAGATAGCTGACACTGTTTATGTGGACATTTATGTTAGATTAGATATATATATATATATATATATATATATATATATTATACACACATATACTTACAGATATATACGCACATGTATATATACATTATACATATTTATATATTTGTATATATATGTATATATATATATATACATATATATATATATGCAGAGGTTATATTTAATTTGTTGGGATTCGACAAGCTTAAACATGTTTATAACTGATATAAAGCACTCAACAGTTTAGTGGAGTAAATATTCAATATATCCTTTCCGGGTATGTCAATATTTATTTAATAAAATAAATCTGTATTTTATCTGATGAAAGAGCACCATAATTTGCCTTGGTTGCCCTTGAAATATATATAATAAAATAATTATTGTTTTATAAATATAGTTTCCATTGATTAATATATTATATATATATATATATATATATATATATATATATATATATATATATATATATATATGTATGTATATATAATATATATATTATATATATATTTATTATATATATATATATTATATATATAATTATATTTATGTATATATATATATATATATATATATATATATATATATATATATATATATATATATATATATATATATATATATATATATATACATATATATATACAGTATATATATATATATCGGGAATTTTACCCGCCCTATATATATATATATATATATATATATATACAGTATATATATATATATCGGGAATTTTACCCGCCCTATATATATATATATATATATATATATATATATATATATATATATATATATTTATATATATATATATATATATATATATATATATATATTCATATATCTTCGTCTTTGCGACTGTCTCATATATCTGGGTGGAGATGACTTAGCAGCATGTGGAACGTGTCATTAGCACTAAATATATTGAGTCTGAGATAATCCAGATACCTGCCACAATTGATGGCATAAATTGAATGAAGTTATTACATATACTTGCACAGACATTCCTGCACAAAATGACAACCGCAATTATTATCACAGCCCCAAATTTAAATTCTATTTAATGTTCTATATCAGATAGAAACACAGACATTCATGCACTCACACGCATCTATCTATATCTATATCTATCTATCTATCTATCTATCTATCTATCTATCTATCTATCTATCTATCTATCTATCTATCTATATATATATATATATATATATATATATATATATATATATATACGTATTAATGTGTCAAGTTTGAAATGTGTAGAAGTTTATAGGAAAATAAAAACATTACTACAAATTTCATACTTGACCACCTTGTATATATATATATATATATATATATATATATATATATATATAGTATTACATATATGTGCCTATATATAGATATATAATGTTTATTTATTCATATAAATATATATGTGAGTGTCTATGGTGTGTTTGCTGTGGTTTATTTCCTTGATACTCTTGTTTTGTTTTGTTTTATAAGTTTATTCATTTATGTAGTTTATATATATGTATATATAGATACACACCTACATACACACATACATATATATATATATATATATATATATATATAGGAACGAGTAGGACCCCGACGGCTGACCTCAAGCCGTTTCGACGGTTAATTCAGTCCAGAATTAGCCTTCGAAACAGCTTGAGCTCAGCCGTCGGGGTCCTACTCGTTCTTATTACCCACTCTACTACCCTAAGTATTGACTACTTTGGTGCGTTATGGTCCACCTGGTTCCTTATCGCATTTCCTTCGTTATATATATATATATATATAATTGGAAGGGGTGCATACATACATTTACATACATGTACACACACACAGGCAAACACACACAGACACACACACACACGTGTGTGTGTTGTTATATTTGAGAGCGTCATGCTGCAAATTGAACCCTGATCGTTGTTTATATATTGTCAAACTTCTTTCGTCACAC
>OZ024750.1:45798204-45803204 GCA_964016885.1 Eledone cirrhosa
ACACACACACACACACAGACGCACACACACACACACACACACACACACACACACACACACACACACACACACACACACATATCTATATCTATATATATATTTATATATATATATGTGTGTGTGTGTGTGTGTGTGTGTGTGTGTGTGTGTGTGTGTGTGTGTGTGTGTGTGTGTGTGTGTGTGTGTGTGTGTGTGCGTCTGTGTATGTGTGTGTGTGTGTGTATGTAATGTAACAGTGATAGAGAGTAGCGTAATATTATATATGCATGTATAGTTAAGCAATTGGGAATAAATGCAATCGGGATATACTTTTCCAACGAGCTTGTATTTACAGCTAGAAAACAGAAATAGTGTCCTAGCAAACCTAGAAGTTTAAGTCTTATTGTGATATCACGGAAATTCATCACTTCTGAATAGACAGTAAATTGAGGCTAATCAACAGTACAACGTGTGGTTTAGATTTAGATAAATATATAGACAGTATATGCTTCTATATACTATATGGTATGTTCCCGTAACTCCTGATACAGTCGTCAGGACGCCGTATTGACATACGTCGTCTCTTGGGCCTTTTAAGCCTGGCGGAGCGAATCTCTTCTCCAGTCCTGAGTACGGCAGAAAGAGATATAGAAGAAGAAGCGACCCCAGTACTAGACTGGTACTTTTTTTATCGACATCGAAAGGATGAAGGTAAAATATAGTACATAGACAGGTATATATGATAAGAATCTTTTAGTTTCTATATCAGACATGCATCAAGACGATTACAACATACCAGAACTTTTCTTTCATTGGTTGTGTTCACGAGAAAAGAATATCATTGAAATCCACATAATATGGTATTCCAGAGTTTTATCTATCTACTATTACACTATTTCCAATAGAATTATGGAATTTAAAGAAGCATTTGCTGTTATTAATTTCCCAGCGATTTAAAGAAACACAATCTCAAGGAGGTTGAATAGAGTATTATATTCTACTGGTTTGAAATTGGAGTAAAGTGATTTTAAGAAGATGTCTAAGATTTAAAAATAAACTATTTTCAAAGAGAAGGAATGGACGTTAAGAAACATTGTTTCATTGCTAGGCAAAACGATATTAAATATTCTTTTGAAAACAGATTGATGTGACTTGAAGAAGCATTGCTTCAGGACTCGTCACTACCGGATTTAAAACAAAAACAACATTATTTCAGGAATGGAGGAAATTTACCCAATGACTAGGTGACAAAGTTTGTAGAAGCGTTGAATCAATACTGGACGTAGCGTTATCTAATGTGTTATGAAAGTACAGTAAAATGATGTGTGTACAAGGCTCAGCTGCCCCGACTGGCAGTATCTGAAGTGGGCCCCTATTCTGTGTTAAGGACTCACCCCGTACATTTGAAACGTTAGATTAGTTTCCGTCATAAATTAAGAAGGGGGAGGATAAAGAGAGAATGAGGATACCGAGATTATCTCTCTCAATGAGGTTTGTTGGAGGAACACAACTCGGGAAGTAGGTCCCGGATAAGACTTGTAACAGTGGAGAGTGGGGATCTCTTGTCACCTAATACAGAATAGCGGAGGAGGAGGGGAGGAGGAGGAGATATGTTCAGCTCATTCTCTCTCTTTCTTTCTCACTCTCTCTCTCTCTCTCACCTCTCCCCTCTTCTCTTTCTTCCAACATTAGAAGAAGAAGAAGAAGAAGAAGAAGAAGAAGAAGAAGAAGAAGAAGAAGAAGAAGAAGAAAAGGAAGAGAGAAGAAGAAGAAGAAAAGGAAGAGAGAAGAAGAAGAAGAAGAAGAAAAGGAAGAGAGAAAAGAAGCAGAAGAAGAAAATAAGAAGAAGAAGAAGAAGAAGAAGAAGAAGAAGAAGATGTCGCCACAAGGTACTTGATAAAATCTCTTCTATATTACAATAACTCTTTAAATGCGAGATTTACATATTTTACACTTGGTGTGTAGAGTTTAATTTTATACTTGAAATCGCATTACAGATATTTTTAACATAACTGGAACCAACTAATAAATACAATTCGCTTGCATTAATTCCACTCGCAATAACTGAACATATCGGACAGAAAGCCATTTTAAATGTTGTTCTACTTAATAAAACATTAAATACTTGTAAATACTATATCGTATGACAGATTCTCACATGAAACATAATATGTTAAAGAAGAAAAATAATAGTCGAATACATAAATAAAAAAATTGACATTTATATATATATATATATATATATATATATATATATATATATATATATACATACATATACACACACACACACACACACACACAAACACACACACATATATATATATTTATATATATGAAATGAAATTTGAATTATGTGAAATACAGAAAATATCGAAAAAGTTAAGGGATTCAACTTCTAATTTTAATTTTTTTTTTAAATATTTTTTTTAGTATTCTTTCACAATTTCAAATAAATTTTCTAAGTTTTGCTACATCTGGAAAAGGTGTAAATATTAGCGTGAGGAAGCTTCTGTTTGACAACTGTCAAATCATTTTCAGTTACGTGAATGATAGAAATGACACAACGAAACGTGCATATAATCTTAGTATCTGTTGAGAAAATAAATAAACTAATGTTTTTACAGCTTTTCAGCATAGTTACGTCCCTTTACGGTCTGAGTTCAAATCCCACCGAGATTAACTTTGCCTTTCATCCTTACGGGGTCGATAAAATAAAGTACCACTCATGCACTGGGTAATTGCTGGCCTTGTGCCAAAAGAAACAATTAGTTCTTTTGCTTCAATTGGTGCGTTAACGAAGGTTGACCGTGATGAGAGAGTGAGACAACAAACCACAAGATTATCCTTTTGAGGTACCATAGTATGTTTCTATCTATCTATACCTGCATGTATATATATATATATATATATATATATATATATATATATATATATATATATATATATATATACGATATTAATAAATGGAAACTATATTTATAAAACCATATTTATTTCATTATACATATTTCAGGGATACCAAAAAAAAAGTATAATGAAATAAATATGGTTTTATAAATATAGTTTCCATTTATTAATATCGTATATCTACTCCAAATACTTGTCGAGTGCTTTATATCAGTTATAAAAATATTTACTTGTTGTATCCCAACAATTTTAAATAGAACTTTTGCATATATATATATATATATATATATATATATATATATATATATATATATATATATATATATATATATATATTTATATATATATATATATATATTTATATATATATATATATATATATATATATATATATATAGCAACGAGTAGGACCCCGACGACTGAGCTCAAGCAGTTTCGACGGCTAATTCCGTCCAGAATTAGCCGTCGAAACGGCTTGAGCTCAACCGTCGGGGTCCTACTCGTTCCTATTACCCACTCTACTACCCTAAGTATTGAGTACTTTGGTGCGTTATGGTCCATCTGGTTCCTTACCACATTTCCTTCGTTATATATATATATATATATATAGATATATCACAGAAAAAAAGAGAATCAGTGTTACGACGAATGGAATTTATTGGACATATTACAATCATTTCTCTGGCGACCAGTTCGAGGCACGATCGATGTGATGATTGAAACTGACTCTGTAAATCGCAAGGTCCTCAGATACGTCTTGATGCTACGAAGCAGATTTTCCTATAGGAAAAAGAGAAAGTGCGTATCACCACACTCTTACGCCTGTTAAATTCTGAGCTCCGTATGTATGCATAATATATAAATGAAATGAATGAGGTCCATTGATCAGCTGTGAACAACTTCCAGGAGAGACAGTTACAACCTACAGCTTGGTACTTTACTATGATAATTTAGTGAGAGGTACACCCTACAACTTGGTACTCTAGTATAACCTCTGTAGTGAGAGTTACAACCTACAACTTGGTACTCTAGTATACCCTCTGTAGTGAGAGTTACCATCTACAACTTGGTACTCTAGTATAACCTCTGTAGTGAGAGTTACAGCCTGCAACTAGGTACTCTAGTCTAACCTCTGTAGTGAGAGTTACAACCTACAACTTGGTACTCTAGTATAACCTCTGTATGGAGAGTTACAACCTACAACTTGGTACTCTAGTATAACCTCTGTATGGAGAGTTACAACCTACAACTTGGTACTCTAGTATAACCTCTATAGTGAGAGTTACCATCTACAACTTGGTACTCTAGTATAACCTCTATAGTGAGAGTTACCATCTACAACTTGGTCCTCTAGTATAACCTCTGTAGTGAGAGTTACAACCTGCAACTAGGTACTCTAGTCTAACCTCTGTAGTGAGAGTTACAACCTACAACTTGGTACTCTAGTATAACCTCTGTATGGAGAGTTACAACCTACAACTTGGTACTCTAGTATAACCTCTGTATGGAGAGTTACAACCTACAACTTGGTACTCTAGTATAATCTCTATAGTGAGAGTTACCATCTACAACTTGGTACTCTAGAATAACCTCCGTAGTGTGAGTTTCAACCTACAACTTGGTACCCTAGTATGACCTCTGTAGGAAAAGTTACAACCTGCAGCTTGGTACTCTAGTATAACTTGTGTAGGGAGAGTTGCAACCTACAGCTTGGTACCCTAGTATAACCTCTGTAGGAAAAGTTACAACCTGCAGCTTGGTACTCTAGTATAACCTGTGTAGGGAGAGTTACAACCTGCAGCTTGGTACTCTTATATAACCTGTGTATGGAGAGTTACAACCTACAACTTGGTACTCTAGTATAACCTGTGTAGGGAGAGTTGCAACCTACAGCTTGGTACTCTAGTATAACCTGTGTAGGGAGAGTTGCAACCTACAGCTTGGTACTCTAGTATAACCTCTGTAGTGAGAGTTACAACCTACAGCTTGGTACCTTAGTATAACCTTTGTAGGAAGAGTTACAACCTGCAGCTTGGTACTCTAGTATAACCTGTGTATGGAGATATACAACCTACAACTTGGTACTCTAGTATAACCTGTGTAGGGAGAGT
>OZ024750.1:45805704-45825704 GCA_964016885.1 Eledone cirrhosa
TATATATTTAGACATATATATATATATATATATATATATATATATATATATATATATATATATATATATATATATATATATATATATATATACAAACATATATACATACATTCATTTATATTATCTATGAATATAACACGTTCTAATTTACAATAGGATGTAGTAAGTGAATCATTAGTGATTGCAGGTAAGTAATGTGGAGTTCTTGATCAAATCTTCCTCCAATTTATATATATCGCCTAACGCTATTTTAAAAATATATCATTATCTTGACATACCATCATGTGGGGGATATCAATTCATACACTCACTCTTCAGGATTAGATTGACTCAGAGGTGTAATTTCAAATGATATTATAATTTTGATGATATAATTATCTTTATTATGATATAAAAAAAGTTGATTCAAATAGAGTAGAAAATATGAATTATTTAATTTACTGTTATTTAGTTCCGAGTTCAAATATCTGCGTGGTTGGTTCTTCCTGGGGAAATCTATCTTAGCACGTCCCATAAAACATGTAGCGGCTGATGACACCTTCTTTCCCCATCTTTATGTGTCTTCACCTTATTTTATAATCTATTTCATAACATCTCCGTGCATAAGCAGCATTGTTTTTATTAAATTTATCCCCTCAACGCTTCGTAAATGTCCGAGAAATCAACTACATATACATGCCAAATAACACCCCTCTGTCATTAAAATATAACCACGGGAATTGTTTAAATGTTATAGTCTAATAAAATGTGTACATCATTTCGTATGGTTTTCTTTTCACGGTAGCTTTCGATCTCGAAGCAATCGATTAATTAGCAGCAGTGTTGAAATGGAATCTCCGTCTGTTTTGATAACGAGAGTTACGATTTCTTTATCAATGGAAATCCTTGCTCCTGAAAGTAAAGTGTAAGAGAGCAATAATTCTACAGATACCTCTGACCTTCGCGTAATACTATGGAAGACTTAGCTGGCTTAAGTATTTTTGGCACATATACCCGCCTCATAATGAGAGTGCAAAACCTATCCTGGAAACGACATCCCACCTTGTCTAAAATCTATGGCAAACTCCCTCGAGCCTCTGCCCTTCTAAAATCCCGGAGAGCTCAATTTACTGGCCACTGTCACTTTGCCAGCAATGAAATCATATCCGTTCTCTTGCTCTGGAACCCTGACTCCAGCCTGACTAGGAGTAGGAAGCTGTCATATCCTGACGTTATCTCTAGGGATACGGGAATCAGCAGACAAGACCTGGGGGCAGCGATGGGGGACGGTGGATTCTGGGGCATGAGAGTGAGATCCATCATCTCGACAGTAGTCGACGAGTGGTGATGATGATGAAGTATTTTTGTAAAAAATCTGGTCTATTGAATTAAAAATGCGGGGCATTAAATAGGTTTCCAAATAGTTTCCGCCCACCCAATTTTTCTCTGAAAGCTTGGCTCTATCAGAGACTATATAGTAAATTACATATCTTAAACATGCAGATACGCTGCCTGCACAAATCAGCGGGTTTACAGTGTGAGAGAAGAGATATTGTTGTATTTATCCCGAATCGTTCAAATTCTGCCGAGGATGAAATATAAAACTAATCAAGGATGATGGACTAGCTGAATAGTTAGTGTCGGACCAGCTGTCTTGTGATAACATTTTCGGACTCTTGTATTCTGAGTTCAAACCTAGCCGTAGCCTACGTGTGTGGAAGATACAATTTCATATGGATTAAAAGCACCATTTGGACGACGTTGTAAATTGTAAGGCGAATAAAATGGAAATAAAGTTTGAATCTTCAAAATGGTGTGATAGAATGTTCTGTTCTCTTAAGCACTCATTTTAACTAATAATTTCATTACCAAACCACACTTCTATAGAAATTATTCACCGTATCATTACCAGATTACAAACGAAACATCCATTACATAGTTAATCAGCATGCTGCATATAATAACTAAAGCAATTTACAATACAATGCTACTGCTTGTTTTAATCAATATACTTCTAGATATTTACAAAAGACAGGAGGTGAAATGTTGAAGGTCATTCTCATTAGGATTATGCTAAAAGATTTGACCTGGTATTAAACAATAACATAGGGGTATATATGGAATCATATTGGACATGTACATAAAATATATATAAGAAAATGGTACCCAGATAGGGGCGTATAAGTAAGAATATATGATATGTTAACGCAATTTCTAAATAATATCATGAAAGCGCAGATTAAGTAACGTTATACTTTCATATGAAGGTATTTATGATGGAGTCGTAATGCTCTGAGAAGCATACAGTGTATTTTAAGCACTTAAAACTGTTGTGGACCCCACCCTCTCCACATGTGAACACTGCTGATTATTTTCAGAGGAGATATATATATACACATAGAGAGAGAGAGAGAGAGAGAGAGAGAGGGAGAGAGAGAGAGAGAGAGAGAGAGAGAGAGAGAGAGAGAGAGAGAGAGAGAGAGAGAGAGAGAGAGAGAGAGAGAGAGAGAGAGAGAGAGGAAATGAAACAGAGATATAAGGGGAAGTCTCTATCTAAGTGTTGGAACAATACATTTTTTTATCGTCCGTGGTCGGATGAAAGGCAAAGTTGGCCTCGGTAGGATTTGAACTCAGATAGCACAGAAAACCGGAACGAACACTGAACACATTCCATTCTATGTTTTAATTATACCAATTCGATGCCTAAATTTCTTATATACAAGATCTTATATACATTTTTTTATATTCTAGATCTTATATACATTTCTTATATACTAGATCTTATATACATTTTTTATATTCTAGATCTTATATAAATTTCTTATATACTAGATCTCATATAATTTTTTTTATATTCTAGATCTTATATAATTTTTTTATATACTAGATATTTAAATGATAGAAAATATGAAATATTTCAAGGTGAAATGTACTTTCATTATGGGTCCTTAGAGTTATGGTAAACCTGGAGCAAAGACACGACTGCACCTCCATTAATAACAGTAACAACAACAATGATAGCGAGGAAAACACCGCCACCACAACCGGTACCACGACTAACAACAACAATAATATTATTAGATGGTCTCTACATTCTTAAGCTATCAATTCTTTTAAACATTACAAAAAATGTTATGAATGTCAATGGAAATTGTTTTAATATAATACAACTATACGCGTTTCATAGCATACTTCTTTCTAGAATCCATTTTTTTTTTTTTCAAATGACGCTCATTCTCATTAACTTTCTCACATATTTTCCATCCTATTCTATCTAACGCTCTCCTTTCTGATACCTTTATATCTATCAATCTATATATTGTGGTTGTGGCAAATAAAGAAATCGCTCTCTCTCTCTATTTCTCTATCTCTCTCTCTCCATATATATAAATATATATATATATATATATATATGTATATATATACATATATATATATATATATATATATATATATATATATATATATATATATATATATATATATATATATATACATACATATATATATATATTTATTTATTCCTTTATATATATCTATATATATATATATATATATATATATATATATATATATATAAATTTATTCGTTTTTTCCTTTATTTCGTTATCTCTTTATCTATCTGTCAATCGCTATCTCACTCTCTTTCTCTCTCACACTCTCTCTCTCTTTCCCTCTCCCCCTCTCTCTCTCTCTATCTCTCTCTATCGGTCTGTCTATCTCTCTCTCTCTATCTATCTCTCTATCTATCTATCTATCTATCTATCTATCCTCCTATCTATAGTTAACTGTAGGTAGCCACGTCTTTCCTGTCTGTTGTAATATTATATTGTATTTATAATGAATACATTGAAATAGAAGTTCAACTTTTAACGTCGAAATAGATAAATATGTTAACCTTACAATATGTATTCAATTCTCTTCACTTTGTTCCTCGTACAATATGGTATGATACGGAATGTGTAGCTAGAAATATATTATATATATATATATATATATATATATGTATATATATATATATATATATATATATATATATATATATATATATATATATATATATATATATATATATATATATATATATATATATAAATATATATATAAATATATATAAATAAATATATATAAATATATATATATAAATAAATATATATAAATATATATATATCAATATATATATATATATATTGATATATATATATATTTATATATATTTATATATATATATAAATATATAAATATATACATATATATATATATATATATATATATATATATATATAAATATATAAATATATACATATATATATATATATATATATATATATATATATATATATATATATACATATACATATATACATATATATATATGTATATATATATATATATATATATATATATATATATATATATATATATACATATATATTTACTTTATATAACATACATTTACTTTATATACATATATTTACTTTATATACATTTATGTATATATATATATATATATATTTACATTATATATATATATATATATATATATATATATATATATATATATATATATATATATATATATATGTATGTATATATATCTATAAATATATAAACATATATTTACTTTATATAAATATATGTATATATATATATATATATATATATATATATATATATATATATATATATATATATATATATATATATATATATATATATAATTATATACACATATAAGTATCTGTGCGTGTTTGTGTCTATACATATTGTTATACATATATATATATAAATACACATACACATATATATTTATGATCATGAAATTATTTTATATTTGACATTCTATTTCTATCTATATTTTACACACTTTATATATTGTGTGTAACTCACAAATACAAAGACACGTGCAAACACGCCAACACGATATCACATACCATATACGTATAATGGTAAGCTTAAACAAAACCTTACGCACAGGCACATGCATGCTTGTGTTTATGTGTGTGTATATAAGGTTGTGTATATATATAAAGAATCATAGAGAGAGAGAGTGTGTGTGTGTGTGTGTGTCTGGGAGTGTGTGTGAGAGAGTGTTTGTGAGAGAAATAGAGGAAGGAGAAAGAGAGATAGATAGATAAATATATGTAGCTTAATAGAATATACACACTCTCAGACACATACACACAAACACATACATACACACACTCTCTCTCTATATATATATATAGGTGTGAGTCTGGGTGTTCCAATGTAAACACTGTGTTGTGTTATCTTTGGAGTTACGGCTACAAACACAATGCATACATCCAGACATGCCTACATATATAAACGCACCACACACACCCATATATATACATCTATCTATCTATCTATCTATGGATCTCTCTCTCTCTCTCTCTCTCTATATATATATATATATATATATATATATATATATATAGGAATATTTTAGACCCCGACGGGACAGCTTAAGCCCTTTCGACGGCTATTTCTGGACAATTTCCTTACCACACCTCCTTGGTTATATATATATATATATATATATATATATATATACATGTGTATATATATATATAAATATATATATATATATATATATATATATATATATATATACATTTATATATATATACTCCCACATATATATATATGTGTGTGTGAGAGTTTATAAATATATATATATATATATATGCGTGTTTATATATATATATATATATATATATATATATATATATATATATATATATATATATATATAGAGAGAGAGAGAGAGAGAGAGAGAGAGAGAGATAGTTAGATAGATATAAATAGATAGATAGATAGATAGATAAATCGATAGATAGATAAATAGATAGATAGATAGATAGATAGATAGATAGATAGATAGATAGATAGATAGATAGATAGATAAACAGACAGACAGAGAGACATGACTGTGTGAATGTGTGTATTTTAATATTTGTGAGAGTTTGTTATGTGGTTATAGGTCCGCATGTCATAATATTTTCACACGTATTAGTAACCATTGGTAAATTAAATATGGTGGCCGCCGGCTGTATAAAGGTGCAGGGATTGTTGTTAGAAATGTCATTTTATAGATGATGATGAAGATGATGATGCTGATCATGATGGTTAATTCGATGATGTCGATGATGATGATGATAGTGATGATAAAAATAGTGGCGATGATAATGGCGACGACAACGAAGCCGATAATTTCTAGCTCTTGAGGTGTGTGAATAACAAAAATAACAAGAATAACTTCGACAGCACATGATGATGATGATGATGTTGATGATGATGATTATGATGATGATGAAATATGATGATGATGTTCATAATGATTGTACAATTTCAATAACAATAAGAAATAGAGAAAGAAAAGAATTACACTATACACCGGAACATCTATTTCCTTCAACTTCCGGCAATGGTCGCCAACATTTGAGAGCCACGAGAAATCAATTGCTTTTTATCTGTTAGAATAGCAAGCACAATATAGTCAATCTGGACTGCTGCTCCTATCAATAGATAACCTATCAGCTTTATTTTCCGCCATTTCCGTCCTTTGTGATCGATCATTGAAAAATAAGCTCTCCAGTTCTGAGAGGTGGTAGTATCAAAAATAATTTTGTTTCGTTTTGTTATACTTTTTAGAGCATTATCTTGTGCTTTTCTTTTAATATCGTGCATTGTTTTCTTTTCTTCGTGCGATACATCTTTTATACAAGTGCGAAAAGGATATAAAATACCTGGAAATATTTTTCGAGAAGCGCAAATTGCAACTGTTGTTATAAGTATATATGTATGTATTCATGTGTGTATATATGTATGTATGTGTGTACGTATGTATGTATATATGAATATAGGCAGGATTCTAGGAGAAGGAAAACTCTGATATAACACCTGCAACCCTGATGGTATCCAATGATGTTGACTTGTTCTTCTTTTTGGTAAATATCATCTTGGTTAAGAGAGTGGGACTGGCTTTGTGCAATGCCTTTGCTCACTATAAAAGCTTCACGGCACAGGCATTACTTTATATCTGGAGATCTCTCTGCACTTGTCGTACATGGTAGCATGGGCCCAGCACTAAGTGTCAATAATTGTCACAAGTGTAGTGTTTGTACCAGAGTTTTCAAGTCGCTGGCTGGACTAAAAAGTCACACACGTTCAGCGCATCGGTAGGGGTTCTCCTACATGGATATAAAGTAGTGGCCGTACTCGAAAACGAGTTGGCAGCCACCATATATGTATGTAGGTATGTGTGTACGTATGTATGTATTTACGTGTGAATGTATGCATGTATGTATGCATGTATGTGTGAACATATGTATGTTTATGTAATTATGTATGCATGTATGTGTGAACGTATGTATGTTTCTGTGCGTATGCATGTGTATGTGTTTCTTTGTATGTATGTATGTATGCATATGCGAATATATATATGCTTGTGTGTAAGCATGTATGTATTTATGTATGTATGTAAGTATGTGTAAGCATGTATGTATATGTATGCATGTATGTATATATGACTGTATATATGTTTGGGTGTATGCATGTATGTATTTATGTATGTATGTATGAACGTTTGTATGTATGTTTGCGTGTGTGTATATATGTATGTATGTTTGTATGTATGTATGTGTGTATCTATATATGCATATATATTATATTTGTAATGAATCTTCATGTCTCCAAATACGCAATACAAAATAGATAATATGTAAGCTTATTAGTCTATATATATGTTTAAATACACCATTCGGAACCCAATTTATCTGTATGTGTATAGCCATATACATATACATATATATGTATATATATATATATATGTGTGTGTGTATATATGTATGTGTGTGTGTGTGTGTGAGTGTGTTTGTGTGTGTGTGCATATATATATATATATATATATCAACCTTGTTACGTTTCGGCCAGTATTGACTCAGGCCATGTCTAACTTAATAGCACCAACGAGCGAAGTGTTTCAAGTCAGGATTTGGATACCAAGGTCCTCTCAAATAGAGAGTCATCGTTTACAGAGACATATCTGGGTGTAGGAGGTTTATCCAGGAATTTTTGAAGCAATTTGTCCAAACACTTCTTGAAATTTATGGAGTCTGTTTGCTTGTTTTTATTTTTTATGTGTGCGTGTTTTGGTGTAATTTTAAAGAGAGCGGGGCCAATTGGGGTGAAATAATTGTGCCGTATTATTGTTATGAGATGCGAGTGTGATTTCTGTTGGGGGCGGATAACTATGTCCGATATAGTGTGTTGGGTATTAACATCACTGATACAGCCCATATCGGCCATATCAGGATTGCTCAAATGAGAGCAGCATACTTTCTGCAGCATCTCACCCATGGTTTTGTCATCATCTTGGAGTGTGCCATTTTCAACGACTAGAGGGCCAACAGTGAAAACAGTGTCCTTGTATTTTTTCACAAATGAAGAGAACAATTTAGGGTTGAGTTTGATTTTCACGATGGCCCATTTCTCCTCAGCTGTTCCTTGGTTATTGATGATGGTCTTCATGCATTGTTGGAGGTTACATTTTTTTTATTCAAGCCGTCGAATGTGTGTGTGTTGCTGTTGGCAGTATTTTAATTTGTTAACTTGTTATGTGTTTTTTTTTATTTTTCTGAAATATAGTTTTTTTCTGTTTTGGGGGATTCTGTACTTAGTTTTGTTCACAGATCTTGGTGGGGGGTGTTTTGCACTTATGTTTGTCACTGTCTCTACAAACTTCTGCAAAGATGCTTTGATGTTGGTGTAAATGTGGACGTGTGCAAAAGACCAGTCAACAAGTGATAGCTCGTTCATGATTGCATTCCAGTTGGCCTCATACAGATACATGTTATCAAATATATATATATATACACACGCGCGCACACACACACACATATATATATATATATATATATATATATATATATATATATATATATATATATATATATATATATGTGTGTAATTGTATGTATGTATGAATATATATATATATATATATATATATATATATATATATACATAAACATGTGTGTATATATATATATATATATATATATATTCATACATACATACAATTACATATATATATATATATATATGAATGTGTCTATAAAATTATATATATATATATATGTGTGTGTGTGTGTGTGTGTGTGTGTGTGTGTGTGTGTGTGTGTGTGTGTGTGTGTGTGTGTGTGTGTCACTGTGTGTATGTGTGACACAACTCTCAGTTATGATAAAGAGACAGTCATTCAACTCATCTAAACTCATTCGTTTATATCAGTTTAACAGGAACACAGAAATTCCTTCCGAAAAATATAATTGTTATGGAAAAGCTTTATATCTTGTTTCCCTGCTTAGAGGATGTCTACTCGATTAAAGTATCTCCATAAGTATCACAACCAATTATGTTGTCATTTACATTGATTTAATTGTTTCAGGCCAGCATTGGGAATCGTTAGATATTTTGATGCGAAATCCATATTATATAATTTATTTTTTTGTCATAGTTATTACTGCCTGTATATATATATATATATATATATATATATATATATATATATATACGTTATTCCGGGTTGAATCGGAGGTAACCACAGTAAGTAAGGTACTCAATACATTGCAGAGTATAAAAGTTTTAATATAGTCCTGTAGAATCTCATCTATATTAAAACCTATATATATATATATATATATATATATAAGTATGTACACGTACATACATATATGTATACAGACGTACAGTAGTATGTATATATATATACATACATGCACACATATATATATATGCACGTATCGATTCACCGAACATTTATTATAATGCTCGGTGTGTTTGTAAACAGACATCCCGTATTAAGCCGTAGTGTCTAGCAACCACGGTTGCTCGTTTGTTCAACACTGACAAAGGAACGCTGTACTAGTTTCAAGCTTATTAGCTATCGTCAGCAACGTATACCTTCGTGCCAGATTGTTGAAGTATATACGTTCAACAATCTTTCACGAAGGTATACGTTGCTGACGATAGCTAACAAGCTTGAAACTAGTACAGCGTTCCTTTGTCAGTGTTGAACAAACGAGCAACCGTGGTTGCTAGACACTACGGCTTAATACGGGATGTCTGTTTACAAACACACCGAGTATTATAATAAATGTTCGGTGAATCCATACGTGCATATATATATATGTGTGCATGTATGTATATATATATACATACTACTGTACGTCTGTATACATATATGTATGTACGTGTACATACTTATATTTAAGTAACAGCCGTACTAAGAGTGGGAAATGAGATATCGTTTCATTTTTTCCGTGTATATATATATATATTATAAAGTAAAAGGAGACTGGACTGGTGTCAATTCTTGATAGATTTATTATTATAATTATTATTATTATTTGCATTTATCTTGCTTTATGTTTATACGAGTTATCACCAAGTCACAACCAGTGACCCCAAGAGACAACAAGGTCCGCCATGTTCAAGAAAGAACACACATATTCACACATGCATCCTTAGTGTTTAGACTTGTGATGTACTTATATTGACAGGATCTTCCTTAGTATATGGGCAGTTCCCATTAGTACTATCTTTTGTATTTCTCCTATACGCGGGTTTCCTGGGATTTGCGATAAGTAATCATAGACCCCTTAGGTATCATTCCCAGAGCGCCTACAACCACTGGTATTGTTTTAGTTCTCAATTTCCACATTTTTCCAATTTCTATCTCCAGGCCCTTATACTTGCTCAATTTTTCAAATGTTTTTATAGATACATTCTTGTCTATTGGAACAGACATATCAATTAGCAGGCATACCCTCCTTTGAAAGTCCTTCAATATTATATCAGGTCTATTTGCATCTATTTTTCGGTCTGTTTCGATGCTAAAGTTCCACAAGATTGAGATGTGATCTTTTTCAAGTATGGGAGGTGGTTGATGCTCCCACCAATTCTTTTGATGGGGCAGGTCAAAATGCTTACACATTATCCAATGTATGTATTGTGCAGCTCTGTCATGCCTGTTTAGGTATTCGGTTGGAGCTATAGGACTGCACATTGAAATTATATGGTCAATGGTCTCTGGTTGTTTTTTGCATACACGGCATAATGGGCTGCACCCATTTTTTTATTATGTTGGCTTGGTAATTTTTTGTTGGCAGACACTGATCTTGTGCGGATATAATCAGTCCTTCAGTCTCCGATTTCAGTCCAGAGGATGCCAACCACTGATGGGTTAAAGTTTTGTCAACATCAGGATTGTTAGCTCGCTCTGGGTATTTACCATACAGAGGCTTTTCTTGCCATTTCTTAGCCAGTTTCTGTAGCAGTTCTTTCTTTGCAGTTACTTTTACCTGCTTTGCTTTTTCTGTGTTTTCCATTTCAGCAGTAAATAGGACTTCTGAAATTTGTAGTCCATTACTGTATCTTTGTGCATCTTTTGTAATGGAATATGATCTTTTGGTGCTTTCGTGTTTCAAAACGAGTTTGATCATCCAATCATGTGATTCCCTTAGATATGTGGATAATCCAATTGTTGCAGTTTTCAACGCAATGTCTAACTGGATTAACCCACGTCCTCCTTCTTTCCTAGGGAGATATATTCTATCTATGTCTGCCTTAGGGTGATGCATTCTGTGCATGGTTAAGAATTATTATTATTATTATTATTGTTCTTTGAGTCTCAGTCATTGATGTTAGTTAACTGGAAAGTTTGTTGAAATGAATATCAAGCCACTACCTGCAGCCTCAGATATTCAGGACGTATCGGAGGGTTTTTGCTGTTCCCAGCAAGCATGCTTTTGAAGCGTTCCAAAAAGCGTGGTGAGGCCAATTTTCTTTAACCATCCCTGGAAACCTTTTGAGATAGTACCTTGTGCGCCTATGACAATCAGGACCACTTTCACTTCATGGCAGTTCCAAATCCTTTTTACCTCCCACTTTAAGTCCTGGTAATTATTATTATTATTATTATTACTATTATTATTGTTATTATTATTATTATTATTATATATATAATAATAATAAAAATAATAATTCTATTTTTCTCAACCTGATTAGTTTCTTCGTTACTTTGATATGTATTGTGTGTTAGTTTAGCCCACCACAATGTCCGATTTGTCAAGCTATTTAAACGTATGTTATAACTCTGAGACCTATCTTATTGAGTGCTTTGCTAACCCATCACTTCATATAAGTAGGCCGAATTACTTGCAAACCGCCAGAGATTCGATTTTACTGATTTCCAATTATATATATATTTATATATATATATATATATATATATATAGTGAAAGAATGAACAGTAACATGGTTGGCTGTACAACAATGAAACAATTGAAAATACCTGAAATAAAGCCACTTATTGTACAGCCAACCATATTACACTTCACTCTTTCACTATTATTACTCCAAGTATAACCTGCATAGGAATTCCAGCGAACTCGCTGCCTAACTATGGAAACATCTTGTTGAGTCAAACAAAGCCGTACGTTAAAACTATCCACGACACAGAGTATTGTCAACCTCTAGCTGGATTGCCTATAACGATAACTTGTTATCCCATATATATATATATATGTATATATATATATATGTAATAGGAAAAAGTATACTTTTTCCTATTACCCACTCTACTACCCTAAGTATTGAGTACTCTGGTGCGTTATGGTCCATCTGGTTCCTTATCACAATTCCTTCGTTATATATATATATATGGAGATGTGTGTGTGTGTGTTTGTATATTTGCGTATATTTTTCGGGACGCGTTTGTGCATGTGTGAGTGTGGGTACGTGTTTGTGCATGTGTGTGTGCGCATGTGTGAGTGTAGGGACGCATGTATATGTGTGTGTTTGTATTTGCATGTAGGCGCACATATTACATAGTATGTGACAGTATATGTGTTTGTATATATACATATACTTTTTTTTATTTTCCCCTTTACATTATGTCCGTTATTTTATTTCAGCCTCGCTTTCAATTGTCCTAATTGAAATTCATATCTCACTTCCATTTTAAATAAAATTCATTCTGACGATTGAAGGCAGACTTCTATACCAAGCTCCTCTGTGTCTTCGTGAAACCTTTAGTAAATGAAATAATTATCTTATGTTGATTATTGCATAACTATATATACACTCACACACACACACATACATATATATATATATATATATATATATATATATATATATACACACACATATATATATATATTTTTAAATTTCTGTTGCAAGTTAACAGATATTGTTATACTTTGGGAGGGTCATGCTGCCAATAAAAACACATGCACCTGTTGGTTTTCACTTCAATTTATTACAAATATCCGCTTAGTTGGTTGGTTCGTTAACCGCAAGATTGTTTATGTATTGTGAAAGTTCTTTCGTCACACATTCCGTGACCTCCTCCGTGACTAGATTTTTATGTTGTGTCCCTCCTTTGTTCTGGCCTGCATCATATATATATATATATATATATATATATATATATATATGAATAAAGTTAGTACTTCATCAGTGATCTTCCAACCATCATTGGTATTTCATCGCTTTAAAGACCATATACCTCCGGTTGTAGCGAGCAACGGCTAGAAAAAGTCGTTGGGACACGTAAAGGGGACACGAGTGTAAACAAACAAAGATGGTGAAGAAACGAAAAGTGAGGAAGAAGGAGTCAAGTGCCAAACTTCTATGAATATAAATTCGGTGAAATCGTGAACGAGAGAGGATAAAGACCATCAAACCTGGTTGGAATATATATGTATAATCCGTTTTTTAATTTGTTTTGCGAGATGTCTTAACTGAAAACGTGTGTTGAAACAGATACTGTTATACTTTGGGGGTGTCATGTTGCCAATAAAATCACACGTACCGGGGTTTTCTCTACAAATTATTAGGTTGTTGATTTCTTTGGGACATTATCCCCATAAACTTGCTCCAGAGTGTCAATGATTTGGCTGCTCTGCCACCCTAGCTTCACCATGAATTTTATGTTTTGATTGAGGTCATGTTGTTTGAGTTCTTCCGACTGGCGGCGCCGCGTTGCAACATGCATTTAAGGGATGATGCTAGAACATGTTATAACACGTTAGTACGAGAGCATACAGGTTTATTGAGATCAAAATCCCTGTGTTTGATTGTCAGCTATGAACTTTTTTCCACGAACTTTTTGAAGCCCCCTAGTATATAAATTCCCTTTCTAATGTCAACGATAGGAGTTACAGGACTCCAAATGTTGCATGGGTTTCTCAAGTTCTGGACTCTCAAGCTAAATCATGTTGAATTCAAAGCATAGAGCTATTGCAATGGACAACCATACACACGGAAAATATGTACTACATGAGAAAACATAAGTAAACAACATGTTTATACTCTGCAGAGTTACCCACAACAGTACAGGATTAACGATGCAGGCATAACCCAGAACACAGAAATGTGATGAAATTGACACACATTTAGCATCATATAAGCACGCGATAGTTCAGGTATTAATGGAAGGGTTAAGAGAAAAACGAGGTGGTAATGCTTGCATCAATTATATTGGGCTTGCTATAAGGCAGCAGCATAGACTATCGCAGAGGTTCTCAGACATTTTGGGCCACAAACCCCTCACAGCCGTGTAATACCCTCAGCTCTCCCACCCATATTTCCAGAGAGACCTGCAGGCACGTAAATTATAAATAATATATAATAAATAAAAACGTTAATTTATATATAATAAATAATATAATATATACTATATAATAATAAATATTATATATTTTTATTTTACCATGTCTATATATAATATATATCACTTGATATTTGATATATTATTATATAATCTTTACCGCTCCCTTCCGCCCGATTAGGCTCAAGCCCCCGCTGGACCTTCTCAACGCCCCTCCCCCCGGGGGTGGTAGAACCCACTTTGCGAACCTCTGGTTTAACATCATTTGTTTACGAATACATGCCAACCGTGTAAACAAAACAGACACAAACCATCTAGAAGACTCACATACGAATATATGTGGAAAACCTTGATACTGAAGCTATAAGCAGAACAGGGGTTGATTTCTATAAAATGCCTGAAAGAAAAATTGAGTGTACACATATATATATATAAATCTGTATATGAATTCAAATCTGTATATATGTATCGATGTATATATAAAAAACACGCGCACACACACACACACACACACACACACACGCACACGCATACACATACACACGCACACACAAACACAAATACAATTACACACATACATATCTTTCTTCTGATGAAGAACAAGCGTCCGAAACGTTAAGATCCTATCCTATTCCTGCTATTTCAAGCGTTAAACTAATATATTCCTCCACTATACTGTACAGTTTGTGTTGTTATTTGTGTTTACATTTTACTCAAACACATACACACACAAACACACACGCACGCACGGACTCACAGACACACAGACACACACAAACACACAAACACACACACACACACACATACACACACACATATATATATATACATATATATATATATATATTTATATATATGTATATATATATATATATATATATATATATATATACCAAGATAATAATAAATGTAAACTATATTTATAAAACCATATTTATTTTATTATATATATTTCAAGGGCGAGCAAGTCAAACTTGGTGCGCATTCATCAGATAAAATAAAGATATGGCTTGGTCGCCCTTGAAATAAATATAATAAAATAAACATGGTTTTATAAATATAGTTTCCATTTATTATTATCTTGGCGGTGGATGGGCAGTATCGGTAGAGGGTAGGACGCCATGCTTTGACGCATAGAGTTACGGCTCTTGCCATTCCGAGTTCAAATTCCGCCGGTTAACTTTGTCTTTCATCCTTAACGGGTTGATAAAATAAAGCACCAGTAATACACTGTGTAATTGCTGGCCTTGTGCCCAAAGTAGAAACAATTATTATCTTATAATATTTACTCCAGTTATATTGTTGAATGCTCTATATCAGTTATAAACATTTATGTTTGTCGGAACTCCAACAAATTAAATACAACCCCTACATATATATATATAAATATATATATAACGAAGGAAATGTGGTAAGGAACCAGGTGGACCATAACGCACCAAAGTACTCAATACTTAGGGTAGTAGAGTGGGTAATATAAACGAGTAGGACCCCGACGGCTGAGCTCAAGCCGTTTCGACGGCTGATTCTGGACAGTGTTCAGAATTAGCCGTCGAAACGGCTTGAGCTCAGCCGTCGGGGTCCTACTCGTTTATATATATATATATATATATATATATATATATATATGTGTGTGTGTGTGTGTGTGTGTGTGTGTGTGTGTGTGTGTGTGTGTGTGTGTGTGTGTGTGTGTGTGTGTTTGTGTACATCTATGTATCTGTTATTATTTTCATGTTTCCGTATTTGTATAGACAGATCTCACAGATGAGACTGTGTAAGAGAAACATGAGAGGGAAATATGTTGTGTGTTGTTTTGATAGTATTTCTGGGGAAGAATGGACTTAGTTGGCTCCGATACCTCGGGCCTTTAATTAATGTTTTTGTCTTGGAGCTGACTATGACATCTAGGGGTGTCTACTTCTGCCCTCAGCAAACAACAATATGTAAGGAAGAGAGAGAGAGAGAGAGAGAGAGAGTGTGTATGTGTGAGTGAGTGAGTGAATGAGAGTGAGAGAGAGTAAGAGAAAGTAAGAGGGTGAGCGTGAGAAAGAGAAAGGTTGAGAGAGTGAGTGGGTGAGTGTGTGAGAGAGAGAGAGAAACATAGAGAGAGAGAGAGAGAGAGATAGAGAGAGATCCTCGTCGTTTCATCAACACTTTTACGACACAGCCAGATATCTCTACTATATTTTGACTACACTTGTTGTTGTTGTTGTTGTTGTTGTTGTTGTTGTTGTTGTTGTTGCTGTTCTTCTTCTTCTTCTTCTTCAAACTACTACTACTACTACTACTACTACTACTGCTGCTGCTACTATTACCACTACTACTACTACCACCACCATCATCACCCCTACTACTACTACTACTACTACTACTACTACTACTACTACTACTACTACTACTGCTGCTACAATTACCACTACTACTACTACTACTACTACTACTACTACTACTACCACTACTACTACTACTACTACTGCTGCTACTATTACAACTACTACCACCACCACCACCACCACCACCAACACCACTACTACTACTACTACTACTACTAATAATAATAATAATATTACTACTACTACCACCACCACCACCACCATCACCACCACCACTACTACTACTACTACTACTACTACTACTAGTGTTCTTTGTTAACCCTCAATATCGCAACCATCACGATCCTCCCCTTCACCAACATCTGCAGCAGTAATAACAACAACAACAACAACATAATAATAATCACATGATTTTGTTATTTCTAAAGGTCCTTCCTCATCTTCGAAGTCCTCTTCTATTCCCTCCACATCTTCCACGTCATCATTAGTCTCATATAGAGGATGGTGGATTGCAGTACCAGTAGTGGATCGAGCGCTGTACTTTCCAGCGTAGAGTTACATCCCTTTCGTGTCTGAGCTCATATCCCGTCGAGGTTAACTTTGTCTTTTATCCTTACGGGGTTGATAAGATGAAGTACCAGTAATGTACTGGTACAATATTTCTTTCCTATTCCCCAGTGCCAGACTTGTATAGCTGGGCCCCTCCGTAAAAGTGTAATGATAGTCGCCCGTCCGAGGAACGAAACCCGCTCGCTTTCTCTCTCTCTCTATCTATCTAACTATCTGTCTATATATATATATCTTGTCCCTATATCTATCTATCTATCTATCTATCTATCTATCTGTATGTACTGTATATCATGTCTATATATATATATCTTGTCCCTATATCTATCTATCTATCTATCTGTATGTATGTACTGTTTATCATGTCTATATATATATATCTTGTCTCTATATCTATCTTATCTCTATCTATCTGTCTATATATATATCTTGTCTATATGATGAAATACCAATGATGGTTGGAAAATCACTAACGAAGGACTATTTTTATCATATGTAACCTATGTGCAACCACGCAGTATTCTTCTTTCTTCTCATGTTTTTTATATATATTTACCTCGGCTGCGTTTGTCTGTTTCTCTCTTACAGCTTCCCCGCTCTCTCTGTTTCTCTCACCTTCTTTCGCCCGCTCTGTCAGTTACTCTTTCTCTCGACTGACCTCTTCCTCACACTTCCACTCACTCACTCTCTGTTTCTCCCCTTCTCACTTGCTCCCGTTTGGCTTGTAGTGGGTCTCTTCTTGCTCACATCTCACACACATCAACACGGTCTGTACCTCTCTCGCTCATGAAATCCACCCAGCTTATGCTGACCGGACAACCATGTTGCTTGTTTATTTTCCTATCTTCGGTTTGCTTTTATCCTTCTATGTTGTTTACTTGTTCCCCTCGCTTTACGCGAATTACTGGTCCAAATAACTTTTTTTAGTTATTGCTCGCACCAACCTGAGGTATCTGATTTTTAATGCGATGAAATACCAATGATGGTTGGAAAATCACTGACGAAGAACTATTTTTATCATATGTAAACTATGTGCAACCACGCAGTATTCTTCTTTCTTCTCATGTTTTATATATATATATATATATATATTTAAAAGTTAAACAAGATTCAGTGAATACATCAAAGAATGACTTTTACAATAGATTGGAAGCACTCTACAGTATTATATTAATCATTTACTTAATACAATATATGAACAAATAATAAACTATAATATTGGTACATTATGATCAATACATATATATAGTTGAACATTCTGACATCTTTAAGTTTAATTATAAGGCTGGTTGATACTTTAGGTACTCAAACTATTTAACAATAAATTCTTTAATAGTTATAACTATAAATATCTTATAAATTATATTGTACAAACTGTTGTCAATATTATAAATAATTTTGGTAAAGACTACCTTCGTGGAGATATAAAACATTATATATATATATTTTCTTTCTTTCTCGGGTTTCGTAAATCCTTTAAATTTGTTTTCATAAAATTTGAAATTTAGAAATTTAACATAATTATATTATAATATTAATACAAATACCTATTAAATTTTAAAACCTAAAATGTGATTCTTTACCCTGAAATAACATAAATTAAATATTTTGAAAATTACCCGCCAACTATACTATATAAGAATCTGTGTGTGTAGAAACTTGAACATAAATTACTCCCCTTTGTCTCTCTCTCTCTCTTTAATCATCTTTCTTCTGTCTTCTCAAGCTAAATAATAAATAAGTTATCACATCAGCTGTTTCTTCCTATATGCTTTCCTTTCCCTCCTCTTTCTCTAGTGGTTTTTAAAAAATAAAAATTCTATAACTGTTATATTGATGCCATGTATTTCTTAACATATATTACTCACACTCTCTCTATTGTTTGTATTACGTTTTCTCATGTTCTCAATATTAGGGTATAAATATTGAATTTTGTCATAAATTAATCACTACCTTGATTAAATCTTAACCATCTACCATGTCAGGGTATGTCATGTATCATTTTATTTTATTTGATGAGGACGTAATGTTGAACTTAATTCAGTACCTCTGAAATATGTATAATAAAATATAATTGATCACAAGAATATCTATTTTGTTAATAGATATTCTTGTGATCAATTATATTTTATTATATGTGTGTGTGTGTATATATATATATATATGCCGTGAGCGAATTATTTTTGTATTCTGATGTGTTGATATGTTGGTCAGAGGAAAATAATGTAATGGAGATCGAGTGACGCAACTTCGTGCGATTAGTGACCTCTAGACTCACCTTATCAATGAAACAATTGTCAATACCTGAAATAAAGCCCCTTATTGTGCATCCAACCATGTTACTTTCACTATATATATATATATATATATATATATATATACAATATGAATAACAATGAAAGAGTGTTTAAAAAATGTTATGACTTACGATCGTTTCATC
>OZ024750.1:45850704-45870704 GCA_964016885.1 Eledone cirrhosa
CGGACGCCATGCTTTGCAGCATAGGTACGTCCCTTTACGATCTGAGTTCAAATCCCGCCGAGGTTGACTTTGCCTTTCATCCTTACGGGGGTCGATAAAATAAAGTACCAGTAATGCACTGGGTAATTGCTGTCCTTGTGCCTTAAGTAGAAACAATTATTGAATTGGCAGTATCGGTAGAGGGTCGGACGCCATGCTTTCCAGGATAGTTACGTCCCTTTACGATCTGAGTTCAAATCCCGTCGAGGTTAACATTGCCTTTCATCCTTACGGGAGTCGATAATATAAAGTACCAGTAATGTACTGGGTAATTGCTGGCCTTGTGCCAAAAGTAGAAACAATTATTAAAGTATCACTCGTTTGAGCGTCGGACAACATGCTTCCTTGTTTAGTGTTACGTTCCTTTACGTTATGAGTTCAAAACCCTTCAACGTTAGTTTTGCCTTTCATTCCTACAGGTTCATTTTAATCGACTTTCCCCTCCCAAAAGATTGCTGGCCTTGTACCTAAATCTGAAACCATTATTTAAGTGTCACCATACAAAAGGGAGAAAGTGTACTTAATAATTTTAACAGGGAATATTGTGAATCATACCGCCAGGAATCAGATTTTCTTACTGAATGTTCATACAACATGCAAGCTGAAACTCAGAGTAACAGCCATCTGTGTAGAATAGAAACTTTGGAATCTATGTATGTATGTACGTATTACTATATATATATATATATATTTACGTATGTATGTATGTGTGTGTACGTGTTTATATGTGTATGTATGCATTTTTGTATGTATGTATATATGCAACCCTGATGGTATCCAATGATGTTGACTTGTTCTTCATTTTGGTAAATATCATCTTGGTTAAGAGAGTGGGACTGACTTTGTGCAGTGCCTTTGCTCACTATAAAAGCTTCACGGCACATGCATTGCTTTATATCTGGAGATCTCTCTGCACTTGTCGTCACATGGTACTATGGGCCCAGAACTATATGTCAATAATTGTCACAAGTGTAGTGTTTGTACCAGAGTTTTCAAGTCACTGGCTGGACTAAAAAGTCACACTCGTTCAGCGCATCGGTAGGGGTTCCCCTACATGGTTATAAAGTAGTGGCCGTACTCGAAAACGAGTGTCTGTGTGTGTACGTGTGTATATGTGTATGTATGGATTTGTGTATGTATGTATGTATGTATGTATGTATGTAGATCCTAAAGTTATTGCCGAGATGGGAGAAGAACTGAGAATCCACTCTCTACTAAAATGCCCGAAAAGCTATGCAACAAACGAAGCCACGTTCCTGGTCTTACCCTGGTGGAGATATTTCAAACTGAGAAGGAAACATGGCAAAGGCGAGTTACTGGTGCTTTAAAGCCAGCTGCTCCGGGAAGACAGGATTCGTCAGCTTTGTATAGTAGCCTTTCTATGTGATGTGTCACATTAGATTAAAGACCTTAGTAGATGGGGCTCGGTATTCATACGTAAGGCAACCGATCTGTACGTGGCAACTCAGAGAAATCTCCCTTGTCGGTGACAAGAAGCATAATATCTCAACTAGGATTGATGGATCCCGAGATGTTTGTACGGCTTTCTTCTAAGAAATGTAAAATATGAACTGAAACCTGCAGTTTTCCTGATTACTGATCAACATGCTCTTTTGTTGTTATTAATTAAAGATACGTGTTGATCTGAGTTCAAATGCCGCCGAGGTTGACTTTGCCTTTCATCCTTACGGGTCGATAAAATAAAGTACCAGTAATGCACTGGATAATTGCTGGCCTTGTGCCTAAAGTAGAAACAATTAATTAAACAGACGTGTTGTACAGGCGTGTGTCACCATAACCAATGACGTACAGATGTTTGTTTCCCATCCTCTCTTCTTTCATTCTATCCCTACAGCCGATGCAGACCAGGATACTGAATTCTGGACCTCATATAGAAATTGGGCCCATTGCTGAAACATTCCCGTTCGAGCGAGACACACTTACTCGACCCAACTTGCCTCAAATGGGACAAAACCGTCAAATCCATGTTAGCGTGGAAGATGGACGTCAAACAATAATGATGATATATATATATATATATATATATACATATATATATATATATATATAATTGAATATAAAAGAGATATAAACACAGATATATACATATATGTGCTTAAATCGTAAGGCACCAGATTCGCTAGGGTGAAAAAAATACTAACTATGAACAATAAGGTTTGCCACACTCAATTTTTTTAAAAATCAAGAAAATAAATACAAACTGATATTGGAGCAACTGCCTAACACCCAGACAGCTTTGGTAATGCTGTTTCGCAATTATAGTGACGGGAATTACCAATTCTTTTGCTCATCAGTGGGTGTAAACTTAGTAAACCCTTTACTTCTAAGTATCTCAAAATACTGAATAGTGTGCGTATATAAACCTAGCCTGTCTCATAAACGGATACTACTAAAAATAGCAACCAATTGTTCTCATCACTCCACATAACGACGTATTATCTTCGCTTTTTTCCGTTCATTGCCAGCGAACGTCTTCACGAACCAAAGTGTCGTCATCCTGTTTTCCTTCGGTTGCAACGTTTTTCGAAATATTTACTTCTGCATCCACAGACTATTTGCTCTACTATATATATATTATCTTTATCGCGCCCTCTTCGCATTTTAGTCTTCACATTTATTATTATTATTAGTATATATATATATATATATATATATATATATATATATATATATATATATATATATATATATATATATATATATATATATATATATATAAAGATTTAGATATACATAAAGTCACAGATATATATGTGGCAACCGGTCACGTTGTGGCTCAATGAAGAATTAATAAATTAAATAATCAGAGCAATATATCATAAATCATGTCCTTAGAATTATTAGATAAAATATATACCATTTCCTCTCCCAATTAGCATAATTAACCATATAAAAAATCAATTAGAATAAAGGCTCCTATGAAGGGATATTTGATAAATAACCGAAAGCGGCCTCTTCCCGGTGACCCCAATAGAATATTTACCCAACATTTCAACATGCCGAAACTGTCTAAATATACCCTCAACCATACACAATTAGGTTTAAATTTAAACTTAGAAGAAACGTGTACATACCGTAATTACATCTCTACCACGGTTTCGTCCGTATTTTTAGATATCCTACTGTTAAGGATGAACCTAGAGTAACAGACTCATCAAGAGACAAACTCAGTTGGACAGTTAATTTTTCCAAAGCGATCACGCCAAAAATAGATTCAAAAATGGCTAAGAATCGTGACGTGGCAGTGGTCAAGTTAGAAGGAATGTGATTAGTTGCTTATGGCGGGTAGGCTGGTTGCTAGAAAGCGCAGCCCAATATCGCCCAATTGCATCTCAACCCAGCGGGAGATTATTAAATATAAAGATTTACATATACATAAAGTCACACATATATATGTGGCAACCGGTCACGTTGTGGCTCAATGAAGAATTAATAAATTAAATAATCAGAGCAATATATCATAAATCATGTCCTTAGAATTATTAGATAAAATATATACCATTTCCGCTCCCAATTAGCATAATTAACCATATAAAAAATCAATTAGACCAGGCTATAAGAATAACGGTTCCTATGAAGAAATATTTGATAAATAACCGAAAGCGGCCTCTTCGCGGTGACCCCTTTCCGTTATTTATCAAATATTTCTTCATAGGAACCTTTATTCTTATAGCCTGGTCTAATTGATTTTTTATATGGATTAATTATGCTAATTGGGAGAGGAAATGGTATATATTTCATCTAATAATTCTCAGGACATGATTTATAATATATATATATATATAGGATTATCCTAGATGCAGTAATGGTTAATTACTACACTGGATAGAGTTGACGTACGGTGAGAGGTTACTCAATGAGTTATGGAAGAATTGTTGAAGAAACTCAGTTCCTGATCCTTCTGTATTCCGGAGTGTAGATAAAGAATGAATAATAACAGGTAGACATCATAAAAAGGTAATTTATTCTGTGTGCTTACAAATGTTTCCACGGTGGTTATACAGCCTAGTTATACTATGTGCAAATTTATAACTATTTGCAAAACTCAATTATCAAATGCTGTGACCACAATTATCAAATGCTGTGGTCACAGCATTTGATAATTGAGTTTTGCAAATAGTTATAAATTTGCACATAGTATAACTAGGCTGTATAACATTTGTAAGCACACAGAATAAATTACCTTTTTATGATGTCCACCTGTTATTATTCATTCTTTATATATATATATATATATATATATATATATATATATATATATATATATACATATATAAACTAGTAGGTCCCCGACGGCTGAGCACAAGCCGTTTCGACGGCTAATTCTGGACTGCATTACCAAAGCTGTCTGGGTGTCTGGGAGTTGCCTCAATTCTAGTCCAGAATTAGCCGTCGAAACGGCTTGAGCTCAGCCGTCGGGGTCCTACTCGTTCCTATTACCCACTCTACTGCCTTAATTATTGAGTACATTGGTGCGTTATGGTCCATCTGGTTCCTGACCACATTTCCTTCGTTATATATATATATATATATATATAATAATAAAGATGCTGAGGTTACATATATCGTTTAATCATAATAATTATTTCCACGGTTCTCCATGCAATCGAGATGTCCTTCATGCATTTGCTATTGATTAAGAGAACGGTTTTCTCAGATGAAAATCGATACATTTGATATGTGACTGGCAGGAAATTGGAGAACTTTCTGCTTACTCCTGTTTTTACGGAAACAATCTTTTCCGAACACACACACATACACACACATACACATATATATATATATATATATATATATATAAATATACACATATATATATATATGTGTGTGTGGGGGGGGGGGGTGTATACAGACACACTCACATACATATACAACCTCAGAGATAGTGTGCTGGATATAGATAGATAAATGAACAGATATATATATAAGAAACACATGTATGTGTATAAGTGTGTAAGACTGCATCTATGTTGATGATGTGGAGTAAGGTTTGTTGGTTTACATGGAAGTTACCATGAGAAGGCTGGAGTTTGTGAGAGACAATGAGCAATGGAGGGAGCAGAATGTGAAAGCCAGAATCTAGGTGATCATACGCCTGAAAAACTTACCAAATCCCAATATGTATATATATATATATATATATATATATACACATACGTGTGTGTGTGTGTGTGTATATATATATATATATGTATATATATATATATATATATATACATATATATATATATATATATAAAATTATATATATTTATACACACACACATAACATACAGTTATAAATATATATATATATATATACATGTGTGTGGTGTGTGTATATATATAGATTCGCCCTCTTACGGGAATAATTAACGGTGATACGCCTAGCCAACGAATGGGTAATGGGCTCCCCTGTGAGGCGGCTAGCGGTGTGGAATGGCAGCAGTCAGTTAGTGTGCTATATAAAAAAAAAGCCTATAGAATTCATTGCCTTCTCCGATGTCACTCCGCTATAAAAGTATGGAATTATAGGTTCAGAATTATAAACCTGGAGGAAAATATATATGTAAACACCTCCCTGCCCTAACACTCTCGTTCAGCTTCTCTTTCTCCCATCAACCTCTCCCCCGTTCTTACCATATCGTCGACTCTCACCACGACATGCTTATAGCCACCGTCACCGCATCCATTTTGATTCACGACGCCTCCATTTTGTCGCCGCGGCAGCCATTGCAAAATCATTACTAATTCATTTCCGTCAAAAGTCCTCGCATTAAGAATTATAATAGGAAATTAAAAAGAAATGTAAATCATTATATCTGGTGTGTGCACGCGCGCGCGCGTGTGTGAGTGTGTGTGTATGTGTGTGTGTGTGTGTGTGGATGTCTTTATGTCTTTATGCCTGTGTGTAACTGTGTGCAGGTTTCTATTCTTTTCTTATCATTTTATATTCTTTTATTTGTTAAATGTTCTTTATTTCCTTGGTTTTCGAGATGTTTCTTTTCTCACCCGCTTCTTTTCTCATACAATCATCGGTCATCCTCCGTTAAACAAGCATATCTCACCAGGAATAGGTAAAAAAAAAAAGCCCCAAAAAACACCCAGAAAAACTGCCCCGGAAATTTCTAGTTTCTATAACTTTCGATTGCTATTCTTTTCACATCTTCTCCTCCCTCTGTTTATTTTTTTCTTCAATTTTGTTTTAGGGACATTGATTTATTCATATATTTATATGTTTATATATCTATATATTTATATATTTATATATTTATATGTTTATATATTTATATCTTTATATCTTTATATATTTATATATTTGTATGTTTATATATTTATGTTTATATATTTATATATTTAGATATTTAGATATTTATATATGTTTATGTTTATATATTTATATGTTTATATATTTATATCTTTATATATCTATATATTTATATATTTGTATGTTTATATATTTATGTTTATATATTTATATATTTATATATTTATATGTTTATATATTTATATATTTGTATGTTTATATATTTATATCTTTATATATTTATATGTTTATATATTTATATCTTTATATATTTATATATTTATATATTTATATATTTATATGTTTTTATATTTATATATTTATATCTTAATATATTTATATATTTATATATTTGTATGTTTATATATTTATATATCTATATATTTTTATGTTTATATATTTATATATTTGTATGTTTATATATTTATATCTTTATATATTTATATATTTATATCTTTATATATTTATATATTTATATATTTATATCTTTATATATTTATATATTTATATCTTTATATATTTATATATTTATATATTTATATCTTTATATATTTATATATTTATATATTTATATGTTTATATATTTATATATTTATATATTTATATATTTATATGTTTATATATTTATATATTTATATATTTATATATTTATATGTTTATATATTTATTATTCATGATTTTTTAAGAATAAATTTCGTAATCCTAGAGTGATAGATAATTAGAACGATGTAATTATTATTAGCGCAAATAAGGTGTATGTAGATGATGTTGATTATGATGATGATGGTGTTGTTCTTGTTGTTCTTGTTGTTAGTTTTGTTGGTGTTGTTAGTGGTAGGAGTGTTTGTAGCGTTGCTGTTGGTCATGTTTGCGGTAATGGCTGTGATGGTGGTGATGGAGATGGTGTTTGTGATGCTGCTGTTGGTGGTGATGGTGGTGATGGTGGTGATGGTGGTGTACCCCGATGGTGATAATGGCAGTGGTTGTAGTTGTGGTGGTGGCGAAGGTGGTGGTAGTGGCGATGGTCGTGAAGATGGTGGAAGTGCCGGTGGTGGTAGTGGCGGTGGTGACGGTGGTGGTAGTGGCGGTGGTGACGGTGGTGGTAGAGGCGGTGGTGGTGAAGGTGGTGGTAGTGACGGTGGTGGTGAAGTTGGTGGTAGTGGCGGTGGTGGTAGAGGCGGTGGTGGTGAAGGTGGTGGTAGTGACGGTGGTGGTGAAGTTGGTGGAAGTTCCGGTGGTGGTAGTGGCGGTGGTAGTGCCGGTGGTGGTAGTGGCGGTGATGATGGTGGTGGTAGTGGCGGTGGTGAAGGTGGTTGTAGTGGTGGTGGTGAAGGTGGTGGTAGTGGCGGTGGTGAAGGTGGTTGTAGTGGTGGTGGTGAAGGTGGTGGTAGTGGCGGTGATGATGGTGGTGGTAGTGGCGGTGGTGGTGAAGGTGGTGGTAGTGGCGGTGATGATGGTGGTGGTAGTGGCGGTGGTGAAGGTGGTTGTAGTGGTGGTGGTGAAGGTGGTGGTAGTGGCGGTGGTGAAGGTGGTTGTAGTGGTGGTGGTGAAGGTGGTGGTAGTGGCGGTGATGATGGTGGTGGTAGTGGCGGTGGTGGTGAAGGTGGTGGTAGTGGCGGTGATGATGGTGGTGGTAGTGGCGGTGGTGAAGGTGGTTGTAGTGGCGGTGGTGAAGGTGGTGGTAGTGGTGGTGGTGAAGGTGGTGGTAGTGGCGGTGATGATGGTGGTGGTAGTGGCGGTGATGATGGTGGTTGTAGTGGTGGTGGTGAAGGTGGTGGTAGTGGTGGTGGTGAAGGTGGTGGTAGTGGCGGTGATGATGGTGGTGGTAGTGGCGGTGGTGAAGGTGGTGGTAGTGGCGGTGGTGAAGGTGGTTGTAGTGGCGGTGGTGAAGGTGGTGGTAGTGGTGGTGGTGAAGGTGGTGGTAGTGGCGGTGGTGAAGGTGGTGGTAGTGGCGGTGGTGAAGGTGGTTGTAGTGGCGGTGATGATGGTGGTTGTAGTGGTGGTGGTGAAGGTGGTGGTAGTGGTGGTGGTGAAGGTGGTGGTAGTGGCGGTGATGATGGTGGTGGTAGTGGCGGTGATGATGGTGGTTGTAGTGGTGGTGGTGAAGGTGGTGGTAGTGGCGGTGGTGAAGGTGGTGGTAGTGGTGGTGGTGAAGGTGGTGGTAGTGGTGGTGGTGAAGGTGGTGGTAGTGGCGGTGATGATGGTGGTGGTAGTGGCGGTGGTGAAGGTGGTGGTAGTGGTGGTGGTGAAGGTGGTGGTAGTGGCGGTGGTGAAGGTGGTGGTAGTGGTGGTGGTGAAGGTGGTGGTAGTGGTGGTGATGATGGTGGTGGTAGTGGCGGTGGTGAAGGTGGTGGTAGTGGTGGTGGTGAAGGTGGTGGTAGTGGTGGTGATGATGGTGGTGGTAGTGGCGGTGGTGAAGGTGGTGGTAGTGGTGGTGGTGAAGGTGGTGGTAGTGGTGGTGATGATGGTGGTGGTAGTGGTGGTGGTGAAGGTGGTGGTAGTGGCGGTGATGATGGTGGTGGTAGTGGCGGTGGTGAAGGTGGTGGTAGTGGTGGTGGTGAAGGTGGTGGTAGTGGTGGTGATGATGGTGGTGGTAGTGGCGGTGGTGAAGGTGGTGGTAGTGGTGGTGGTGAAGGTGGTGGTAGTGGCGGTGATGATGGTGGTGGTAGTGGCGGTGGTGAAGGTGGTGGTAGTGGTGGTGGTGAAGGTGGTGGTAGTGGTGGTGATGATGGTGGTGGTAGTGGTGGTGGTGAAGGTGGTGGTAGTGGCGGTGATGATGGTGGTGGTAGTGGCGGTGGTGAAGGTGGTGGTAGTGGTGGTGGTGAAGGTGGTGGTAGTGGTGGTGATGATGGTGGTGGTAGTGGTGGTGGTGATGGTGGTGGTACTGGTGGTGGTGAAGGTGGTGGTAGTGGCGGTGGTAGTGCCGGTGGTGGTAGTGGCGGTGATGATGGTGGTGGTAGTGGCGGTGGTGAAGGTGGTTGTAGTGGTGGTGGTGAAGGTGGTGGTAGTGGCGGTGGTGGTGAAGGTGGTGGTAGTGGCGGTGATGATGGTGGTGGTAGTGGTGGTGGTGAATGTGGTGGTAGTGGTGGTGGTGAAGGTGGTGGTAGTGGTGGTGGTGAAGGTGGTGGTAGTGGTGGTGGTGAAGGTGGTGGTAGTGGTGGTGGTGAAGGTGGTGGTAGTGGTGGTGATGATGGTGGTGGTAGTGGTGGTGGTGAAGGTGGTGGTAGTGGCGGTGGTGAAGGTGGTGGTAGTGGTGGTGATGATGGTGGTGGTAGTGGTGGTGGTGAAGGTGGTGGTAGTGGCGGTGATGATGGTGGTGGTAGTGGTGGTGGTGAAGGTGGTGGTAGTGGCGCTGGTGAAGGTGGTTGTAGTGGTGGTGGTGAAGGTGGTGGTAGTGGCGGTGGTGATGATGGTGGTGGTAGTGGCGGTGGTGGTGAAGGTGGTGGTAGTGGCGGTGGTGAAGGTGGTTGTAGTGGTGGTGGTGAAGGTGGTGGTAGTGGCGGTGGTGGTGAAGGTGGTGGTAGTGGCGGTGGTGAAGGTGGTTGTAGTGGTGGTGGTGAAGGTGGTGGTAGTGGCGGTGGTGGTGAAGGTGGTGGTAGTGGCGGTGATGATGGTGGTGGTAGTGGTGGTGGTGAAGGTGGTGGTAGTGGTGGTGGTGAAGGTGGTGGTAGTGGCGGTGATGATGGTGGTGGTAGTGGTGGTGGTGAATGTGGTGGTAGTGGTGGTGGTGAAGGTGGTGGTAGTGGTGGTGGTGAAGGTGGTGGTAGTGGTGGTGGTGAAGGTGGTGATAGTGGTGGTGATGATGGTGGTGGTAGTGGTGGTGGTGAAGGTGGTGGTAGTGGCGCTGGTGAAGGTGGTTGTAGTGGTGGTGGTGAAGGTGGTGGTAGTGGCGGTGGTGATGATGGTGGTGGTAGTGGCGGTGGTGGTGAAGGTGGTGGTAGTGGCGGTGGTGAAGGTGGTGGTAGTGGCGGTGGTGAAGGTGGTGGTAGTGGCGGTGGTGAAGGTGGTGGTAGTGGTGGTGGTGAAGGTGGTGGTAGTGGCGGTGGTGGTGAAGGTGGTGGTGGTGGTGGTGAAAGTGGTGGTAGTGGCGGTGGTGGTGAAGCTGATGGTAGTGGCGGTGGTGGTGAAGGTGGTGGTAGTAGCGGTGGTGGTGGGGGCGATGGTGGTGAAGGTGGTGGTAGTGGAGGTGGTGGTGAAGGTAGTGGTTGAGTGGTGGCTAGTCGTGGTGATACTGGAAATAAAGATGTAATGTATTTACTGTAAAGAATATTAAATCCTCATCAACAAGAAATTAGACCCCATTTAATGACTAAAGATATATAATTAGTTTAATAATTGTACAGACACATAAGTGTGCTTACACACACACACACACACACACACACAGGCTCGCAAATACACACATACATTTATTTCTCTCTCTCTCTCTATTTATATATATATATATATATATATATATACGTTATTCCGGGTTGAATCGGAGGTAACCACAGTAAGTAAGGTACTCAATACATAGCAGAGTATAAAAGTTTTAATATAGAAGAGATTCTACAGGACTAGAACTGTTTCATTCTTTAGAAATCATCAGGATTCCTGATGATTTCTAAAGAATGAAACAGCTCTAGTCCTGTAGAATCTCATCTATATTAAAACTTATATATATATATATAAACAACAGATTAAAGTTTAAGCAAAGAATCGCTGCTTTCACCCTTAACAGGATCTTCTGATTTTAGTCTTCACATTTATTATTATTACTATATATATATATAAACACACATATATATATATATATATATACATATATATATATATATACATACATATATATATATATATATATATAGATTGGTAAAAGGAAAAGAAAATGCTGACAAATTGTTCCCAGTGAAAAATAGTTTAATTAGGAATAAGTAAAAATTACTAATAATTATTGGTTAGTATTCAGTTTTAGTTTTAAGTTTTTATCGGTTGCGCTATTCTTTTAAATATATATATATATATATATATATATATATATATATATATATATATATATATATATATATATATATAGAGAGAGAGAGAGAGAGAGAGAGAGAGAGAGAGAGAGAGAGAGAGAGAGAGAGAGAGAGACAGAGAGACAGAGACAGAGAGAGAGTATGTGTTAGATAGATAGATAGATAGATACATATATATACAATATATACAAGTATATATACACATATATACTTGCATATATACGTTTTTACAAATATACATGCATATATGAATACATATGAGTGTGTGGGTGCGTGTAATTGTACATATATACAAACTTCCTGTCACTGAGTCGGTATATTTGCCCCATGTTTCGCTGACATGGTACATAAACAGAGAGGGTATACCATAAACTACATGTCAGACACGTGACCCCCAAATGTTTTACTGCCAAAGAACCATTTTTTGAAATGTTCTCCGATGGAACATCGCGACACGATTGGTAAATGGAAATAACAATAACCAAATGGTGTTGTTTTACTCAGAGAAGAATATATATATATATAAAATGTCTACTATTGGCATATAGCCAGCAATTTGAGGAGAGGGGAAAGTCGAATAAATCGACCCAAGTGCATTACGGGTACTTTATTTTATCGATCATGTAAGCTATCATCAACGGAATTTGAGTTCAGAACGTAAAGTGCCGTAACTCTATGCCGAAAAGCATGTTGTCCGGCACTCTACCTATAAAAATTGTTTTCTACTTTTGGCACAAGGCCAGCAATTATCCCAGTGCATTACTGGTACTTTATTTTATCGACTCCGTAAGGATGAAAGACAAAATTAACCTCGGCGGAATATGAACTCAGACCTTAAAGGGACGTAACTCTATGCTACAAAGCTTGGCGTCCCGACCCTCTACTAGCCCCACCTATAATAATATGTGTATACTCTGTTTTTACCAAAGTATTGAAACTTGAACCTGGCTCACGGTGCCACGGTTCTGCGTTAACTAAATCCAATATTTTAACCGCTGTTTTAGACTAGCTTTTTAAAGAACATTACTCAGCCATGTCCAGCCCCTAACAACATCTCAGGAAGAAACCAGACTACAGCTATGGACTAGAAAGCTAGAGAATGTCTCCCCTCCTATTGACATGGGAATCCCCCCTTCGGAAGCCCTCCCTCCTGGCTCAGAAGCACCATGGATCCAGTGGAAGACACTCAACCGCCTGAGAACAGGAATGGTGTGATCAAAAGCTGCTAAGGCCAGATGGGGCTACAAGACCGGCCCAACCATCTGCGAATGCGGAGAGGAGGACCATACGATGCAGCCCTGCCTTGTTTGCCCTCTACTACCCAACCAGTGCAGCTTAAAAGATCTCGCAGAATTTAATAATTGTTTCTACTTTTGGCACAAGGCCAGCAATTTCCCAATACATTACTGGTACTTTATTTTATCGACCCCGTAAGGATGAAAAGCAAAGTTAACCTCGGCAGGATTTGACCTCAGATCATAAAGGGACGTAACTCTATGCTTCAAAGCATGGCGTCCGACTCTCTACCGATACTGCCAATCCACCGCCCTAAAAGAATTTAATAATAATGCAAAGGACTGTGTAAAGAAATGGGAAACTGACATATAACCACATGCTTCGAGGATACGAAAAGAAGAAGAAGCACATATTTTTACTATATATCTCAAATCTTTGACCCGCTATAAGAGAGAGATAAACACGAAATATATCTTTCTTAGTTTATTGTATGTGTCTCTGTAGATTTCACGTGGTAAAATTGTTATGTTATCAGACAAGTGAATATGAGATATCTTCAGACTTTCTTTCTAGCCACAGGAAGATTTATCATTAATTTTTAGACGTTCGGTAAAATATAATACCAACTAAGTATTGGAGTTAATGTAATCATCTATTCTAGCCTTATAACTGTGATCGAAATGATAATTGTAAGTATTGCTTTTAAGATTTAGATGTATTAGGAGAATCATTAAATCTTCAGACAAAATACGTATATATATATATATATATATATATATATATATATATATATATATATATATATATATATATATATATATATATATATATATATATATATATATATATATATATATATATATATATATATATATATATATATATATAAGAGCTGCTCTTGGCTCGGCTTCTACGGTTCTACACGTTCATATTACAGTAAGGACTTGTTTGGCAGTATCGGTAGAGCATCAGATCCCGTGCTTTGCAGCATAGCTATGGCCCTTTGCTTTCTGAGTTCAAATGCATCGAGGTTAACTTTGCCTTTCATCCTTACAGGGTCGATAAAATAAAGTATCAGTAATGCACAGGAGTAATCGCTGCTCTTGTGCCAAAAGTAGAAACTATATATATATATATATATATATATATATATTGTTATGCTTTGGGAGGGTCATGTTGGTAATAAGAAACACACGCACCAGTTACTTTCACTTCAATTTATTATAAATTAAATTCATAAATTTAGGAATGTGTGACGAAAGAACTTTGACGATATATGAACAATCGTCTGTTTGTGGAACCAACCAACCAACCAACCGGAAATTTATAAATTTAATTTATAATAAATTGAAGTGAATGCATCTGGTGCGTGTGTTTCTTATTGGCAACATGACCCTCTCAAAGCATAACAATATCGGTTTCAACACACATTTTCAGATAGAGAATCTTGTTAAACAAATTCAGAAACGATATATATATATATATATATATATATATATATATATATATATATATATAAAAAAATATATATATATATATATATATATATATATATAAAAATATATATATATATATATATATATATATATATATATATATATATATATATATATATATATATATATATATATATATATTGTTTAGAACTACAAGTGAAGTCATTACTTTCATTTTTTTAAATATACCTAACTATACCATGGATTTCACACATTTCAATTGCCGGCTTTGCCACATTAAACAAAATGTTTGGCCAGTCAGTTTCCTGTATACGAGCGATCAATGGCCGGCTTTGCCACATTCAAACTGACTGGCCAGTCTGCTGATATTCAAATCTGGCTGACCAGTGGATCTGCTAATATGCAAATCTGACTGATCAACCAGTCTGGTAATATGCAAATCAATTCGATCAGTCACTGTATAGTTTAGAAACAGCATCTATTTTTACTAGCACTGACAGTGAGCTGTACTGATGAAGGATGATACCCAGAAATATTAGTGTCTGCAGTTCTGTTTCCATGCCTATACAAGAGCAAGAATGAGGGTTCATTCTACTGACATGGCTTTAAAAATGAGGCTTGTTTGCATAATTGCAAACGAATAGAATATTATTATTAATATTCTAAAAACTCAGATGACATTTATTGTACTCAGCCATGTAGAACGAAATTTGTTTTTCTTTACAATATATATATACAAAGAAAGTGTGCTGAGAAACCAGGTGGACCATAACGCACCACAGTACTCGATACTTAGGGTAGTAGAGTGGGTAATAGGAAAAGAGTCAGGACCCCGATGGCTGAGCTCCGGCCGTTTCGACAGCTAGGTCCAACAGTTCGGATCTAGTCGAAACGGTCGGAACTCAGCCGACGGGGCCCTGACTCTTTTCCTATATATATATATATATATATATGTAATATAAATGTGAAATGGGCGAAAATTGTCTGATACAGGCAAAAGGGTAGTACCAATGCTGTGATCGTTATAAAAATTTACACATTAATATAAAAGGTGCCGAGGAAGCGACAGGTCAACTTGGGGTTCTCTAAATTGAAAAATGTCTTCTCTGGGGCCCCAAAACGGTCTTGTTCTATCGATTTTACCCCTCTATAGTTTCTTAGCTTTACTCACTCCGTCGCTTTTCCCTCTCTCTATAATAGATCATTCCCCCTCTCTATAATTTAACTGCTTTACTCTCTCTGTCGCTCTTCACTCCCTATATGACAACACTGGAGAGAGAGATAGGCCGTTAGACAGAGAGAGATACAATTAAAGTGTTAGATATTCAGAGAGAGAGAGAGATAGGGGGGGGGGGGAAGAGAGAGACAGACCGGGACCATCAAACTTTAGTTAACTTTCAGTAACGTGTTATATATCTTTGATCAGTCGTCGCTCGCATAGCACACACACACATACACACGATACTTATATAAAGCTGCGCTTCGTGTGTGTGTATATATGTATGTATGTATGTATGTATGTATGTATGTATGTATGTATGTATGTATGTATGTATGTATGTATGTATGTATCCTACACACCTCCCTATACTATTTAACCTAAAATACTTTATATCCATCTCTTAGTGAAGCATTTTCAATTCATTATACGTAAACAATGACATTAATTTTTCGCTTTTAGCCTAGCATTTTACATTCAATGCCTCCCTTTTTTAATGCAACTTTTTATTGAAACAACTACGTGCTCTCAGTGGTTCAGTATTTAACCTAAAATACTTTTACACTGCTTCTATAGTATGCCTCCAGTGGTATTGCGGCGACATAGCAGTCGTACGGCACACTCCACATTCAAATTGCCTTTGGACATTGCAAAGAAGGAGAATCCTACATGTAGAATGGATCGTGGCGACCCTAAAAACATCTTTTTTCTGAGTGCTGCCTGATCATATGATACGAGGCTAGCATGAGTCACAAGGCGGCCTTTGAGGCTCTGGATCGAACTATCAAGGACTTGCGTCGGAACTCACGCGTCATGGGTGGAGCAACAGTACTGCTGGCTGGCGATTTCCGACAGACTCTTCCTGTTATCATTAGAGGCAGTAGAGCTGACGAAGTGAACGCATGCATCAAGTCGTCCTACGTATGGCAGTATGTCCACAAACTAGACCTGACTACCAACATGAGAGTGCATGTGCATGGTGACGCAGACTCCATCGATTTCTCAAAACATCTACTGGAAGTTGGTAATGGAACTGCACCTGGAGTGGATGAAGAGCATATCCGTTTGCTTTTTGGGAACTTTGTGTCAAACATTGACAAATTAATGTCATCTGTATTTCCAGACCTTGAATCACGATTCCATGATCACATCTGGCTGAAAGGGAGAGCTATTTTGGCACCACACAATGCAACTATTGACGTGATGAACCAAAAACTACTCGATCAGGTTCCCGGAAATGAAGTCTCCTTCAAGTCAATTGACACCAATAAAAACGCGGACGACGCCGCCATCTACCCAATTGAATTCCTCAACAGTCAACTACCTCCAGGACTTCCTCCTCGTGACCTGAAACTGAAGGTTCGTGTGCCAGTTATGCTGCTGAGAAACCTGGATGCACCAGCACTATGCAACGGAACGCGTTTTATCATCAAAATTAATAAGGACCCAAATTCTGGACACAACCATTTTGAGCGGACCCACTGCTGGCGTGACCAGGTTAATTACCCCTATGAGCCTTAGTCCCTCTGACGTGCCCTATGAATTTACGCAACGGCAGTTTCCCATAAAACTCTGTTTTGCAATGAGCATTAACAAAGCACTAGGACAAAGGCTGGAAGTGGTTGGCCTAAATCTAACACAGCAGGTATTTGCCCATGGTCAACTATACGTCGTATGCTCCCGCGTCGGCAGTCCACACAATCTCTTCATTTGTGGTAACCCGGGCAACACCAGGAACGTTGTCTAGAAAGAAGTCCTGCAATAACATCTTTGAACCCTACTCCACCCAACGTCTCTCTGTCAAACCACTCTCTTCACGTCGCCCCTCAACATATTAACTTAATAACGAGTGGCCCTGAGTAGCCCCCAGTGCAACCGGGCTCAGCTGATAGTATATATATATATATATATATATATATAAAACAGAGAATGTCTGTCTATCTGTCCGACTGACTCCCTAAGACTCGAGATCCAATCCACCCAACCGATTGTTTTCAAACTTTACACATGTAATACTTATGGCCCTGTGAGTCCTTTGGGCAATGAATATTTCAAATTGTCGAGGCCCTAGGGACCGCATTAGGCGATTTAGCGATCTCTTTCTATAATTCTTAGTCTTTCTTTTTTGATAGATACATAAATATAACATTGCACCCTTATAATATCTGTCTGTATGTCTTCCTGATCGTAATTTTTCGGTCGTATGGGTGATTTTAGACATAATCTTTGTGTGTTGGTATTTTAACGATAGTTATAGCTCTGATTTATCTGAATTATTGAGCCCTCTGCCACTCATGTCGAATTTTGTTTATCGTGAACTCGTGCGCCGATTTTTCGATACTCGATTATTCTACTATATATATATATATATAGTTAGGGAAGCAGAAAAGTGCTTATTGTGATCCAGTTCGTGGTTAAGAAAGCCAGTTTCATGAAATCCTTCTCTTAATGCTTACCTCTGTTTTCTCTTTTATATATATATATATTTATACATATATATATATATATATATATATATATATATATATATATATATATATATATATATATATATAGGAACGAGTAATACCCCGACGGCTGAGCTCAAGCCGTTTCGACGGTTAATTCTGGACCGTCGAAACGGCTTGAGCTCAGCCGTCGGGGTCCTACTCGTTCCTATCACCCACTCTACTACCCTAAATATTGAGTACTTTGGTGCGTTATGGTCCACCTGGTTCCTTACCACATTTCCTTCGTTATATATATATATATATATATATATATATATATATATATATGAAAATGCTATCTGAAAACTGAGTCACTACACGATTTTCTCATGCTATTATCATAATCATGGTAAGGAATCTCTGACTAGATACGAACATTTTAAAATTGCAAATCATAGATGCCATAAATTCAATGTCCACTACTAGAAACATGTTTTAAAATATTCCCCAAATTTCTAGTATGCATATTTTTCTGGAGTTAAACGTCCCCAAAAGTGAATTTTGGGCTGAAGATTACAAATAATATTCCAGATACTTGTATTTCCACTCACCACATTTAAATGTGAATCTCGACTTTTATTTTCTACTGCTTTTCAATCACTCTTAAACCTATTCGTGAATACTTTCTTTGTTTGTTTTTTTCATATATGTGATAAGACACACATACACACATACAGACGCAAATAAACACACACCCACTGACACACACACATACCCTCATATATATATATATATATATATTTATATATAAAAAAGAAAAATATATATATGTATACATATTTACATACACACATACTTTAATATATTTACATACTTACGTATATACACATATAGTATGTGTGCACATAAATATGTATATATACGATTCTTTCTTCCATTGACACTACCAATTTTTCTTTCATTGTATCTCCTCCTCTCTCTCTCTCTCTCTCTCTCTCTCCTTATGTATCATTCATTATGTCTATAAGTTTGGTCGTCACCCATTTCCACATTTATTCCCATTTATTTATGTATTTAACTATATATCATATATACTGGAATGTATGCAATTTTCACAGAGATCAAACTTTACACTCATCCCCATGATAGGTCGTGATTACAATTTGTAATTGTATGTGGTATCATTTTATTTTCCTTACATATCTATCAGCATTTGTTGTTGGTGATGCTGGTCGTTGTATCACTTGTGATTGCGGAAATTATAAAAAAATGTTTCTTTATTAAAAACATCACTATCTATACATTTAGGAAAAATGAAGCCATCCAATCAACACGAAAATACTTAAGTTACATCATACTACACTACACCACACTTCACCACACTACACCCGATTACAACACACTACACCACACTTCACCACACTACACCCCATTACAGCACACTACATCACACTACACCCCATTACAACACACTACACCACACTTCACCACACTACACCACACTACACCACACTACACCATACTACGCCCCATTACAGCACACTACACCACACTTTACCACACTACACTACACTACACCACACTACACCACACTACACCACACTACATCACACTACACCCCATTAAAGCACACTACACCACACTTCACCACACTACACCACACTACACTACACTACAACACTACACCGCATTACAGCACACTACAGCACACTTCACCACACTACACCACACTACACCACACTACACCACACTACACCACACTACAGCACACTACACCACACTACACCACACTACACCACATTACAGCACACTACACCATACTTCACCCCATTACACCACACTACCCCACACTACACCACACTTCATCACACTACACAACATTACACCACACTACGCCACATTACGCCACATTACATCACATTACAAGATATTGCTACAAATTATTCCATACACCTACACTCCCTCCCCACTACACCACTACGCCACTACACCATTATACCTCATCAAGCTACACTTCATCAACATCACACCTAACAATCTACACCATAGTTAACAGCGAACTAAAACAAAATCAAACAATATATCATATTTAATTACATGGCTAGTTAAGTAATTCTGCTTACGTATGTCCAGAATCGTAGTTAATTCAACGTAACAACAACTACAACTGCAACAACTACAACAACAACAACTACAATTACAACTAAAACAACTACAACTACAACAACTACTACAATAACAACTACAACTACAAAATCAACAATAATCATTGCAAATACTACAATAGAATTAGTCAAAATGTTAAAAAGGTTT
>OZ024750.1:45875704-45880704 GCA_964016885.1 Eledone cirrhosa
TGAACCAACGATGTGATATAATAATTTCTACAGAGGCGACTGGCATTTAGCCAAAAATTAGACTGATAGACACATGGATAGAAGAGTTAGGGGAAGTAGGGAAACAAGGGAGGGACCAAGAGATGTGAAAGGTAGTGAAATAGATACATATATATATGTATATATATATAGTAATAATAATAATAATAATAGTAATAATAATAATAAATTTGAAGACTAAAATCCAAAGAGGGCTCGATAAGGATAAATATATATCAAATATATAAGAACCGTAGAGCAAATATTTTAATAAATGTATATATATATATATATATATATATATATATATGTGTGTGTGTGTGTGTGGGTGTGTGTGTGTATGTGTGTGTGTGAGTGTGTGTGTGTAGATTATTAGATAAATATATAGATAGATAGATAGATAGAGAGATGGGTAGGTAAATAGATACCTACACAGGTATGTATATATATATATATATATATATATATATATATATATATATATATATATATATATATATATATATATATATATATATATATATATATGTGTGTGTGTGCGTGTGTGTATGTGTGTGTGTGAGTGTGTGTGTGTGTAGATTATTAGATAAATATATAGATAGATAGATAGATAGAGATTAGATAAATATATAGATAGATAGATAGATAGAGAGTTGGGAATGTAAATAGATACCTACACAGGTATGAATATATATATATATATATATATATATATATATATATATATATATATATATATATATATGTGTGTGTGGGGCTTGGTTTGAGTGTGTGTATATTTAACTACGTGTATGTAAAGTATGAAAGACTGATAGAAAAGTAGTTTGGAATTAGAGGGTTTCTGTAAAACGATGTAAAAACAGAAATAGTAAGATTATTTTGTAAGGTGGAGGAAACGTGAAGCGGAGTCAGAGAATGTGATGGGTTGTATAAATAGGAGTGAGAGAGGGAGTGTGTGCGTGTGTGTGTGTGTGTGTGTGTGTGTGTGTGTGTGTGTGTGTGTGTGTGTGTGTGTGTGTGTGTGTCTATACTTACACACTCATATACCAGCAGGGTTTGTTCGGATCTAGCTGCCGAAACAGACGGGTCTCAGCCGTCGGGGCCCTGACTTTTTTGCGATATATATATATATATATGTATATATATATATATATATATATGTATATATATTTATATATATACATATATATATATATATATATATGTATATATATATATATGTATATATATTTATATATATACATATATATATATATATATATATATATATATATATATATATATATATATATATATATATATATATATATATATATATATATATATATAAAGAAACAAACATGAAATCGAAAATGCAACTGGAGTCTTATATATATATTTATTTGGTTCCTTTACCGGTTTCTCACCAGATGTGAGAAAAACCACAGACCCTCCATCTCAACTCTACTTTTGAAAAGCAGAAGAACTGCGAACCGGGAAAGGAACCAAATAAATATATATATTTTTTTTAAAAATAAGACTCCAGTTGCTATTTCGATTTCATCTTTTTTTCTTTTTTTCACTCGTGTAGGACACCTCGGTTATTTTTCATTTTGTAAAAAAAACCTCCCTTTCTAATATATATATAGATATATGTATATATATATATAGTTTTGCGAGGTTTTTGATATGAAATCGTGTGTGAAACAAATATTGTTATACTTGGGGAGGGTCATATTTGTGTAATATTGCCAGAATTAATAACACTCACTGTTTGGTTGGTTTTCGCTTTTCGCTTATGTGTCTTTTATATCGGTAATTTAATTTATTCGGTCCTCAATGTTGCCATTGACTGACCAACGGTCAAAAATACATATACAATATAGACACAAACACATACATATATATTGTTTATCAAAGTTCTTTCATTGCACATCTGCAACTTCGTCAGTGGTGCTATTGTTTCCTCCCGTTGCATTGTATTTTCTATTAATTCTGGCAATATTACACAAATATGACCCCCCCCAAGTATAACAATATATATATATATATTAAAGATACTATTTATAGTTTTGTATATACTATACTATAGACAACTATAAACAGGGAAGGTCAGTAATGTATTACTACCTTATTACCAGTAAGATAAACAGCTCAATTTAAGAACATCAGTTGTTTTACGGAGCAGTAATATATATATATATATATATATATATATATATATATATATATATATATATATATGTGTGTGTGTGTGTGTGGGTATGTGTATATATATATATATATATATATATATATATATGTGTGTGTTTACATGTGTGTGTATATATATATATATATATATATATATATATATATATATATATATATATATGGTGGAGGTCGTGGGTTCGATTCCTGGGTTGCGTGTTGTGTTCTTGAGCAAAACACTTCATTTCACGTGACTCCAGCTTACTCAGCTGAAAATGAGTACCAGCAATAGCTTTGGGTTTAACCCTGCGATGGACTGGCGTCCTGTCCAGGTGGGAGACGTGTACGCTCAGTCGCTTACCGCCATGAAACCGAGATAAGCACAGGTCAAATGAGCCTTCTGGCTTAAGACAGACTTTAGTCTTTAGATCTCTCTATATATGTGTGTGTGTTTGTGTGTAAATATATATATATATATATATATATATATATATATATATATATATATATATATATATATATATATACATATACTAGCAGTAAAGCCCGGCGTTGTTCGGGGCTGTTCAGTAGCTGTATTAAAGTTACAATGTTAAGTTCCTTTCTTGGCTTAAAAACTGTAGAGTCTACAGTGTAGACTTTCATGTGGTACTTTTAATATCCCTCAACCAACAGTATGCCTTATGAAGTTAAGAAAACATAACCATAACCCGAATGTTAAAACAAAAGAGGATGCTGGGGATAAAAACTACACTGCCTATCTATGAACAAAAAATCGAAAATGTAAACACTTGTCTCAGAGAAAAACATCAGCGTAACCAATCTATCAGTTATTTTGAAACAAAGAAATTGGATGGACATGAACAAAAAAAAAATAATAATAATGCGTTATCTGTCTGTCGTTTAAAATCATTGCTTCTAAATGAAAATCTCATAAGGCTTTATTCGAGATTATATATATAGATCAATGCTTTTTTCACAAAATATTTGCTTGTTTTACGGTGTATTCAAATAGGCTTGTTTTCAAGTAAAAATATTGTTTTAAAAGACTTTTTAATGAAAGTTTAATGTTGAAACCTCGAACTCATGAATTTTGAGGGTTAACATTTTGCTGGCCCGAAAACTGTTCGTGAATTTTTTGTACTTTTGCACTCGTCGTTTATTCGAAACATAAATAGACAGAATGACGCCATAAAAGGGAAATAACTAATCTCTCATCTTTATTTATACGTTTGAACTGAAAAATCAATACATTACAAATTCGATTTTTGCACTTGGCGTGGGTCGATTTGAACATTTTTTGACCGATGTCGCCGCCAGACCATCATCTATAAGTGTAGCAATTTCACCGAACTGCTCTGTAGAAACAACTGATGTTATTACATAGCACTATTTATCTTACTGGTAATAAGGTAGTAATAAATTACTGTCTTTCACTGTTTAGGGTGTAAAAAATATATAACTATAACAAGTTTTAGTATATACATAACCATAAATAGTATCCTTAATACTAGATATAAATATGTGTATATATATGTGTATTTACATATATATATATATTTCTATGTCCCCGTGCATATACATACACATGCACCCATGCATATACATATATACACACACATGTAGATGTGTATATACATATTTACACACTTTTGGATGGCCGTTGAACCCTATGAGATCTTCCGCCCTTTGTCAGGTTTTGTTTTTTGTCCTGCAGGGTGTCCAAAATCACCCTCCTCACCAAGTAAACTTGGTGGGGTTGCCGGTTTAGTCGCCGATGACCCCACCACGCGACAGGTTGTACTGGGTTACATGTTACCAGTATCACTCAAGAGTGACCCGATATATATATATACATATACATATACACACACACACACACACACATATATATATATATATATATATATATATATATACATATATATATTGGAATAAATGCTCTGAAATAGCGATATATATGTGAATATAGACATAGAATATTCGAAAATATTCTGTATGTTTATAATAAACATTTTGAAGACCTAATCGCTATAGAATAGAATACGTCACGTATTACAATTAGATTCTCGATAAAAGCAAGGGAAGTAATCTACGCGTTTCATTCTTGTTAGAAATCATCAGGACTACATATCCAGTGCTTTTATCGAGAATGACACAGCTAGAGACTTATAGAATACTTAGCTGTGTACAGGAACTGGTTTGAAAGAGCGGTTGCCGGTCCGGCAGAAATTAGAAATTGGAATAAATGCTCTGAAATAGCGATATATATGTGAATATAGACATAGAATATTCGAAAATATTCTGTATGTTTATAATAAACATTTTGAAGACCTAATCGCTATAGAATAGAATACGTCACGTATTACAATTAGATTCTCGATAAAAGCAAGGGAAGTAATCTACGCGTTTCATTCTTGTTAGAAATCATCAGGACTACATATCCAGTGCTTTTATCGAGAATGACACAGCTAGAGACTTATAGAATACTTAGCTGTGTACAGGAACTGGTTTGAAAGAGCGGTTGCCGGTCCGGCAGAAATTAGAAATTGGAATAAATGCTCTGAAATAGCGATATATATGTGAATATAGACATAGAATATTCGAAAATATTCTGTATGTTTATAATAAACATTTTGAAGACCTAATAGCGATTAGGTCTTCAAAATGTTTATTATAAACATACAGAATATTTTCGAATATTCTATGTCTATATTCACATATATATCGCTATTTCAGAGCATTTATTCCAATTTCTAATTTCTGCCGGACCGGCAACCGCTCTTTCAAACCAGTTCCTGTACACAGCTAAG
>OZ024750.1:45883204-45885704 GCA_964016885.1 Eledone cirrhosa
TATTATATATATTATATCTACCTAATTCTTTGCTTCTCTTTGCTAGAATATATGTTTTTTTCCGCCATTGCTATCGTGTTTCGAATGCACACGCATCCGTACACGACCACCCACGCACCCAAACACGTACACACACATACAAACACACGGATATACCCACACACACGTATATATATATGTGAATATATATATATATATATATATATATATATATATATACACCCTTCTATCCGAATATATGTCTTTCACTTCATCTATCTACCTAATTATAAGCAAGCATGGCCGCAGTCTAATGTCTGAAACTTTTATAAGAATGTACATATATATATATTTATATGTTTGTATATGTATATATATATATATATATGTGTGTTTGTATGTATGCGTGAGATGTGTATGTAAACATTCATACATCTACATACGAAAATATGTATATATATATATATATATATATATATATATATATATATATATATATATATATATATATATATATATATATATATATATGTGTGTGTGTGTGTGTGTGTGTATATATATATATATGTACGTATCTACATATTCACACATATATAGTGTGTGTCTGACTCGATTAGCCCCTAAAATATATGAAATATCACTCATATGATGCATGTTACAGGGTTCTAATTCTCTTTCCATACAATTATCTCTTTCTTTCTTTCTTTATTTCTCTCCCACTCTCTCCCTGTCTCTCTCTCTCTCTCTCTCTCTCTCTCTCTCTCTCTCTCTCTCTCTCTCTCTCTCTCTCACTTTCGCTATATATATATATATATATATATAACGAAGGAAGTGTGGTAAGGAACCAGAAGGACCATAACACACCAGAGTACTCAATACTTAGGGTAGTAGAGTGGGTAATAGGAAAATGTTTAACCCCAAGGGCAGAGCTCAAGCCGCTTCGACGAGAAATATCAGTCGAAACGGCTTGCGCTCTGCCGTCGGGGTTAAACATTTTCCTATATATATATATATATATGTGTGTGTGCGTGTGAGTATGTGTGTATATGTGTGAGTGTGTGTGTGTGTATGTGTGTATCTGTGTGTATGTGTGTGGTGTGTGTATGTGTGTATCTGTGTGTGTATGTGAGTATGTGTGTATCTGTGTGTGTCTATGTATACTTTTTACAGACGAAGATTCTTACATAATTCTTTGCTCAGTGAAAATTCCACCTCAAAGAAATCTCAGGCCCATAACTCTTTTAAACAGAGAGTTTAAGATATTTGCCAAGGTGTTAGGGAAGCAGTTGGCACTTGGGAAATCCCGCCCATGGCTATACACCACACCTCCACCTCATGACATACGTCACAGTGAGGTTAGGTTATTAAACTGGCTTTTGTTGGAGTATGATCAATTTAGGACAATGGTAAGCTCTCGATAGGGTCGACCAACGATACCTTGACGTTTTCCTGAAGGCAGTTGGCTTCGGTTCCTTCATCGCAGGCGGGATCGCTGCAATTGACAAATCCTTCCTACGTGTAGGAAGGATCTGACTAACAAGTGAGTAGATGGAGAACATCACCTCACCATCTTCCTTTAGAGGAGAAGGTCAGGCAATTTGTATCTGCTCGGTGGCCAATTCGGAAGAGGTCGTGTGGTGGATGCGTTTAAAAGGATTGAATACAGCCACATTACTCGTCAGCAAAGCTCTTATTACAGTTTTCAGGTTTCACTTGAAGAGGAAAATCAGGGAAGTGCTGTCCTCCAACTATATTGTTGAAATGTGGTTGAGAGTGTAGAGGATGGCCGTGTGAATGGGCCTGCCTTGAACATACGCCTATAGATTAGAGATCAAATAAGAGAGGGCACTTTGCCCTATCGCACAGGGTGACGGTGGATTTTTCTCGTATTTCACCACGAGTGACACGTGGAGTCTCCCCACCTTTGGGGAATTTAATTTGTTATGTTTGTTATTTTTTTTAAATGTTTATTTTTCTTAATCTCTCTTATAAATGTTATTTTACACAAACAACTAACACTGGATCGTCCTACACCCTAGTTAATGTTTTCTTAATGTGAACCCTGTGTGGCTAATAAAGAAATTATTATCATTATTAATGTTCTGAGTTCAAATCCCGCCAAGTTAACTTGTGCCTTTCATCGTTACGGGGTCGACAAAATAAAGTACCAGTAATACACTGGGATAATTGCTGGCCTTGTGCCAAAAGTAAAAACAATCATGATTATGACTAGGGCGGTGGATTGGTAGTATCTGTAGAGAGTCGGCCAACATGCTTTGAAGCATAGAGTTACAGCCCTTTACGGTCGGAGATCAAATCCCGCCGGGGTTAACTTTGCCTTTCATTCTTACGGGATCGATAAAATAAAGTAACAGTAATGCGCTGGATATTTGCTGGCCTTGTGCCAAAAGTAGAAACAATTATTATTATTATTATTACTCCTGGTGTGGTTTTAGCCATGAGTGACCCTCGGAAGTTTCCCCTTTATTGGGGAATTTTTTTTATTTGAATTTTATTTATT
>OZ024750.1:45890704-45893204 GCA_964016885.1 Eledone cirrhosa
ACATACATATATAGTCACATAAATATACATACAGATACACATACAACACATACATATACATATACATATAGATATACATATCTTTTTCAAAAAATTTTTGCACAGAATATATTAACTAGGTATATATCCAAAAACACCTCCCATTCTATGATTACATGACATTCTGCAATTCGTCTGTACAAGGATACTAATTTTAAGCAAATTAAAGTTAAAATTAAAGTTTTAGGTTGATTAAAGCTAAAACCAAATAATAAATATATTTCCAAAATGTATATTAATTAGGTCAATAATACTAAAAATTCTTTCTCCGTCATAGGATACATGATATTATTTTGTTATATTTTATCTGTAAAAGAATTATAATAAAAAAAATTATAATAAAAGGTTAAACTAAATTAAAAAATTATAATAAAAGGTTAAAATAAGTTAAAATTAATCTATAAATTAAATTACTGAATATATATTAGTAATATTTAAAGGTTTTTCAAAATTAATGATTACATAATATTTTCTCATCTGTAATAAAATATTAATTAAATTAAATTTATAGGTTAACTAACATTTAAATTAAATTAAATTCTAGAATAATGTTATTAATTAGGTTTATAATATTTAAATGTTTTTTTTAGTTTATGATTACACGATATAATTAATTCCTGTCTTTTATTTAATAAGATATCCCTAGACTTCATTATTTCAAATAGTTCTTGGGAACATAATCTACATTCCTTTCTATTATTTTGATAAGGGGTGGCTCTTTTGAGCACACTCCAGGTCAAATCATATTTTATATTTTTATTTTTATAACTATTGATTTTTTCTGCTAGAGATGTTGTATTAGCCAGTGCGGCATTTTTAAAGCTATGTTTGTGGGTATTATATCTTGTCTTAAAATTGTTAGAGGTAGCTCCTATATATGAACAAATAGAATCTTTAGTTTTAACATTACATTTATAGACTATGTTGTTAACAAGACAATTCCCTTTTAATGGGCAGTTTGTTTTGTTTCTACAGTTACATCCTTTCGTTAATTCTGTATTTGAGGAGATATTATTGTTAATTTGATGTACTGGTGGTATACTTATAGTTTTCTTACATTTATATGCATTATATGCACTTATATTTTGTTTTATGTTATTTGTTGTAGAATATGAGAATTTAACTGTAGACCTATTTAAGATTTGATGGTATTTGTGGTTTGGCGGGAAGTTTTTCTCAAGGATATAAAAAAATTTTTTAGCAATATTATCCTTAACTTGTAAATTAAAAGGAGCATTATACCAAGTAACTCGTCTATTACGGTTTCTATGTTGTTTATTATTTTTATTATTTTTATATGTTGTATCATGATTTTTACTAGGAGGAATAATGTTAATGATCTCACCACAACTATTTTTAGTTATATTTGTAGATTTAGGTGTTTTATCTTTTTTATTAGGAGTTTTATTATTAATATTTATTATAGTCTTATGATGAGTAGTTTTTTGAGGGTTACTATACTTTATATTAAAAGATTTAGTATTTTGGGGTATACTGTGGGTGGCATTTAGGTGTGTACTTTTCATTTGGTGTTTGTTGGTAATATTATGCTGTATGCTTTCAGTATTTTTAGTAGAAGGTATATACTCTAATCTATTTTTGTGGCCACTTCTATCTAGAGCTTCATTATAAAAGGTCGCATTTTTATCAAATACATCTTGGTTAGAAGAAAGGTTAGAAATTCTAAGTGATATATTATATGCAAGGTTTTTAAGGATAGATTTAGGGTGATTAGATTGTGAGTGTATGTAATGTAAGTTTTGGTTAGGTTTATGGTAAGGTTGGTATATACCCGTAGCTAAATCTAAAGTTATATCTAGGAAATTTACTACTTTACTTGTTTTTTCAAAAGTAATATTAAGGTTATAATAGTCTTTAAGGAAAGTTCTAATATGCTTTTTGTTTTTTTCGATTTCTGAAAGGCTAAGGTTGTTAGAAAGAAGAAGACAGTCATCACGATATAAACCACCTTTGAGGTGGGGAAAAGAGGCATTTATGTTGAAAAGGAGAAAGAGGCCCACAAGATCAGTAATTTGGGCAGAATCGCTTGAACCCATAGTAATATCAAAAAGATTACTATAAGTGTTTCTGGTCCAGTATTCATTCTGAAATTCAATAAGTGTTTGTCTAGCATGTGTAATAATGTTAATGTCATCCGAAGTTAAACTAGATCTATTTTTAGCAAATATTAATGCTTTGTTCAGGAGTATGGGTGATATAGAAGAATAATAATTATCTATATCAAACTGTAGGAAAGAAGCAGAAGATTTACACCTAATATTTTTAAACCAATTAATTACCTGGGAGGTGTTTTCCCAGAGTGGTAAAATAACGTATTTTCTTATTTGTGGGATGACTCTATCTAAAATTTTTTTGCTAATTATTCCAATATCTGATTTGGAGGGACATATAAGTCTAATAGAAGGATTAGAGTTAAAGTTAGATTTGTGATCTTTCAGGT
>OZ024750.1:45898204-45913204 GCA_964016885.1 Eledone cirrhosa
ACTCGTCTATTACGGTTTCTATGTTGTTTATTATTTTTATTATTTTTATATGTTGTATCATGATTTTTACTAGGAGGAATAATGTTAATGATCTCACCACAACTATTTTTAGTTATATTTGTAGATTTAGGTGTTTTATCTTTTTTATTAGGAGTTTTATTATTAATATTTATTATAGTCTTATGATGAGTAGTTTTTTGAGGGTTACTATACTTTATATTAAAAGATTTAGTATTTTGGGGTATACTGTGGGTGGCATTTAGGTGTGTACTTTTCATTTGGTGTTTGTTGGTAATATTATGCTGTATGCTTTCAGTATTTTTAGTAGAAGGTATATACTCTAATCTATTTTTGTGGCCACTTCTATCTAGAGCTTCATTATAAAAGGTCGCATTTTTATCAAATACATCTTGGTTAGAAGAAAGGTTAGAAATTCTAAGTGATATATTATATGCAAGGTTTTTAAGGATAGATTTAGGGTGATTAGATTGTGAGTGTATGTAATGTAAGTTTTGGTTAGGTTTATGGTAAGGTTGGTATATACCCGTAGCTAAATCTAAAGTTATATCTAGGAAATTTACTACTTTACTTGTTTTTTCAAAAGTAATATTAAGGTTATAATAGTCTTTAAGGAAAGTTCTAATATGCTTTTTGTTTTTTTCGATTTCTGAAAGGCTAAGGTTGTTAGAAAGAAGAAGACAGTCATCACGATATAAACCACCTTTGAGGTGGGGAAAAGAGGCATTTATGTTGAAAAGGAGAAAGAGGCCCACAAGATCAGTAATTTCTGTATCTTGATCTTGAAATGTGTGTACCAGTGTGTTTATGTGAGTGACTTAATTTCTATTTGCTTATGATTTTATATCCACATATATAAATGTGAGTGGGGGAGTGTGTGTGTTTGTGTGTTCGTGGTTATGTGTATATTTATATATATACGCACATGTATGTGTGATTATACTGATATGTGTGAGTATGAAAAAAATATATTTATATGCTTGACTCCATAAGTATCATTGCGTATCTTATCAGCGCATTAAGCTTACAGAGATATTAACCTTGAAATTTTTTATTTGCATCCATCTTTTTAGTATGCACATACAGATTATACACACATTATTGTAAAATGTGTGTAGTGTTTTACATGTATATACACACACCAAACTGCTTTTTAACCCTTTGTGTTTTCATTGGTCAATTTTGAACTGATATTTTGAATTGTTGTTATTATCAATAAATATACTTCATTATTTCTGAAGACGGCGTATATATGAGTTAGGTATGTATATTTAATCTTGATAATTTGTATAATTTTGTATAATTTTGTACATAGATCTGTTAAATATGCATACCAATTACAACACATATATACCCTAGAAACGATCGTTAAATAGTGAACTTTTTTTGTTTAATATAAGGAATTGTTTGTTCATTATTTGTTTAATATTTTATCTTGACTCTGTATACCGTTTATCTTTCACCGAAATTGGATTTTCATTACATCTCTTCTTTCCATGATATCCGGAATACATTGAGTTCTTCATACGGATTGGACACTACCGTAAACTCTTGGTAGATTTATCTACATATATATATATATATATATATATATATATATATATATATATATATAAATATATATATATATATATATATATATATATATATATATATATATATATATATATATATATATATATATATATATATATATATATATATATATATATATATATATATATATATATATATATATATATATATATATATATATATATATATATATATATATAAATATATATATATATATATATATATATATATATATATATATATATATATATATGAAATACGTAAATAAGAAAGTTATGAAAATTGACTTACTAAAATTTCACTCCAACTAATTAGTTTCTGTAAGGGGATAAATATAGTTATGTAATAATTATAGAGAATCCTTACGTCATCAGGGAGTCTATTCTCATAATTTTCATAACTTTCTTATTTACGTCTTTCATATCATTGTTCTGCATTCCCCTGCATAGAACCACAAAATTACTAAAACAAAACATATATATTTGCTAGCATAGGTATGCATCGGTATACATATGTCGGTAGATATATTAATTCTTTACAATTACCTCCAAATTATTTGTTGAGCAAAATTTGCCAAATTACTACTGTGACTGATAGTAGTAGCTAGGCTCTGTCTTAATAGCACCCCCACTCCAAGCTGGTTAACCTCAGTGTCACGTGATTGATTCTTTTGAATTTGCCACTTGACCAAGAAGGCAGTGAATTTTTCAATGGCTTGGAATCTAGCCCCGCTCGTTTTTATCCATCCACTGAATTATTTTTATGTAGGATCCCAGTGTCCCCGCATTGCCTGGAAACTTAGGTGAGAATAGACTCCCTGATGACGTAAGGCTTCTCTATAGTTATTACATAACTATATTTATCCCCTTACAGAAACTAATTAGTTGGAGTGAAATTTTAGTAAGTAAGTCAATTTTCATAACTTTCTTATTTACGTCTTTCATATAACTGTTCTGCATTCCCCTGCATAGAACCACAAAGTTACTAAGACAAAACATATATATCTGCTAGCATAGGCATGCATCGGTATACATATGTCGGTAGATATATTAATTCTTTATATATATATATATATATATATATATATATATATATATATATATATATAATACCATTTAACATCTCAGGGTATGTCATGTATCATTATATTGTGTCTGATCATGACGTACTGTTGTACATCCGAAATATGTATAATAAAATGTAATTGATCAATGAACATCTATTTTATTAATACTTATATTTTAATATTAATAACTTTTGAACAATTTTTTCTTGTTGTGTGCTTCCAATCTGCTGTAAAACTCATTCTTTGACATAATCATCGAATATTGTTTAAAAAATTATAATATATATATATATATATATATATATATATATATATATATATATATATTGTCTGTGTGTGTTTATTTGTGTGTATATATCTCTGCTAGTATGTTTGTATATATGTCCGTCTAAGTGTGTTTAAACGTGTATGAATATGTTTACATTGTGAGTATAAGTTTCTAATATTGTCCATACCTGTGTGTGTGTGTGTGTGTGTGTGTGTGTGAGTGAGTGTCTGTGTATGTAGGTGGTGGTTGTGTCAGGAGAATTAATAATATTTAGAAAATAACTTAATTAATAACGAATATAGACATACATACAAACATACAAACCAACTTACTTGCATATATATACGCACACATATATACATACATGCATACATGCATACATACATAATATATACACACATACATACATGCATAAATAGATACTTGCATACATACATGCATACATGCATACATAGTGGCTGCCAACACGTTTTCGAGTACAGCCTCTACTGTATATCCATGTAGGAGAGCCCCTAGCGATGCGCTGAACGAGTGTGACTTTTTAGTCCAGCCAGCGACTTACAAACTCTGGTACAAACACTACACTTGTGACAATTATTGACACATAATGCTGGGCCCATGGTACCATGTGATGACAAGTGCAGAGAGATCTCCAGATATAAAGCAATGCCTGTACCGTGAAGCTTTTATAGTGAGCAAAGGCACTGCACAAAGCCAGTCCCACTCTCTTAACCAAGATGATATTTAACAAAAAGAAGAACAAGTCAGCATCATTGGATACCATCAGCGTTGCAGGGTTGCATACATACATGCATACATACATATATACACACATACATACAAACGTACTTACATACATACGTACATATATACATATATAAATACATTCAGACATACATGATGGCTGTCCCCTCGTTATCAAGTATGGCCATTGCACGATATACCATTATTAATAAATATTAATTAATTCTATCATGCAATTCCTGTGCTTGAAGATATTTTTTAAAGTGAGGAAAGACTGTGCACTGAGCCAATCCCACTCTCTGAGCGACAGCAGCTATAACCCGAAAAGAAGAAAAGATCAACCTCATCGGTAAACTACTGAGCCGCAGGTTTTATGTCGGAGTTAACCCAGTTTCCTGAGTTGCCTTCTCTTAGAAGATGTCACAACAAAGGCTAGGGGTCCTTCACTCACAATGGTTTAACCGCACGATCGGATGTTCAGCCGCATATACATACACATTCACCCATGTATATACACATATACATATACATGTGTATATACATATTTACATATTTAAACACTTTTGGATGGGCGTTGACCCTTATGAGTTCTTCCGGCCTTTGTCAGGTTTTGTTTTTTCTTCTGCAGGGTATCCAAAATCACCCTCCCACCAAGTCTACATGGTGAGGAGGGTTGCAGATTTATTCGCCATGCGACAGGTTGTACTGGGTTACATGTTACCTGAAGCACTCAAGAGTGACCCGACATAACATACATACATACAGGAAATCAACACAAAATACCTTGTTCACAAAAGAAATAGGGATGCAGGCAAAACACCTAGATGTGACAACAAGTGCAGACTCTGCAGAATTAACATCGAAGATGTCACCAATGTCATAAGCAGCTGTCTAAAGATGTCATCGCAGTGCTATCTACCTATGAGGCATGATGTAGTGTCCAAAACAGTGTACAATGCAATCCGTAGAAAAGATAAACCCGATAATAAACACATTAAAAGCTACAGCAATGTGGAAGACATACATATACATATTATGAAAGAGTACTGGTGGAATGTTACAGTAAAAACCCCAATAAGATGCGGGCATAACAGTCCAGACATAATGATAAGGGACAGGGAAGCATGCACAGTAGTGGAAGTTAGCTGCCCTTCAGATACCAGTATAATATCAAAGATTAGCGAAAAGGAGAATATTTATGCAGAACTGATGATAAATCTGCAGATGCTCCAGCCTGATTATGCCTGGGCCTCACAGGAACAGAAAGAACACAACTAGTTAGGAAATTACAAGTACAATTCATTAATGGAACAGTAAAAATATTTAAAACATTCCAAAAATGTTGCATCTAATAACTGCATATACACATGTACAGATACAAAACATATACACATGCACACATACAACTCAAAACATACACATCCACACATACAATAACATCCATATCTACACATGCATGCAGACATGCAAACAATCTACCTAGTTGATGTTGTGTAAATTCCAATGAGAGAGTCTTGTGTCTATGTTAGAAACCGACTCTCTCTCTATTGGTAAAAAATTGTGAAATTATAAAACTAGAAGAATATACATACATACATACATACATACTTACATAGTGACATACATACATGCATTTATACATACATACGTACATAAATACATATATATACATACATACATACATGCTTACATACTGACATACATACATACAAACATTTAGACATACATACATGCAAACATAGAGGATTGTACTGAGGCAGTGTATATACGTATGTATGTTCTGGTTTTAAAATTTGTGAAATTATAAAACCAGAAGAACATATATACATATATACACTGCCTGAGTACAAATCCTGAGAAGCTGGGCTTCAGAGAAACAGAAAGAACACAACTAGTTAGGGAAATTAAAAGTACAATCCATTAATGGAACAGGAAATATATGTAAAATATTCCAAATATTCTGCATCAAATAACTATACATACCTACCTGTTTTTGTTGTATAAATACCAATGAGAGAGTCTTGTAACTATGTTAGAAACCGACTCTCTCTCTATTGGCAAAAAATTTAGAAATTATAAAACCAGAAGAACATACATACATACATACATATATACATGATGGCTGCCCCCTCATTATTGAGTATGGCCATTGCACGATATACCATTATTAATAATTATTAATTATTTCTATCGCGCAATGCCTGTGCGTGAAGACATTTTTTAAAGTGGGGAAAGACTGTGCACCGAGCCAATCCCACTCTCTGAGCGAGAGTAGCTATAACCGGAAAATATGAAAAGATCAACATCATTGGAAACTACTGAGCCGCAGGTTTTATATCAGAGTTATCCCAGTTTCCTGAGTTGCCTTCTCCTAGAAGAATGCCCTGAGAAAGGCTAGGGGTCCTTCACTCCCAGTGGTTTAACCACGCGGTACATGTATATATACATATTTACACACTTTTGGATGGCCGTTGACTCTTATGAGTTCTTCCGCCCATACATACATACATACAAACATAGACACATATATGCATGCATGATGACTAAGTGAAGACATTGTTGTTCATCAGCAGAATTTTATATGACTCCATATATTTGTTTAAATAGAATGACCATTCGAGACATATAATCGGTATAAAACCGTTATATGGGGTTGATACAGTAAAATGCAAGTTAATACCCCTTGCCAACTACTTTTTTATCGACTTTCATGTTATTTTAACACATTTTCTAATGTTATTATTATTTATAGAGGGCGGTGGATTCGCAGGGTCGGTGGAGGGGCGAAAGCCATGCTTTGCGGCATAGAGTTACGCCCATTTACGTTCTGAGTTCAAATCCTGCCGAGGTTAACTTTGCCTTTCATCCTTACAGTGTCGATAAAATAAAGTACCAGTAATGCACTAGGATAATTGCTGGCCTTGTGCCTAAAGTAGAAACAATTATTATTTATAGAGATCGACTGTTGTTACAGTTACATTCTGCAACTGGGTTCCCATATTAGACATTTTAAATAATTCAAACGTCTCATTAAATCATAATATATATATATATATATATATATATATATATAGGAACAAGTAAGACCCCGACGGCTGAGCTCAAGCCGTTTCGGCGGCTGATTCGCGTCCAGAATTAGCCGTCGAAACGGCTTGAGCTCAGCCGTCGGGGTCTTACTTGTTCCTATTACCCACTCTACTACCCTAAGTATTGAGTACTTTGGTGCGTTATGGTCCACCTGGTTCCTTACCATATTTCCTTCGTTATATATATATATATATATGTATATATATATATATATGTTCTTTTTCTTCCTCGCCCACTTATTCCTGAGAGGGTCGTGGTGGCAGACCCCACTCTTTCAAGTGAGTCCTGCCAAAGGCAACTCTCTCTAACTGATCCAGCTGGATTCTCAAGCGTCAACTTAATCGTATAAGTTCATTGAACTTATAACATGTTATAAGTTCAATGACCTTATAACATGAAGTTCACATGAAGATATGTCACTATCTTTACACCAATTATTGTATTTTATCTGACGAAAGCGTACTAAAATATTAGTACCCTTGAAATACGTATAATAAAATAAATATGCTTTGTTTTAACCTTCATATCATGTCTCCCTATTTTATCTGACGAAAACGCAAATGTTATTGCATGATATTTGTTTTTGAAATGCGCATAATAAACTACATGGAACTCTTTTAACCATCTTTTGCTATTATATATATATATATATATATATATATATATATATATATATATATATATATATATATATATATATATATATATATATATATATATATGTATATATATATATATATATATATATATATACTTATTTGTCATATATATATACATATATATGACAAGTAAGTATATATATATATCCATATGTATATATATATATATATATATATATATATATATATATATATGACAAGTAAGTATGTTTTGGAACAGTGACCAGTTTTTGACTAAAGAAATTTTAGCCTGATAATGGGGTTTAGAACCCTCAGATTGTGTAATGGTAGCACAGTGGTCTGGATAACCAAAGATGTGGGTCGACTCCCATGTACGTCAATACTCATCTTTTTCCATTTATCTGAGGGTTCTAAACCCCATAATCAGGCTAAAATTAAATTTCTTTAGTCAAAAACACGGTGAAAGCTATATATATATATATATATTTATATATATTGTTTAAACAAAGTTTCATGCATTTAACATGTATGTGCTACGATTGGTTTTAGGGTCTAGTTATTTAAAAATGCTCCCTCCATTATAGAGTGGTGGCCATAACTGGACCACAAAACCAATAGTAAGTGTATGAAACTTTCTGTATATTAAATAACAGATCGAAGCTTGTTTTTCTTGACATTCTCTCTATGGATTTCTACTAACGTATATATATGTTTACATATGTACATACATATGTACATATTACACTGTATTCGTAAACATAGGAGCAACCGGAACCCAATGTTGAAACTAACGGAGTTAAATAACCTTTACAAAAGGAGACAAGTTTGTGGGGCTTATGAATAATTGCCTTCTAAAGCCATTAAAGGCTTATGTTTCCTTTTGTTAATAATTTTAGCTAACATATGGGACAAAGTAACAATTTATGGGATGCAAGATGTTAAGAAAATGGAAATGCTAATAAAACAGATATAAAATAACGATTGGTGATTCCGAATGTCCTTAAGATGATGGATAATAATGTGTGGTCCTTGTGATTGGGATTGTGTGAGTGTTTGTGGGGGGTTTATGTGTGAAGAGAGAGAAAATGACAGGAAGGTAGCGAGAGTGGAAGAGAGAGAGAGAGAACTAATGAGAGGAAGGGAGCGAGAGAGAGAACTAATGAGAAAGTAAGAACAACATTTATAAATAGAAAGTATATGTTTTGTGAAGACATGTGGTCACAGTCCAAACACACGGTGCGCCATAGATTTTGGAGATCTTATGCCCTTCCAGGTCGGAACATAACTGATTTCTCCGAGAGGAATAGAAAGACAGAGACCAGAAAGAGCGAGAGAGAGAGAGAGAGAGAGGGAGAGAGATGTAAACCCAGAGCTCAGAGCTCAGAGAGTCAGACGAGATATTGAAGCATCTTTAATTCAAGGAGTTTACCAATTTGACGCCTTCCCTACACAAATCTCATATTAACTTCTCTCTTCTTCTCCATCTCTTTACTCCAATTTCTCATATCATATATATCTTCTTGTCACCCTTTATCACACCATCCTCTACTCCCACCCCCTACCTCTCTACACTCTCTCCCTCTCTTCCTGTTACTTGTTTTGTTTAACATCTCCCTCGTTCTTTTAACTGCAACACTAGTTATCAGCCCCTCTACATATATCATGACCAACGCCATCATCATCATCATCATCATCGTCATCATCGTAGTCGTAGTCGTCGTCACCTTCACCATGACCATCATCATCACCATCATCATCATCATCATCATCACACATCATCATCATCATCATCATCATCATCATCAGCAGCAGCATTGCCGTCACCGTCATCACCATCATATCCCATATGTCCTGTATCTACGGCACCTCCCACATTTTCGCCGTATCCCTCTCCCCTCTCCCCTCTCCCCTCTCCCTTATTTTCAAATTGTTACTGTAATACGTATCACCATGCATATACACAGGGTGTCCCCCAAAAATGTATATATACATACATCAACAGCATTCTAACAAATATTATTGCCTATGCAGGTAAACAAAGTGTGTATACATTTTTGGGGACACCCTGTATAATATATTGTATTATATACGCACACACATATGTGTATATATATTTTGGGGGACAAAATATATATACACACATATGTGTATATATTTTTGGGGACACCCTGTATAATAAATTAAATTATATACACACACACATATGTGTATATATATTTTGGGGGACACCCTGTATAATATATTATATTATATAGACACACACATATGTGTGTATATATATTTTTGGGGACACCCTGTATAACATATTATATTATATACACACACACATATGTGTATATATATATTTGGGGACACCCTGTATAATATATTATATTATATACTCACACACATATGTGTATATATATGTTTGGGGACACCCTGTATAATATATTATATTATATACACACACACATATGTGTATATATATGTTTGGGGACACCCTGTATAATATATTATATTATATACAGACACGCATATGTGTATATATATTTTTGGGGACACCCTGTATAATATATTATAATATATACACACACATATGTGTATATATATTTTGGGGGACACCCTGTATAACATATTATATTATATACACACACATATGTGTGTATATATATTTTTGGGGACACCCTGTATAATATATTATATTATATACACACACACATATGTGTATATATATTTTTGGGGACACCCTGTATAATATATTATATTATATACACACACGCATATGTGGATATATAATTTTTGGGACACCCTGTATAACATATTATGTTATATACACACACATATGTGTGTATATATATTTTTGGCGACACCCTGTATAATATATTATATTATATACACACACACATATGTGTATATATATTTTTGGGACACCCTGTATAATATATTATATTATATACACACACACATATGTGTAGATATTTTGGGGGACACCCTGTATAATATATATTGTATACACACACACATATGGGTATATATATTTTTTGGGACACCCTGTATAACATATTATATTATATACACACACATTTGTGTATATACATTTTTGGGGGACACCCTGTATAATATATTATATTATATACACACAAACATGTGTATATACATTTTTGGGGACACCCTGTATAATATATTATATTATATACACACACACATATGTGTATATATATTTTTGGGGACACCCTGCATAATATATTATATTATATACACACACGCATATGTGTATATATATTTTTTGGGACACCCTGTATAACATATTATATTATATACACTCACATATGTGTGTATATATATTTTTGGGGACACCCTGTATAATATATTATATTATATACACACACACATATGTGTATATATATTTTTTGGGACACCCTGTATAATATATTATATTTTATACACACACGCATATGTGTATATATATTTTTTGGGACACCCTGTATAACATATAATATTATATACACACACATATGTGTATATATATATTTTTGGGGACACCCTGTATAATATATTATATTATATACACACACACATATGTGTATATATATTTTTGGGGACACCCTGTATTATATATTATATTATATACACACACACATATGTGTATATATATTTTGGGGGACACCCTGTATAATATATTATATTATATACACACACACATATGGGTATATATATTTTTTGGGACACCCTGTATAACATATTATATTATATTCACACACATTTGTCTATATACATTTTTGGGGGACACCATGTATAATATATTATATTATATACACACAAACATGTGTATATACATTTTTGGGGACACCCTGTGTAATATATTACATTATATACACACACACATATGTGTGTATATATATTTTTGGGGACACCCTGTATAACATATTATATTATATACACACATGTGTGCATATACATTTTGGGGGACACCCTGCATAATATATTATATTATATAGACACACACATATGTGTATATACATTTTCGGGGACACCCTGTATAACATATTATATTATATACACACACATATGTGTGTATATATATTTTAGGGGTCACCCACCCTGTATAATATATTATATTATGTACACACATGTGTGCATATATATTTTTTGGGACACCGTGTATAATATATTATATTATATACGCACACACATATGTGTGTATATATATTTTTGGGGACACCCTGTATAATATATTATATTATATACACACACACATATGTGTATATACATTTTTGGGGACATCCTGTATAACATATTATATTATATACACACACACATATGTGTATATACATTTTTGGGGGACACTCTGTATAATATATTACATTATATACACACACACATATGTGTATATATATTTTTGTGGACACCCTGTATAACATATTATATTATATACACACACATTTGTGTATATACATTTTTGGGGGACACCCTGTATAATATATTATATTATATAAACACACACATGCGTATATACATTCTTGGGGGACACCCTGTATAATATATTATATTATATACACACACACATATGTGTATATATATATTTTGGGACACCCTGTATAACATATTATATTATATACACACACATATGTGTGTATATATATTTTTGGGGACACCCTGTATAATATATTATATTATATACACACACAATATGTGTTTATACATTTTTGGGGACACCCTTTCTTACATATTATATACACACACATGTGTATATACATTTTGGGGGACACCCTGTATAATATATTATATTATATACACACACACACATGTGTATATACATTTTGGGGGACACCCTGTATAATATATTATATTATATACACACACACATATGTGTATATATATTTTTGAGGACACCCTGTATAACATATTATATTATATAACACACATATGTGTATATACATTTTCGGGTACACCCTGTATAACACAATATATTATATACACACACACACATGTGTATATACATTTTTGGGGACACCCTTTCTAATATAATATATTATATACACACACATATGCGTATATATATTTTTGGGGACACCCTGTATAATATATTATATTATATACACACACACATATGTGTATATATATTTTTGGGGACACCCTGTCTAATATATTATATTATATACACACACACACATGTGTGTATATATATATATATATATATATATTATATTATATACACACACACATGTATATATATATATATATATATATACATCATATTATCACATATACGTTGGTACGACTCCCAACTTCGCCTCACTCCCAAACAGTAAATTGATATACACAGATTATTAACATAATTGATCGATTGCTTTCACATATCAACTTGTAAATTTCTCCCCCTTTTCTTTAGGGGTCAAAGGGGCAGGATTAAAGAGATATTTATGAGGCAGTTATGACCTAACATAACCCAGATCCTGTTTCACTTTAGATATAGAAACAGCTTGCTTAAGTTGTTAAATGGGGGTTTCAATTTACAGGGCATACGAACCAGACGAAGATTTAAGTTACCTCCCCTTCTTTTAAACAGTGTACGGAATATACAATCTCTAATGTAAATGATTCAGAATAATCATAAAAAACACAAAAGGTTAATTAATTCATTAATTATTTCATGCATATCATGGCGTATATTGAATAATCAGAAATATTTGGTATTTCTTTTGTCTGTCGTTTTGTTTAGTAGACCTATGATTTAGGAGACATTATTAATATCTTTGCAGGGGCGGTGGATTGGCAGTATCGGTAGAGGGTCGGACGCCATGCTTTGCAGCACAGTTACGTCCATTTACGATCTGAGTTCAAATCCCGCCGAGGTTGACTTTGCCTTTCATCCTTACGGGGTCGATAAAATAAAGTACCAGTAATGCACTGGGTAATTGCTGGCCTTGTGCCTAAAGTAGAAACAATTATTAATATCTTTGCAGAAATAGTACTACGGATGGATTTCTAAAGGACTTATATGTATTTTAGAGTAGATGTATTTACTAATGTGTATTTAAGTTATTTTAAGATTTCAGAGCCGTGCTACGGATGTATCTTTAACAGTCATAACGATGTTTGAACTACATCATCTAATAAGCTTTTAACTTTTTTAAGATGTGAAAGCGGAGAATGGGAAAACAGGTTGGCGCATTGTTTAAGATGCATTACTGCATTTAGATACAGCTTTTTAACCCTTTATCATTTAAACCGGCCATATCTGGCCTGAATTATCTCACCTGTTTCTGTTTAAACTGGTTGTAACTGGCCATTCATACTGATGTTAAGATATTCTTCTCAAAATAAATGATATAAAAATCTTATAGATTCAATATTATATGCGATGATTATTTGAGATAAAGCCTTTACAGTGAAAATATATTAGTGAATATAGAGTAATGTAAATGCTAAAGGGTTAAGTTGTGAGTTCAAATTTGTGGAGGTTACATTTGCCTTTCATCCTTGGGGGTGGATAAAATATGTAGATAATGTCTATCCTTGTCCCTGAATTAGAAACAATTTTAAGATGTATGTGTTTTGAGGTGGGTTCGGATTCTAATTCAAATAGGCTAACTGAACATTTCAGCCCTATAGTTATTGTTTTGTTGATTCAACACTCACTAGCTGACTGTCCACTATAGAATATTAACGGTAAGATCATATTAATTTTGGTCGGTTATATCAAACAACGTAAAATATTTTCCTTTCTTAACACACCAGCTTCGATTGATAAAAAGACACACACACACACACACACACACACGCACACATGTACATATATATATATATCCCATGGACTGAGTGCTCTACCACTACGGATATTACCTTCCAGTGTTCCACCACTATATATATTTATATTCTTTTTCCTTTACAGATTTTAGTTATTTCACTGCGGCCATATTGAAGCATCTTGTTATTTTTCTCATTATTTCTTATTATTGCTGCTGCTCTTGCCATCGTTGTTGCTGGTACAGCTGTTGTTTTTGTTCTTGTTGTTAATATTTTATTTATTCTCATATTTACTTCTAAACTCTGGAACTCTAGCTCGCAGTATCATTTTTTTAAGAGGGTTGATTCAACAGCAATGTCTTCGGAACAGTAAGAATACAACAAACTAGGGTATAATCAGCGTGAAATGAAAGTTTGGTTGCAAATATTGATTGAAAACTAGTGAATTAATTAATAAAAGTAATTAATGTTTTAACCGCAAGCTGCGAATATTGGTGAGAAAGTGGGAGAAGGGAGGTAATAAGGGAGAATGAGAGGTGGAAGGGGAGCGAAAACAAAAGAAAATATCAACAAAGGTGTGAAATATGATTTTTCTTGGAAGCATTAACGGTTATCACATGCTTTACGTTATTTGGCTAAATTATGTGCAAGATATATTAACAGCTAATTCTTTATATTGGATTTTTAACTCTTCACTGATAAAGAATTCTCTACGGAACTTTTGATGGCATAGTATTGACCTCGTTGTAGCATACGGTGTGCATTGGTCACTTTAAACCTGGCGGCGTTCAACCCTCTCCCGAGTGTTAATATTGCCATGTAAATGTGGGTGCTGAGAAAAAAAAAAGGTATAAAGGAAGAAAGGGAAAGAGAGGGGGGAGTGTGAGTGAAAG
>OZ024750.1:45918204-45920704 GCA_964016885.1 Eledone cirrhosa
GAGATGGAGAGAGAGGGGAGAGAGAGGGAGGAGAGAGAGTAAGATAGACTGAGAGAGTGTGTGAGAGAGATAGAGGGTGAGAGAGAGAGAGAGAGAGAGAGAGAGAGAGAGAGAGACTGAGAGAAAGAGAGGGAAACGAAGCATGTAAATAGACATAAAAAGAACAATAGAAAAAATGAAAGGAAAACAAACTAAGGGAAGAAAGAAAGAAAGGAAGAAAGACAGGAATACAAATATTGTAAGATGGAGAGTAGAATTTAAAAAGCAATTAACTAGTAAGAAAGAAAAAAGAAAAAAATGTCGGATGAAAGAATGAGAGAAATAAATAAAGAAAGAAATAAGGAATAAAAGAAAGATATAAAGAGAAGAAAGCAATAAACAAGAAAGAGTGAAAGAACGAAAGAAGAAAAGAGAGAATTGAATAAAGAAAGAATGAGCCTTGGAAAAAACTTATGAAGAAGAAAAATATCAGAAAAAAGGGGACCGGTAAGTTATGAAGAAGATAGGCGAATGAAATTGAAAGAAATTAAGAAAGAAGGATGGTAAGTTATGAAGAAGATAGTACAATGAAATTGAAAGAAATTAAGAAAGAAAGGAGGGTAAATTATGAAGAAGATAATACAATGAAATTGAAAGAAATTAAGAACGAAAGAAGGAGGGTAAGTTATGAAGAAGATAATACAATGAAATTGAAACAAATTAAGAAAGAAAGAAGAACAGTAAGTTATGAAGAAGATAAGAGAATAAAATTGAAAGAAAGTAAGAAAGAAAGAAGGAGGATAAGTTATGAAGAAGATAAGAGAATGAAATTGAATTAAAGTAAGAAAGAAAGAAGGAGGATAAGTTATGAAGAAGATAAGAGAATGAAATTGAAAGAAAGTAAGAAAGAGAGAAGAACGGTGAGTTATGAATAAGATAAGAGAGTAAAATTGAAAGAAAGTAAGAAAGAAAGTTAGGAAGAAAGAAACGAAGAATGAGGATGAAGAAATGGAGGATAAAGGAAGAAATGTAACAGCTGAATTAAGAAAGGTGCTGGAGAAATAATGATTTTTACTTTTGGCACAAAGCCAGTAATTATCTCAGTGTATTACTGCTACTTCATTTTATCGACCCCGTAAGGATGAAAGGCAAAGTTTAACCTCGGCGGGATTTGAACTCAGTATGGCAAGGGCCGTAACTCTACGCATCAAAGCATGGCGTCCGACCCTCTACCGATACTGCCAATCCATCGCTGTGCTAGAGTAATAATGTATAATAGACTGCAATGGTTGAAGACTAATCAACGAACAGCTAACTTCTGGTAAAACATAAAAGACTAACACAAGAAAGTCTCCTCAACTCAGGGCAATTTGATATGTCAGTTTTGTTACCTGAAGCGCTAAGTTATGGGTCATAAATACATATAAAAGCGAACAAACACACACATAGACAGACAGACGCATATATATGCATATCCTCGTGTTACCCTCTGTATCGGTATCTTTTCCGCGCCTTTTTTTCTTTTTCTCCTTTCTGTTTAATTTATTTTCTCTCTCCCCAATAACTTATAAACGTTATTGACGCACTGGGGATAGACATATTGTCTTTAATGCGTTTAACTGTCCGAGACCCCAACAGACAACTGAAGAGGGGACCTGTCCCTGGTTTGTATACGTAGGAGACAAAGCAAGTCGAATAGAACAGACATTGCTTCGGCTGTTTTCCCATTAACTCGATGGACAACTAAGTTCAAATTATTTAAATTCAAACCCAGCTGGCCAGAGTGCACCCTTTCGTTAATCAGTGAGTAAGACGAGTTCGTGAGGGTAAGATTATATGGTATCTGGACTGCTATAACAGTTTCCAAGACTGCTGGTCGTGCACCGAAAAGTGCAGCCATGTGCAGAACTTTAGGTAATGACAGAACACATCAGGTAAACTAGACGTTGGAACGTTTCGTCAGCGGGAGTTCGCCTCTCTGTTAAGGAAAGACAATATCGCTTTCTAGCTCTCTCAGTTGATGGTGGAAAAGATTTCAAATTTTCTTAACATTTGTTTTAACTCGTTCCGCAACTCATGGTGTCTGACACTATTACCAGCTACATAGCCTCTTCCTTGTTTCTTCAGTCGGACGGTATGCGAGACACACTCGAAAATGTAAGTCGTGTTTTCGATTCATACTATATATTTTTGTTCTCAGTCCATTACCTTTCTTACAATAAACTATTCTATAGGCCCCTCATTCCTAATTGAGTAATAGGGATGTCGTCTTGGACATAGAAGATAGTTTCCAGAGGGGAAAGAATGAAATCATAGTACTAAACAGCTAATATATTAATAGACCATCAAAGAAAGGAAAAATTACGTTGACACCTGTGTTAATCTTTTTTTCTTTCTTTCAATTTATTCAAAAGCTAAAAAAAAAAAAAATTATTTAGTAAGAAAAAAAAGGGGGGGAAACAAAGGAAAGAAAGAATAGGGAAATATAGAAAAAAAAAGAAGAAAAAGAACGGGAGTGGAT
>OZ024750.1:45925704-45930704 GCA_964016885.1 Eledone cirrhosa
ATTAGTACGTCCATTTCAGAATAATACTAATAGCGAATGGATATATAAGATCACCAAATATATGTTTCTTTGTGATTGTTCGGATGATCTAATTAATAAGGCTTAATTAGGTTCGGACATCAATTAAAGCAGTTTATCATTTTTTTTTCAATTTACAGAGAAATTCGAATTTTCCGACATGGTCAGATACACATATCTACAAAGTAGATATGTGTATATATTTATATTGATATTAGATCAGTTTCAGTGACCCTAAGTTTCTATATATTCAGGTTTAAAATTATTATGCATTTCGTTTGCTAACGACAAAATTCTAAGATCCAAAAGCAAAGATGGTAAATTTCTTAATGAAGTGAATGTTTTACCACATCCATTTTGTTCTTTGCAGATTACTTGCATTAGTCTCTATCCATTGCATCTGCATCTTTATTCAAATCTACAGGTTCTTTATTACTCTAAAGTCTGGTTGCTTCTTTCAAACCATTGTCCTTGTCAAATGTGTATATTTCAATAATGGGTCCCCGCACCTTCACGTTCTGTCGTTCAATGTGCCCAAAGTATTTATTGAGATCATGAGACTTCTGTCAAAATTAGTTGTAGCAACATAACAATCCATAATTCTTATTATACCGAATTTGAACGAGAAGACAAATAATCTGAACTCAAGAGATGATTCTAACATAAAAAAAAATTAATTATTTATAAAGATGAAATAGAAACATGTGTATGTATGTACGTATATATGTATGTATGTATGTTTGTATGTATAACTGTATGTATGTAAGCATGCACGTATGTACGTATGTATGTTTGTATGTATAACTGTATGTATGTAAGTATGTAAGTATGCACGTATGTATGTATGTACGTATGTATGTTTGTATGTATAACTGTACGTATGTATAACTGTATGTATGTAAGTAAGTATGCACGTATGTATGTATGTGCGTATGTATGTTTGTATGTATAACTGTATGTATGTATGTAAGTATGCACGTATGCACGTATGTATGTATGTCACGTCACCAGTTGGTGCTACTGGTAACATGTATTCAAGTACCACCTGTCACATAGTCGGGTCGTTGGCGACTAAACTGGCAACCCCACCAAGGTTTCTTGGTGAGGAGGGTGATTTTGAACATCCTGCAGGACTAAAAACAAAATCTGTCAAAGGTCAAAGGAGCTCTTAAGAGTCAATGGCCATCCAAAATCACCGGGAGAGATGACCCCTTAGCCTTAGTCAAGGCAGAATTCTAGGAGAATGAAAACTCTGATATAACACCTGCAACCCTGATGGTATCCAATGATGTAGAGTTGTTCTTCTTTTTGGTAAATATCATCTTGGTTAAGAGAATGGGACTGGCTTTGTGCAGTGCCTTTCTCACTATAAAAGCTTCACGGCACAGGCATTGCTTTATATCTGGAGATCTCCCTTTACTTGTCGTCACATGGTACCATGGCCCCAGCACTATGTGTCAATAATTGTCACAAGCGTAGTGTTTGTACCAGAGTTTTCAAGTCAATGGCTGGACTAAAAAGTCACACTCGTAGGGGTTCGGTAGGGGTTCTCCTACATGGATATAAAGTAGTGGCCGTACTCGAAAACGAGTTGGCATCCACCATGTATGTATGTAAGTATGTATGAATGTATGTATGTTATTCGTTTTGTATAAGTTTATAAATTGTTACCAATAGAAATAAAAAGAGAGAGAGTCGGTTTCTAACATAGTTACAAGACTCTCTCATTGGAATTTACACCACATCAACTTGGTAGATATGCATACATGTCTGCATGCATCCATGTGTAGATATGGATGTTATTGTATGTGTGGATGTGTATGTTTTGAGTTGTATGTGTGCATGTGTATATGCTATGTATCTGAACAAGTGTATATGCAGTTATTAGATGGAGTATCTTTGGAATATTTTACATATATTTCCTGTTCCATTAATGGATTGTACTTTTAATTTCGCTAACTAGTTGTGTTCTTTCTGTTTCTCTGAAGCCCAGCTTCTCAGGATTTGTACTCAGGCAGTGTGTATATGTATGTATGTTCTTCTGGTTTAATAATTTCACAAATGTTAAAACCAGAACATACATACATATATACACTGCCTCAGTACAATCCTCTATGTTTGCATGTATGTATGTCTAAATGTATGTATGTATGTCAGTATGTAAGCATGTATTTATATAAGTATGTATGTACGTATGTATGTATAAATGCATGTATGTATGTCACTATGTAAGTATGTATGTATGTATGTATGTATGTATGTATGTATGTATGTATGTATGTATGTATGTATGTATATTCTTCTAGTTTTATAATTTCACAATATTTTACCAATAGAGAGAGTGTCGGTTTCTAACATAGACACAAGATTCTCATTGGAATTTACACAGCATCAACTAAGTAGAATTGTTTGCATGTCTGATTGCATGTGTAGATATGGATGTTATTGTATGTGTGGATGTGGATGTTTTGAGTTGTATGTGTGCCTGTGTATATGCTTTGTATCTGTATATGTGTATATGCAGTTATTAGATGCAACATTTTTGGAATGTTTTACATATTTTTACTGTTCCATTAATGGATTGTACTTGTAATTTCCTAACTGGATGTGTTCTTTCTATTCCTGTGAAGCCTAGCTTCTCAAGATTTGTATTGAGGCAGTTACTAACATACCCCAGTGCCCCAATAATCACAGGCATAAATCTGAAGGTGTAATCAGGGTGGAGTATCTGCAGATTTCTCATCAGCTCTGCATAAATATTTTCCTTTTCGCTAACCTTTGATATTATATTGGCATCTGCTGTCCAGCTAACTTCCACTACTGTGCATGCTTTCTTTTCGCTGTCCCATATCATAATATTTTTTCTGTTATGCCTGCATTTTATTGGGGTTTTTACTGGAATATTCCACCAGTACTCTTTCATATTATGTATATATGTATGTATGTATGTTTGTATAAATGCATGTATGTATATATGTCAGTATGTAAGTATGTATGTATATATGTATGTACGTATGCATGTATGTATGTATTACGTTAGTCTGTATGTATGTATGTTAATATGTATATATATAATCTTTTTGGAGTGCAGCAAAGTGTGTCGATGATATTCTGGAGAGTCCTATGCAGCGCAGCTTGATAGACTAAACTGTTTCTATTGTTAAGCAATATTTAATTCTCATATTTTTTCTGTTGATTATCAGTCCTTAGTACAGCTCCAGACTTCCTCATTTACTGTGGCAAATATTTATACTATTTTCCCTATTTCAATGTCACAATTATATATGAATGTTTATTGTACTGCAAACTGATTATGGGTACGGTATGGTGGTTTGCAAAATATAGAACCCTTATTTGCGAGAAACTGAATCATTTACTGGACACTCATAATGGTTTCTGATTTAAGCGGAAAGCCAACAAATTTAAATAAGGAGAAAGTCGATTAAATCAACACGAGTGCGTTACTGGTACTTTATTTTATCGACCCCGTAATGATGAAAGGCAAAGCTAACCTCGACGGGATTCGAACACTCATAATCACTAGAAACATGTGACAGTGTGGATATATCTAAGGGTATCCATGATCCCGGATGCAGAAATATGTCATGTGACTTCAATTCATGTCGTATGTTTTAATAAGATTCATCTTAAGAATCTGATGTAATTATCATTGAGATTTTTATTGAACTGTACTCGGTAAAATGGCGTTGATAAACCACGTGTGTGTTCATAATGGTTTCTGATTTCGGCTCAAGGCCAACAATTTCTGGGGAAAAGGACAGTCGATTAAATCGAGCTCAGTTCGTTACAGGTACGTTATGTTATCAAGCACCTAATCATGAAAGGCGAAGCTAAACTCGGCGGGATTTGAACTTAAAACGTAAAGGGTCGTAACTGTATGCAACGAAGCATGTTGTCCGACGCTCTACTGATCCTGCCAATCCACCGTGTTATATAAGTTCAAAATGTTCGATTTTAAAACATCTAACTTGTTGAAAGATTAATACATTTCAAAAGCAAATAACACAGGTTTTAGGTGTCTACACAATATAGAGATGTGTGATTAATTATGTGTGTTCTGGTAATGTGGAAAAACTGTATTTGGGTAATTATTCATATTGCATATGTATATGCAATCATTATTTCTGCGTAGTTACGTCCCTTTATGGTGTGAGTTCAAATCCCGCCGAGGTTAACTTTGCCTTTCATCCCTACGGGGTCGATAAAATAAAGTACCAGTAATGCACTGGATAATTTGCTGGCCTTGTGCCAAAAGTAAAAACATTTATTTCTCTAATATGATCACGGATATATATATATATATATATCCGTGATCATATATATATATATGTGTGTGTGTGTGCGTCTATATCTGTGTGTGTGTGAGTGTACGTGTGCATATGTGTGTATGTGTGTGATTGTGTATGTGTGTTTGTGGCTGTTAGTGCGTGTGTGTGTGTGGTTGTGTGTGTGTCTGTGTGAGTGTGAATGTAAAATATTTATTTATACGCCTCTGTATCTATAGGTGAGCGAATTTAAGTATGAGAGTGTATGTGTGTGTATGTGTGTGTGTATGCGTGTGTGTATGTGTCTGTGTGTGTGTTGTGCGTGTGCATGTGTGTGTGTAAAGTATATATTTATACGTCTCTATATCTATATGTGAGCAATAGTAAGTATGACTGTCTGTGTGAGTGTCTGTGTGTTGTGTGTGTGTATGTATGTGTGTGTGTAAAGTATTTATTTCTACGTCTCTATATCTATAGGTGAGCAATAGTAAGTATGACTGTGTGTGTGTGTGTATGACTGTGTGTGTGTCTGTCTGTCTGTGCATTACAGCTTTGAGCACATAAAGAGATACGTGAAAAAAAGTATATAAAAATATATATTTACATATATAAATATGTGTGTGTGTGTGTGTGTGTGTGTGTGTGTGTGTGTGTGTGTGTGTGTGTGTGTGTGTGTGTGTGTGTGTGTGTGTGTGT
>OZ024750.1:45933204-45935704 GCA_964016885.1 Eledone cirrhosa
ACACACACACACACACACACTCACACACACACACACACATACACACACACAGCGACACACACACACTCACTCACACATATATATATATATATATATATACACCCAGACACACAAACACAGAGCACATGCTAAAATCTCTATCTCTCTCTCCATATATATATATATGTGTGTGTGTTGGTGTGTGTGTGTGAGTGAATCAGTGTGTGTGTGAGTGAGTGATTGTGTGTGTGTGAGTGTGTGTATGTATGTGTCTGTGTGTGTGAGTGTGTTTATATACATATATTTATGTTTGATGTATACATATATTCTCTTGTCTTGTTCCCCTCCGTCTATCTCATGAAATAGTCATCAATAGAAGCGGTCTTTGCGGAAATACTATTTCTGCTACTGGTGTTTTTTGTTTATAATATTCTTTACAGTGTCGTTTTAATAGACATATACACATACAAACACCCACACGCAAACACATACACTTATATATATGTAAATATATATATGTATGTATACATATATATATATATATATATATATATATATATATATATATATACAGTATATATATATATCATATATGTATATATACATACATACATTAATACATATATTTACATACATACATACATACATACATACATACATACATACATACATACATACATACATACATACATACATACATACATATATTTATATATGTATGTATGTATGTATTATTTATGGTCCACCTGGTTCCTTACCACATTTCCTTCGTTATATATATATATATATATATATATATATATATATATATATATATATATATATATATATATATATATATGTATATATATATGTATATATAGGGAGATGTATTTTAATTATGTCTCATATAAAATAATACAACTGGCCATCCGCAAATTACATATAGTTAGCACCCCAAACGTAAAATTAGGATTATACTAAGGTATATCCTAATGTTTGTTGAGTGAGATGGAAGCCAGTCAGAGTATTGCTTAAAGCTTTCTCTGTTAATGTATTAAATATATATATATATATATATATATATACATATAATATTTTCCATATAATACATTCACACATACATATATACATACATACTGGCCAAAATACTGTACAATGCAGTTCGTAAAAAAGATAGCCCCGATAATAAACACATTAAAAGCTACAACAATGTGGAAGACATCCATGTACATAATATGAAAGGGTACTTCGTGGAATGTTCCAGTAAAAACCCCAATAAAATGCAGGCATAACAGACCAGATATTATGATATGGGACAGGGAGAAGAAAGCAGGCACAGTAGTGGGAATTAGCAGCCCAGCAGATGCCAATATAGTATCAAAGATTAGCGAAAAGGAGAATATTTATGCAGAGCTGATGATTATCCACCCTGATTACACCTTCAGATTTACACCTGTGATTATTGGGGCACTGGGGTATGTTAGTAACTGCCTCAATACAAATCTTGAGAAGCTAGGCTTTACAGGAACAGAAAGAACACAACTAGTTAGGAAATTACAAGTATAATCCATTAATGGAACAGAAAAATATGTAAAACATTCCAAAATGTTGCATCTAATAACTGCATATACACATGTACAGATACAAAACATATACACATGCACACATACAACTCAAAACATACACATCCACACATATAATAACATCCATATCTACACATGCATGCAGACATACATATCTACCTAGTTGATGTTGTGTCAATTCCAATGAGAGAGTCTTGTGTCTATGTTAGAAACCGACTCTCTCTCTATTGGTAAAACTTTGTGAAATTATAAAACCAGAAGAACATACATATATACATATATATATTTATAAATATATATATACATATATATATATATATATATATATATATATATATATATATATATATATATATATATATATATATATATATATATAGAAAGATTTGAATGGATACAGTTTAGTTGAAAGGAATTTATTGACACGTGTTTCTATAACAGTTACATAACCTAAAACAGCTATCTACAAACTTTTAGTTATGCAGACATTCAATATTTCAATGTTATTATTTACTGTCATTTCATCAGAATAATATTACTGAGGACCTATTTAGTTTTTATAGAGAATATTAGGAGGGAGGGGTGAAGTTGTTAGAAGAATAGTTGAAGGAGTGGTTTTTCGATAGCATATCTTTACTATCTCTAATCCTTCTATAGATTTAGAAAAATAACCAATAATATATTCTATAAAAAATGTCAAAACAACAGATGGGAATCTAATTACTCACTGCCACCAAGAATTCTCACTGCTATCGAAAAACCACTCCTTCAACCATTCTTCTAACAACTTCACCCCTCCCTCCTAATATTCTCTATAAAAACTAAATAGGTCCTCAGTAATATTATTCTGATGAAATGACAGTAAATAATAACATTGAAATATTGAATGTCTGCATAACTAAAAGTTTGTAGATAGCTGTTTTAGGTTATGTAACTGTTATAGAAACACGTGTCAA
>OZ024750.1:45940704-45945704 GCA_964016885.1 Eledone cirrhosa
ACCACTACCCCCAAAAACCAGTAACTCTACCACCAACACCACCAACACTAGCACCAATACCACTAACACTACCACCAACACCACTAACTCTAGCACCAACACCACTACCACCAAAAACCAGTAACACTACCACCAACACCACCAACACCACTAACACTAGCACCAATACCACTAACACTACCACCAACACCACTACCACCAACAACACTAACACTACCACCAACACCACTAACACTACCACCAACACCATAAGAACCACAACAACAACAATATCACCAACACCAGCAAACAAAACTACTCGGAACAGCGCCTCTCACATTAAACAGTCTATACCTTCCACATAACCAATGCCATTTGACTAAAGCTGAGCAATGTAATAAATCTAAGACTCACATTGTTAACAAGGTCTTTACCACCATGACATCACCACTACCAGCACCACCACCAGCAGCAGCAACACCACCACGACCACCACCAACTCCACCACCACCACCACCCCCACCCCCACCACCACCACCACCACTACCACCACCACCACCACTTTGCTCTCTGAGTTCAAATCTCGCTGAGTTCAACTTTGCCTATCATCCTTTGGAGGTCGATAAAAAAAATACCAGTTTAGTACTGGGGCAGATTCTTCCTCTATATCTCTTTCTCATTTCCTCCCTCTCACTTTCTATCTTTCTTTGGAAGAAATCTGTTGTACTCAGACCAGGAGGAGGATGGACTCCGCCAGGCTTAAAATGCCCAGGAAACGCCGTATGTGAAGACGGCGCCCCTTTCGACTCTCTCTGGAGTTACGGGATCATACATACGTACATATTCTCATGTTCCCATCAAGCTCGTTATCATATATATCCTTTTCCACCTCCTCCACCTCCTCCTACTCCTCCTCCTCCTCCTACTCATCATCATCATCATCATCATCACCATCCTAGCCGTCGTCGCCAACGTCGTCCTCATCAGCATAAACTAAGCTGTGTTCGATGGGTTCATTTATACACCCCTGAAGCCTGCCAACAGTAAAATCAATGCCTTTCTATCAATCTCTATTTTAAAGGTTGTTTATTTTAAAGGTTGAAGAGCATTAAGTGTTGTGCATGTCCAATATAATCGTGTACGCTGGGGATTCATATTAAATGTTCGGCACGGATGATTATTGGGTACCCCTCCTCTGGTTTCCTTTCTCTGGTGTCCACGATATAGAAATCTTTCAATTTTAAATGGTTATCAGGGTCGGAATGTGACTCACCAATCGAAACTGACGCAGTGTCACGGTGTTTGTAATGACTGGAACTTGCTCTGCAAAAGAATTTCTACATTTTCCGTATGTAATTTTGGTGGAAGTGTCCAACTTCGTAACCGCATTTGTTGTCACATCTCTCATGTTTTACTGCCATATAAAACTGCTGAGAAAACTATTCGACTATAGAATGTGATCTTCATTTATGTGCTCATACTTGATGTTACTTTGAGTTAAATATTATGATGATGTGACACACCTATTTTATATATCTGTACAAGAGGAAGGTAACACCCAAGGTGTAATTCCGAACTACCAAAGAGAAACTACAACGAGATTCCGCACACAAAGTTTCCCAGACAGTTCCTTTCAGTTCTTATTTATAGAGTTTGGCCAAGTCCACTTTTTGTTACGCGGGGATATTCAGGTTTTTTTCCCCACAACATTAAAGGATTGACAAAGTGTCGTTTGGATCACTTTACTCTATGGAGCCTAGGTATTAAGGACATCGTGACTAAGTACATTAGGTGCAGTTTAGATGTGGATACTTAGAAGCTCTTTGAAGTTATAGACAGAATAAAAAACCTCAATAATTTTAACAAAAGTAGCATAAAATAAATGAGAAGCAGGTGAGATGTGCGCATATAGAAGCTGTTTGGTAACCATCATAGACAGAACATAGCAGACATATTGATGTAGGGATATTGGAAAATGTAAACGATGATAACTTTTATGGAAACCAACAAATGAAAAACTATATCTAGTAGATTTGATTAGAAATAAAACACATTTAAAGGATCTGTGTAAAGGGGAAAATATGAAAGTTAAAACCAAGAATTCCGTGGATGGATAGAATATAAAATAAAGGGAAAGCTTAAGAACACTAGATGAAAGGAAATGATGTGGGGGGGGGGTATAGTATAGACCCTGCTGTGAGTAGACATTACGTGATGATGATGATAACAATATATTTTAGTAATAGACGATGAAAGAAGCTTTCATTAGGGAGTCGGGGAGATTGCTTTGCGATATTTCCATACGCTTTCTTCGGTCTAAGCTCAAATACTGCCCAGGTAAAAACTCTTTTATTTTGGACACAGTTAAACAAAACATCATTTAAGTACTCGAAGAGATTTTGCTCCCTCTCAGAATTGGTTACATTATCCTGGGAGCAGGGTTGTTTTGCGCTTACACCCTACACAAAGGGTCTCTCTCTCTTTCCAGAAATGGTGTAGGTTTTTGCAAAGGGCTAGCGATAACGTGATACATCGAATGGCGTGCCGGAGAAGAAGAAGAAGAAGAAGAAGAAGAAGAAGAAATGTATAGAGTACCACAGTAATTCATTGCCTTCAAACCATAAGTATTTAATTCCAACACCAGTAGCACCATCCTATTACATTCACACCATAACTACAGTATTGAATTCACAAGATAATTAAATTCGTCACCAACGCCACCTCTAGAATAATATTATAGTTTTTCAGCCATAAATATATGTAAATTTACCACTAATACAACGGCCATGACCACCACAATAATGTTAGATTCTAAACATAAGACTAAGTAACAACATTGCCACCACTGTCTTGCCTTAAGTGTATAGTAGACCAGAACCGTCATCCCACATTTTAAATTGAATGGTAAGGAACATGAAAAAAAAGTTTATTTCTTTCACACGATAAGAAAACGTGAGAATTAAAAGAATAAGAAGATTATACAAAACTTACATTAAAACATGGGATAAATAATCTTTGAAATAATCAAATATGAGTCTTCGAGCAATATATTTGTATTTAATTTTTTAAAAAGAAAACGCCCCATAAAAAGAGAATGTCCCCTTCTTCTCATTTGATCGTGTTTGATTATGTAGCTTAGATAGTTTCTTAATATATATTAAAGTGTTTACTAAGGTATGTTTGATATTTTATATATACACACAGACTTACATACATATATACACATGAAAGAAAAATATCTACCTATCTATCTATCTATCTATCTATCTATCTATCTATCTATCTATCTATCTATCTATGTATCTATCTATCTATCTATCTCACTCTCTCTCTCTATATATATATATATGTGTGTGAAAAGATTCAGGACCCCGACGGCTGAGCTCCGGCAATTTCGACAGCTATATCTGTCCGGATCTAGCTGTCGAAACGGGCGGACCTCAGCCTTCGGGGTCCTGAATCTTCTACTACCCCAAGTATCGAGTACTCTCATGCGTTATGGTCCACCCTCTATGTTCTCTCTCTTTCTCTCTCTTTCTCTCTCTCTCTCTCTCTCTCTCTCTCTCTCTCTCTCTCTATATATATATATATATATATATATATATATATATATATATATATATATATATATATATATATATATATATACATATATATATATATATATATATATATATATATATATATGAGAGTCGTAAAATAAGAAAATTATAAAATTAACTTACTTACTAAAATATCACTTCCAACTAATTAGTTTCTGGAATGGAGTAAATATATTTTCCGGAGAAGATATGGAGAAACATTCCGTCGTCAGGGAAGTCTATTCTCAGCTAAGTTTCCAGGCAAAGCGAGGACTCTGGAAACTTATTAAAAAATAATTCAGTGGATAGGAAATAGCAAAGCGTGGACTGAATTCCTAGCCATTGAGAAAATCACTGCCTCTGCGTCTGTGGCAAATTCAAAAATAATCAATCACGTGACATCGAGGTCAATCAGTGGAAAGTGGTTTGCTAATAAGACAGCGGCTTGCCTACTACCATAGCAGCAGTCATGGCCAATATTGCTCGACAAATAATTTGGAGATAATTATAAAGAATTAATATCTAGTAACATATATATACATACAAATGCATATCAATGCTAGCAAATATATAGGTTTTGTCTTAGTAACATGGTGGTTCAATGCATGGGGTTGCAGAACAATAATATGAGAGACGTAAAATAAGAAAATTATAAAATTAACTTACTTACTAAGAGTATAGACTTCCCTGACGACGGAATGTTTCTCTATATCTTCTCCGGAAAATATATTTACTCCATTCCAGAAACTAATTAGTTGGAAGTGATATTTTAGTAAGTAAGTTAATTTTATAATTTTCTTATTTTACGTCTCTCATATTATTGTTCTGCAACCCCATGCATTGAACCACCATGTTATTAAGACAAAACCTATATATTTGCTAGCATTGATATGCATCTGTATGTATATATATGTTACTAGATATTAATTCTTTATAATTATCTCCAAATTATTTGTCGAGCAATATTGGCCATGACTGCTGCTATGGTAATAGGCAGGCCGCTGTCTTTTTAGCAAACCACTTTCCACTGATTGACCTCGATGTCACGTGATTGATTCTTTTTGAATTTGCCACAGACGCAGAGGCAGTGATTTTCTCAATGGCTAGGAATTCAGTCCACGCTTTGCTATTTCCTATCCACTGAATTATTTTTTAATAAGTTTCCAGAGTCCTCGCTTTGCCTGGAAACTTAGCTGAGAATAGACTTCCCTGACGATGGAATGTTTCTCCATATCTTCTCCGGAAAATATATTTACTCCATTCCAGAAACTAATTAGTTGGAAGTGATATTTTAGTAAGTAAGTTAATTTTATAATTTTCTTATTTTACGTCTCTCATATTATTGTTCTGCAACCCCATGCATTGAACCACAATGTTACTAAGACAAAACCTATATATTTTCTAGCATTGATATGCATCTGTATGTATATATATGTTACT
>OZ024750.1:45950704-45953204 GCA_964016885.1 Eledone cirrhosa
AAATGTATATATACACGTATATGTATACACACACACACACACACACACACACACACACACACACACACACACACACACACACACACACACACACACACACACACACACACACACACACACACACACACACACATACGCACACACACTTACAGGAGTATATTTTGTTAACGCTGGAATGATGAATTTCCAAATTTAACCTCAGTAGGCTGGGAACTCCTAACGGAAAATACGAAGGTAATACGTGAGTGAAAATTAATGGAGATCGTGTAAAAGAAGGGAGATAAATGTGCTTATAATATTTCTTTGTTGTTACATCAGTCAATGTCTAATTGTTAATTCCTCGTTACTTGCACATTGGAGTGTGCTTAGTTTACCTTTGCTACGTTTGTTAAGAGTCGAAGTGTGTATGTGTATTGTAATACATTTTTAATGATATATTGTATGTAAGATGTTAAATTACAAACATTATTGGTCGGTAAAATAAAGTACCAGTAATGCACTGGTTAATTGCTGGCCTTGTGCCTAAATTAGAAACAATTATTTTATATTATGTGGTGGATTGGCAGTATCGGTAGAGGGTCGGACGCCATGCTTTGACGCATAGAGTTACGGCCTTTGCCATTCTGAGTTCAAATACCGCCGAGGTTAACTTTGCCTTTCATCCTTACGGGGTCTATAAAATAAAGTACCAGTAATGCACTGGGATAATTTCTGGCCTTGTGCCAAAAATAGAAACAATTATTGTATAATGTGTAACACATCATCACTATACACTAATGCACTCACATACGTATACATAAATGCATACATATGTTGGTGTGTGTGTGTGGGCGTGTGGGTGTGTATGTGCGTGTGTAAGTGTATTAATTTATTTAATACATCACACAGGATTGGTATTGTTTCTTTCAGTTTAGAAATCGCCTCTGCTCTCTTTCTTTATATATATAAACCTACAAACAGAGGGCGAGAGCCGAATAAAAACATTTAGAAGACAATTGTCTATGAGTTTTAAAGTAGTGACTACGTCACTTACTTATTTTCGGCAAAAACACACCCCTTTGTTTTTGCCGAAAATATGTAAGTGACATAGTCACTACTTTAAAACTCATAGCGAATGGTATTCTAAATGTTTTTAATTAAACATACAGCATATTGCCATATATACTATACATACATACATGTATACATCGGTATTTCAGAGCACCAATACTAATATATATACGAGGATAATCCCAAAAGTAAGGTGTCCAAAGCGATGGGGACGCAGAGAAACAAGCATGCGCGCGCTTCGCAGGGATGACCAATCTTGGCTTGGCAGCCGTTGAGAATGGAGCTCCCGTTGAACGCTACCGCCAAGTGCGAATTTCGCGCAGTTATTATATACGAGGGCAATCCGAAAAGTAAGGTCCACTTCCGAGGAAAACATGCGTAAAGATCGGCGGATCACTCTGGATGCTCTCTACATTATGGTACCTGAGGTTTCCGCAAAAAACAACAGGATTCTAACAAAAAAGTTGCAATATCGGAAGGAGACCTTACTTTTGGGATTGCCCTCGTATATATATATATAGATATATATATAAAGAGAGAGAGAGAGAGAGAGAGAGAGAGAGAGAGAGAGAGAGAGAGGAGAGAGAGAGAGAGAGAAAGATGAAATTGAAAATGCAACTGGAGTCGTATTTTTAAATGAATATATATATCTATTTCGTTCCTTTACCGGTTTCGCAGTTCTTCTGCTTTCCAAAAGTAAAGTTGAGATGGAGGGTCTGTGGTTTTTCACACACACACACACACACACACACACACACACATATATATATATATATATATATATATATATATATATATATATATGTATCTATGTATGTCTGGTTGTGTTTTCGTGTCTTTTTGTGACTCGATATGTATATATATATATATAAGGAAAAAGTATGACCCCGACGTCGAGCTCAAGCCGTTTCGACGGCTATTTCGACGGCTTGAGCTCTGCCGTCGGGGTCATAGATTTTCCTTTTTCCCACTCTACTACCCTAAGTATTGAGTACTCTGGTGTGTTATGGTTCTTCTGGTTCCTTACCACAATTCCTTTGTTATATATATATATATTTTTTATTTGTTTGACCCGAATTACTTGGTCGTTTCTATGGCTTTGCGGATGACGGTTTAACCATCGTCTCAGTGTGTTTGGCCTTTAACGTATGGTGTATCTCTGGTTCGTCAGAATTATTGAGCGCTTGCCACACATCTCGGAAGTTGTTTTTCGCTAATTTCCAATAGCCGAAATACGATTCTCGCTATTTTATATTTATATATATATATATATATATATATAATATACAGGCTGGTCTTTCAGTTTATATTCACCTGACCATGACTCGACAAATCTAGTCTAACGATCCTATGAGTACACAAGATTCATGTCTTAGCCACATAGTACCATAGAACAACAATTATATTATAGACACCCTATATATCTCAATGTGTACTTAGTACTCAATGA
>OZ024750.1:45968204-45983204 GCA_964016885.1 Eledone cirrhosa
CATTATTGAACTGGACCACCTATTATTAAACCTTCCAAGAAACCTACAATAAATGAAGACTCGCAGTATTATTACTAATGCTGGGGCGGCGGTTTGGTAGTATCGGTAGAGTGTCGGACGCCATGCTTTCCAGCATAGTTACGTCCCTTTACGATCTGAGTTCAAATCCAGCCGAGGTTGACTTTGCCTTTCATCCTTACGGGGTCGATAAAATAAAGTACCAGTAATGCACTGGGTAATTGCTGGCCTTGTGCCTAAAGTAGAAACAATTATTACTAATGCTGGGGCGGCGGTTTGGCAGTATCCGTAGAGTGTCGGACGCCATGCTTTGCAACATAGAGTTACGGTCCTTTACGGTCTGAGTTCAAATCCCGCCGAGGTTAAATTTGCTTTTTATCCTTACAGGGTCGATAAAATAAAGTACCAGTAATACACTGGAGTAATGCTGGGCTTGTGCCAAATGTAGAAACAATTATTAATAAATCTACGCAAGTATGCGCTATGAGAACTCAATTAAAGCCAGGCCAACTTTGCCCTTTATGGTTATTGTAAGGCGGCTAAAATACCTACCAGTGAAATACATGTTGGGTTGAAGCTAATCGACAATAACATTTCCTATAGATTTACAACGGAAACATATGAGTAGTCTCCTTCTAAATAACATATTATATGATCCATACTCTCATTAAAATATCGAAGAATATAGCTAAAGTCCACTCAATTACAGTTTCATATTTAAGAAAAATGACCTCAGTTAATAAATAACCTCACTAATTGTTAAAAAAAGAAAATCATTTTTCTTCTTCTCCCACTTATTTCTAAGAGGGTCGTGGGGGGGGGGGGGGGTACAGAATCCTCATATATTAATAGGCAATTTGGACTCAAAGTTAAAATATATAAGAAATGATTGAGAATGAAGCAGTAAATTTTAGTACAAAAGGAAAAAAATGTTAATAATGATGACAATGCAGAATAAAATAACAAAAATGGGAATATCTGCAAGATATTACGAGTGAGGGGAAGAGTGTGTGTGTGTGTGAGAGAGAGAGAGAGAGAGAGAGAGAGAGAGAGAGAGAGAGAGAGAGAGAGAGAGAGAGAGAGAGAGAGAGCATGAGGTGAGCAGTATACAGAAAAATACGTATATACATAGACACCTGAATCATAATATATATATATATATAGGTGGAGGTGCGTGTCTGTAAAATGACAGACACAGATATAAAAAGATAGGGAGAGAATTGAGGTGAAGATGACGCAGCAATTTTAGACATCATTTTTGGTGGAATATATCTAACACAAATTATGCGTCGTTGTTTTGCGGTGATGCTAATGGTTTTAATGGTGGTAGTGCTGCTACTGATCGTGGTGCTAACGATGATGGCGATGGTGCTGTTCATAGTTCTAGTGATGAGAGTGATAGTACTGATAATGGTTATGGTGATGGGAAGGAAGAAAGTCTAATTTGTCATCGGCAGGATTTGAGCTCAGAACGCGAAATAATTGTTTCTATTTTAGGCACAAGGCCAGCAATAACCCAGTGCATGACTGGTAGTTTATTTTATCGACCCCGTAAGGATGAAAGGCAAAGTAAACCTCGGCGGGATTTGAACTCAGACCGTAAAGGGACGTAACTATGCTGGAAAGCATGGCGTCCGACTCTCCACCGATACTGCCATCCCCCGGAAATAATGTAACTAAATTGTTTGTTAACATAGGCACTAAGACAGAAAAAAAGGGAAAGAAAGATGCAGCAGTCAAGGATATCGGCCAACGAGGATTAGTAAGTAGTAATCCATGAACTGGGCAAGAATTGATCTCGTAAGGGAAATTGATTTACCCAAATATTGATTTTTAATTTAGGCACAGATCCGCAAATTTGAATAAGGTCGTAGTTGATTAAATCAACCCCAGTTGATTCCGTGAAGGATGTAAATTTAAAGGTATCCTTCTGGGGACTTGAACTCAGAACGTAAAGAAACGAGAACAAATAATGGTTTCTGATTGAGGCACAAGGCCAGTAATTTTAGGGTAGGGGAAATTCGATTAAATCGACGCTAATTCGTGACTGGTACTTTATTTAATTGACCCTGATAAAGCAAACCTCCGCGGGATTTAAACTCAGAACGTAAAGAAACGAGAACAAATAATGGTTTCTGATTGAGGCACAAGGCCAGTAATTTTAGGGTAGGGGAAATTCGATTAAATCGACGCTACGACTGGTACTTTATTTAATTGACCCTGACAAAGCTAAACACCGCGGGATTTGAACTCAGAACCTAAAGAGCCATACACTCTATGCTGCATATCCACCACCGAAATATTAAAAAGAGCTTTTCCCAGCTTCCTACCGTTAGCGATAATATCATATTGAAAAATGTAATAAAGCAGAAATATTTCTAAGAGGAGCCTGGACTATCCAATTAAATTATTCCTAGGAACCATTTTAGATTAAGCAAATATTCCAGGGTAATCACAGACACCAATATAATTAGACCGAAATTGACAGATGAAAAAAAGAGATAATACACCTACATGCACACGAACAGAAAATATAGAATATATATATATATATATATTTAAATTGACACACATACACACACACATATATATATATATATGTGTTAATCAATTTTTAGTTGATATATATATATATATATATATATATATATATATATATATATATATATATATATATATATGTATATATATATATATATATATATATGGATATATATAGTGGACGATAATTGAAGTGTCAGTACCATGGACAGATATTCTAACCAGCACAAGGAACAAAATGTACAAAAATGACCCTTAAAAATAAATTTCAGAAAGCAAAAAGAAATTGTTTTAATCGACACCATCCATATCCGATAATCATTTTCAGAAAGTGTCTTACAAATTAGGCAAAACCGTCTATTATCTCCCTTTAAATTGTCCACTATTTAGATGCCAACATTTCTTTTAATAAAGATAATGAATATTTTTTTTTTGCCTGCTAACATTTCTTTTAATAATTCCGTCTCAATGTATTTTATTTTATTTTTTATTTTTTTGTAACTACAATCATCGCAAACATTTTATTCGGGTTGAAATTTGTGAGCACTTTTAATGAGTGAAAAAATCCGTATATTATATCATGGCGTTTGATTGTTCTTTATATCTATTTGTCTTTTTCTCTCTCTCTTTCTCTACCCCCCCCCCCCTCCCTCTCTCTCTCTCTGTATATATATATATATATATATATATATATATATATATTATATATATATATAATGTGCATAATATTTTTCAAACCCCAAACTAATCACTGATTAAATCTTGAATACATAAATGAGTACCTGGAATAGAAATAATGGAGATATATCTAACTACTACTATTTTTATATATCTGGCTATCTATCAATCTCTCTATCTGTCTGTCTGTCTGTCTGTCTGTCTGTCTATCTATCTACATTTATATATCATACGTACGGGCGTGCATATATACCCAATACTTTAACATATAAACGGACTTAGAGACACGCAAATACATTAGTAATGTGTTTGTGAAATATATATAGTAACCCAACTATCAAGTTCTCTGTTAAAATGATGGTGTAACTAGTTTAATACTGGTTTAATTTTGATATATATATAAATATATATATATATATATGCATATATATATGCATATATATATATGCATATATATATATATATATATATATATATGCATATATATATATGCATATATAAATTTATATATATATATATATATATATATATATATATATATATATATATATATATATATATATATATATATATATATATATACGTATACATGAATATATATATATACATGTATATATATACATACATATATATATATATATATATATATATATATACATATATATATATATATATATATATATATATATATATATATATATATATATATATATATATATATATATATATATATATATATATATATATATATGATATTAAATAAATGGAAACTATATTTATAAAACTATATTTATTTGATTATATATATTTCAAGGGCAACCAAGACAACATTGGAACGCTTTCATCAGATAAATGACAAAGTTTGTTTTATAAATAGAGACATACCCATGAAAATCATACCTTATCGGGTGGAAATTCGCTGGATAGTGGAAATATATTCGGGATTATTCAAACTTATGTGTGAATATGCAAATGAATATGTAAATAATTGAAAAACAACTTTTTTATTTAAATGACACTGGAGAAACAGAGAGAGGAAAAGGCGAGGGAGAATAAATATTACGAGAGAGATAGAGGGACGAAATTAACAAGAGGATTAATAAAACTCATATAACGTTAAATTGAGGGAATATATTCAATGGTACGTGTATTTACGATTACTTAGTTGTTAAAATTCTTTACTAATATAATATTTACTGTTATAAGTAGATGGAAAAATAAATAGATACAAGAATAGATTTGAAAAATAAATAAATAAATAAATGGATAAATGGATAAATAGATGAGTATATCGTGTTATAGATAATTGTTTTAATGAGTTGGTACTCACCACCATTCCCATTAAGCGTTAAAACACCTTTAGCAAAGCTATTCTTTAAAGATCTAGATAAATGTTTTCCTAAAGCCCACAGATACCACTCATTCTTTAACAGACATACTATAAAACTATCTTACTCTACTACTATGAACATAGCACAGAATATAAATAGAATCAATAATAGAAATTTAAACCATAACCAAAATAGCAGTAATATCTCTAGCAATATCCAACATAATAGTACCGTTTTGAATAACAACTCCGCAAAATGTAACTGTAGAATTAAATTAAACTGTCCTTTACAAAATAAGTGTTCAGATAAGGACGAGGTCTATAAATGTACAGTTAAAACAAGTGATAATATATTTAACTATGTAGGTGCAAATTCTACAGAATTTAAAAGTCGCTGGAATAATCACAATTGCTCTTTCCAAAGATTTGTTAAAAAATCTTCAACTTCTCTTTCAAACCTGATATGGAACTTAAAATGCAAGAATATGGACTATTCTTTAACTTGGGAAATAGTTTCGGAAGCACCCGCATACCGAAACACAGCTTTATCTAGATTTTGCAAATTGTGTGTTGAGGAAATTTTTTTCATACTTAAATGTAAGAACTCTATTAATATAAGGACGAAATTATTTAGTTCTTGTAGACATCACCTGAATTCAACGTTTAGAACTATATATAAATTATGATTACACTTATAATATTTCTACTTATTTCCATAATAAACTTATCCACTTAGTTTTAATATATTGATATCTCTAAATCATATCTATGACATTTGCTATAATTTAACATCTTAAAGTTTCTTAACATATATACATATATAATTCTAATTTTTTAATTTTAATTGTAAATTTTATCTTAATACTTTTTAATTCTTTATCATTTATTTCTTTAATTTTTTATATATTTTTAAAAATTACTTTTTTTTTTAAAATTAATTATCTCTTATATATATATATATATATATATGTAAGTATGTATGTATACGTACATACATATATGTATACAGACGTACAGTAGCATGCATATACATATATACATATATATATATATATATATACACATATATATATACATACATACAGGTACACATACATATATGCACTCATCAGTTTAGCAGACGCTTATTATAGCGCCTGCTTTGTTCGTTTGTCAACAAACTGAACAGCCTGAATTTATGCCATACGGTGTTAAGGCAACCACGTCACCTTTTTGTTCAACACTGACACGGGAACGATGTACTAGTTTCAAGCTTGTTAGCTATCATCAGCACCGTTTACCCATCTGCCAGATAGTTGAACGTTCGAAAGTATATACTTTTCTTATGAAAATTAACGGCTGAGCAGCCTAATTTGCATATTGAGTGAGTTAAATCGGTCAGGCATACCGAAAACGATAAGTTGAAAAAAATGAAAACGAAAAACGAAATTTCATTTCTCACTCTTAGTATGGCACTTACTTAAATGTAAGTATGTATGTATACGTACATACATATATGTATACAGACGTACAGTAGCATGCATATACATATATACATATATATATATATATATATATACACATATATATATACATACATACATGCAGGTACACATACATATATGCACTCATCAGTTTAGCAGACGCTTATTATAGCGCCTGCTTTGTTCGTTTGTCAACAAACTGAACAGCCTGAATTTATGCCATACGGTGTTAAGGCAACCACGTCACCTTTTTGTTAAACACTGACACGGGAACGATGTACTAGTTTCAAGCTTATCGTTTTCGGTATGCCTGACCGATTTAACTCACTCAATATGCAAATTAGGCTGCTCAGCCGTTAATTTTCATAAGAAAAGTATATACTTTCGAACGTTCAACTATCTGGCAGATGGGTAAACGGTGCTGATGATAGCTAACAAGCTTGAAACTAGTACATCGTTCCCGTGTCAGTGTTGAACAAAAAGGTGACGTGGTTGCCTTAACACCGTATGGCATAAATTCAGGCTGTTCAGTTTGTTGACAAACGAACAAAGCAGGCGCTATAATAAGCGTCTGCTAAACTGATGAGTGCATATATGTATGTGTACCTGCATGTATGTATGTATATATATATGTGTATATATATATATATATATGTATATATGTATATGCATGCTACTGTACGTCTGTATACATATATGTATGTACGTATACATACATACTTACATTTAAGTAAGTGCCATACTAAGAGTGAGAAATGAAATTTCGTTTTTCGTTTTCATTTTTTTCAACTTATCGTTTTCGGTATGCCTGACCGATTTAACTCACTCAATATGCAAATTAGGCTGCTCAGCCGTTAATTTTCATAAGAAAAGTATATACTTTCGAACGTTCAACTATCTTGCAGATGGGTAAACGGTGCTGATGATAGCTAACAAGCTTGAAACTAGTACATCGTTCCCGTGTCAGTGTTGAACAAAAAGGTGACGTGGTTGCCTTAACACCGTATGGCATAAATTCAGGCTGTTCAGTTTGTTGACAAACGAACAAAGCAGGCGCTATAATAAGCGTCTGCTAAACTGATGAGTGCATATATGTATGTGTACCTGCATGTATGTATGTATATATATATGTGTATATATATATATATATATATGTATATATGTATATGCATGCTACTGTACGTCTGTATACATATATGTATGTACGTATACATACATACTTACATTTAAGTAAGTGCCATACTAAGAGTGAGAAATGAAATTTCGTTTTTCGTTTTCATTTTTTTCAACTTATCGTTTTCGGTATGCCTGACCGATTTAACTCACTCAATATGCAGATTAGGCTGCTCAGCCGTTAATTTTCATAAGAAAAGTATATACTTTCGAACGTTCAACTATCTGGCAGATGGGTAAACGGTGCTGATGATAGCTAACAAGCTTGAAACTAGTACATCGTTCCCGTGTCAGTGTTGAACAAAAAGGTGGCGTGGTTGTCTTAACACCGTATGGCATAAATTCAGGCTGTTCAGTTTGTTGACAAACGAACAAAGCAGGCGCTATAATAAGCGTCTGCTAAACTGATGAGTGCATATATGTATGTGTACCTGCATGTATGTATGTATATATATATGTGTATATATATATATATATATATGTATATATGTATATGCATGCTACTGTACGTCTGTATACATATATGTATGTACGTATACATACATACTTACATTTAAGTAAGTGCCATACTAAGAGTGAGAAATGAAATTTCGTTTTTCGTTTTCATTTTTTTTCAACTTATATATATATATATATATATATATATATATATATATATATATATATATATATATATATCAAAATGAAAATCCGAAGGCAAGGTAAAATTCCTAATCATATTAATCACGACATGTTTCAAAAGGAGATAGATCGATCGTGAAGCCATAATCAATTATCACTGATCTCATCAGGTGAAAATGAATTGTCTTCAAATTCTTGATATGAGGGAGAAAATTAGCAATGTTCACTCACAGAGTTTATTCCCCCATATGAAGATCAAGCAGTCAAAATGCGGCGACTGCTATCAACTTCAGTTAAGGTCATAAAACTATAAAGTTTCTATATCCCAATAGCTGCAAAAGACGCTGGACATCAATCAAATCTGTAGAAATACAGTCGGTCACAGTTAATGTGAGTGCGTACACACACACTCAACACCCATACACACCGATTCGAGGTAAAAAAAAAATATATATATATATACATACATCAACACAGTATCAAATCTGTAGAACTATATACGGTCACAATTAGTGTGAGTGGGTACACACACACTCTCACACACACCGAAACGATGTCAAAGAAAAAACAATAAATATAAGACTATACCAACATAGCATTCACCGAAAGTTAGTTTACAAAACAACAAATGCTACATTGGTTAATTCTCAATTTGACGATGCAAATTGGAAATATTGGGAAATATATATATATATATATATATATATATATATGTAGGAGCTGAGTTTTATTGTAGCACAATAAAGCAATGCAAATATCGGATAAGTAGCACTCAACAGTTTATTGGACTGGAGTATATATAAGAAGAAATTAAAAGATGGTTAAAAAAGTTCCTTGTATTTTATTATGCGCATTTCAAAAACAAATATCATCCAGGGACGATATTTGCGTTCTCATCAGATAATGTTGTTTAGACACTACCTTGCTCACAAGTGTCTTTTTAAAGCTTCATATCATGTCTCCCTATTTTATCTGATGAGAACACAAATACCGTCCCTGGATGATATTTGTTTTTGAAATGCGCATAATAAAATACATGGAACTTTTTTAATCATCCTTTAATTTCTTCTTATATACTCCAGTCCAATAAACTGTTGAGTGCTACTTATCCGATATTTGCATTGCTTTATTGTGCTATAAAATCTCTCTCTCTCTCTCTCTCTCTTCTCTCTCTCTCTCTCTCTCTCTCTCTCTCTCTCTCTCTCTCTCTATATATATATATATATATATATATATATATATGAAGGCGTGTGGCTGCGTGGTTAGAATATTGGATTCGCAATCGTAAGGTTGTGAGTTCGATTCCTGGACCAGGCGATGCGTTATGTCCTTCAGCAAGACACTTTATTTCGCGTTGCTGCTTCTACCTGGAGTTGCCACCGATAGATAGTATTAGCAATTGGAAAGACGAACGTAAACATTTTTTTCCCGGTCCGATTTGACGAAAGTCGATCGATCATATGTGTGTGTGTGTGTGAGTGTGTGTGTGTGTGAGTGTGTGTGTGTGTGTGTGTGCATGTGTGTGTGTGTGTGCATACATATCCTAGCATCCATACATAAAGATTCACAACACCAACCAATTCTCTCTAAAACATTACCATACAGCTTTAACTCCAGAAATAAAGTTTGGACGTTATATTGCCCGACGCTTTATGTCTAAAGAAGAACAGTGTCGTTTAAGTTTGAACATACTTGATTATATATCTATAGGAAGATGCCTGAGATTATAACAAACAAAATCACACATGCAACACGAATGGCGCCTCATCACAAATACTACCACTACCACTACTATCATCTATATCACTAACACCAACATTACCAAAACCCTATCACCAAAATAGCTAAAAACATTAGCCAAAATATCATGAAAAACAAGACCGAAACCCCACCGATACCATCATCAACAAAGACACTACTACTACTACTACTACAACTACTACTACTACTACTACTATAAGTACTACTACTACTACTACTACTACTCCTATAACAACGCAACAAAAGCAAGTATGTACCCCGTTTAATTCCGATTCTTGTGAAAGATTTCAAGAGATAATTTGTACGAAAGGACTGCCGGTAAAAATGGAAGCCAGTCTAATTTCTTTGAAAGCTATTTCAAAGAAACTTCTGTTGATTTCGCCTGAATCCTTTCTGTAAAAGACACATCAGAAAGTATGAATTCTCATTAAAAACATGGAATTTATTTATTTTAATCTGGAATGGAACCCTTTCGGTTGCGACTTTCAATGTTACATTCCTTTGACCCAAGAAACGGCTCGCTTATATAATTAACGTTTTTCTCGGGGAGATTCAGCATGATATATGTGACAAGGCTAATACTTTGAAATCGTTGTCAAATTCAACTGACGGTTTTTTCAAGCAGTTTCCCATTTATAAATTTATGATTCCTGATTAGCCTCGAAGTAATCTATATATTACTAAAAGTTTGTGATTGCTTGCTTGTCTGTAATATAATACAGCCAAAAGGGCGCATAATGGGAAAATACTTTGAAAGGAAATTACCCCTGAAATTGGAATACAATTGGAATAAAACAAGTTCGGGTAAAATGGACCTCGGGTTCCTGAGATATGGGCTTTTACCGGGTACCTTCAAAAACAAAATGAGAAAAGGATAGAGAGGAAGAGATAGTGTTGTGACAGAGTAGATTGAAAGAGAGATATATAGAGAGGGAGAGGTGACAGAGAAGGAGACTGGAGGAGAGAGCTCGTGGTGTTGTTGTGTGTGTATATATATATATATGAGTGCGTGTATATATATATGTGTGTGTATGTGTGTGTCTATGACCAGTGTATATAGATCACAGACACCCACATATATATAAACACACATATACATATATCTATATATGTATACACACACACGTTTATGTACATAAATACACACACGTATGTATATGCGCCTTCCAATTTCATTTCACATTATATACATGTCTGTGTATATTCTAATTAATCAAAAATGATTTTTAAGTGAACATGATTTGAAAAAAATATTTTGAAGCGAACATGACCCAACGGGTCACGGGTAGTCTAGTATCATATGAAACTTACTCAAGATATAACGCCTAAGTGCTTTTGTGTGTATGCATTTGCGTTTGTGTGTATACTCATTTTCTAGTGTTAGGGAGTACTGCATATGAATGTGTATATCTATTTATGTATGAATATATATATGCGCGAGGAGATAGAACTAGTCGGGCGTGAAGGACCCGTAGCCTTTGTCAAGGCATTCTTCTACAAGAAGGCAACTCAAGAAACTGGGATAACTCACTTCGATATAAATCCTGCGGCTCAGTATTTACCGATGATGTTGATCTTTTCTTCTTTTCGGGTTATAGCTACTGTCGCTCAGAGAGTGGGATTGTCTCAGTGCAGAGTCTTTCCTCACTTTACAAAATATCTTCACGCACAGGCATTGCACGCTAGAATTTATTGATAATTATTAATAATGGTATATCGTGCAATGGCCATACTCGATAACGAGGGGGCAGCCATCATGTATGTATGTATAGGATGAAGGCGAACGGAGTTTGAAAAGTTGTATACACATATATGTAAGTTTTTCTACATGTATTTATATGTCTGTATTTGAATGATTATATAAAGAGAAACATGCACCAATGTATATATAGATTTTCACACGTTTGTATATAAACATCTAAACATACCATATGACCGCTTACGCAAAACACCAGGACTATTAATAACACTACAAGAGCAGGGACTCACCATTCAATATGATTGTATAGTATACTAGACCACCCGCGACCCATTGGCTCACGTTGACCTAAAAATATATTTTTTTAAATCATGTTCACTTAAAAATAATTTTTACCGCTCTCTCTCTCTCCTCCAATTTGCTTCTCTGTCTCCTTCTCTCTCCCCCTCTCTCTCTCTCTCTCTCCCCCTCCTCCAATTTCCTTCTCTGTCTCCTTCTCTCTCTCTCTTCCAATTTCCTTCTCTGTTCTTTCTCCCTATCTCTCTCTCTCTCTCTCTATCTATCTTCCAATTTCCTTCTCTGCCCCCCCCCCCCCATATCCCCCTCCCGCTCTCTCTCTCTCCAATTTCCTTCTCTCTCTCCCTCTCCATCTCTCTCCCTCTCTCTCCCTCTCTCTCTTTCAATCTACTCGCTCATAATCACAGAATTTTAGTAGTCTATAGAAAACATGTAACGTGCAAGAAAATGTCTGGCTCAAGTACACAACGTGCTGACAGGAATCGAACTCACGATCTTTCGTTCACGAATGAGTCAACCCATTTAATTACTAACTCACACACTTTCATAGACACACACACACACACACACACACACACACACACACACATATACAGTATAGAAACAGATGAAGAGCAGCTGAATATAAAACATGCTAGAAAGAGCGACAGTGTCGTTGATCCAGAGAGTGAAAGATAGAGACAGAGAAAGAGAAAGAGAAATAGAAAGAGTGAAAGAGAGAAAGAGAACGAGAAAGAGAAAGATAGATACGGATGGAGAAATAGGAAGAAAATAGAGCCAGAGAATAGAGAGGGTGGGTGAGATATATTAGGATAAAGAAAAGAAGGAGGAACAGAAAGAGAAGCAAGAAAGAAAAAAGATATTTGAAAAGATTAATGCATATAAAGAGGTATGGAGAGAGGCAAAGATGGAGACTAAAGAGAATGAGAGAAAAGGGAAGAGGCAACTTGGGTGAATTTAGAAAGGGCAGATAATTGAGTGATAGAAAGAGGCAAATATAGAGAATTTAGGAACGGCAGGTAATTGAGTGATAGAGTGAGGCAGATAGAGAGAATTTAGAAAGGGCAGGTAATTGTGTGATAGAAAGAGGCAGATACAGAGAATTTAGAAGGGGCAGGTAATTCAGTGATAGAAAGAGACAAATATAGAGGATTTAGAAAAGGGCAGGTAATTGTGTGATAGAAAGAGGCAGATAGAGAGGATTTAGAAAGGGCAGGTAATTGAGTGATAGAAAGAGGCAAATAGAGAGAATTTAGAAAGGGCAGGTAATTGAGTGTTAGAACCGGCAAATATAGAGGATTTAGAAAGGGCGGGTAATTAAGTGATAGAAAGAGGCAAATATAGAGAATTTAGAAAGGGCAGGTAATTCAGTGATAGAAATCAGGAAAATCATCAAATGGAAGCCATCTTTCTTTTTCCCCTGATATTCTTTTTTTCGTTGCTCACAAGTGAAGTCAGTTGTGTGACATTGTCAATAAGAAACAAACTGCTATTTTAACAAAGGGACATAATAGACGATTCACCAAACACACCAACATAAACACAAGCAATTTCCTTAAAAATATCTAAAGAATAACACTTAAAAATATAATCGAAATAAATTTAAGGAAATATTTTACAATTGTCATTGATAACGGTTTTCTTTTACATTTTTTTTAGATATCTTTTCATGTTTAGTTGATTTATATTTTTTAATATATTTCTCCCCTTTATGATTGATTAATTGTTATTTGTCATGTCGCCTGATCGATAGCTTTCAAGAACAATAATATTGAAAAAAATAATAATAAAAGAATTAGAGAAAAAGGAAAAAAAAAACATGCAATTATAAAATAAGAGAAAATAAAGCAGAGATTTTTTATTCTTTTCGAAAAGTTCCACCTATGATGATTCTATGAAACAACTGACAACAATAGTATTGATGATAATAGTATTAATAATAATAATAATAATAATAATAATAACAGCAACAACAGCAACAACAACTGTAATAGTAACAACAACAACGACAATAATAATAATAACAGCAACGTCGACGACGATGACGGTGTTGATGATGATGATGAAGAAGAAGAAGAAGAAGAAGAAGAAGAAGAAGAAGAAGAAGAAGAAGAAGAAGAAGAAGAAGAAGAAGAAGAAGAAGAAGAAGAAGAAGAAGAAGAAGAAGAAGAAGAAGAAGAAGAAGAAGAAGAAGAAGAAGAAGAAGAAGAAGAAGAAGAAGAAGAAGAAGAAGAAGAAGAAGAAGAAGAAGAAGAAGAAGAAGAAGAAGAAGAAGAAGAAGAAGAAGAAGAAGAAAGGAATGTGTGTGTACCTGCGATTGTAACTGATGTTATACACAACCAGTTTTCACCGTATAGACCTGGGCACGTTCAGGAGAACAAGAATCCTAGAATCTGGAAATGGCGTCAATTCCCTAAATCTTTGCCTGAAAAAGTACATTCTTCTCCAAATTTAAAAGGAAAAGTAACTTCAAATGACTTGTACGGTTGTTACCTGGAACATGTTTGTTACCTTCAGATATTTCGTTTACAATGAACAACCTTGTAAACGTTCAACACTTCTTCACATGTACTTCAAGATAAACATATTTCCTAGAAAACGTATGGTGCATTTTACCAAACAAGACTAATAAATATAAGAACATTAACGATTTCTATATTGATCAAAAGAAATTGAAGATGTACAGGACAGCAGATATGTTAACTAGAAAATAAAATAAAATAGAAGGGGAGATACTCCAAACAATAAATTCACGTTATAAATATGTGTGTGTGTGTGTGACAGCTCACACCTATGAACGTTTAGCTGGCCTCCTCAAGGGTATATCTCGGTGGAGGTGTCTTGGGTGATTTAATGATAGGGACCTCAGTCCCATCATCTCATTTCTGCAGCTGAGTAAACTGGAGCAACGTGAAATAAAGTGTATTGCACAAGGAAACAACACATCACCCGTTCCGAGAATTGAACTCAGAACCTTTCGATTTCAAGGCCAATGCTCTAACCACTAAGTCATGTACTTTACATTATAAATTGACCCTCAGAAATAGCAACGATAGTTTATATTAAACGCAAAATAGCAGCAAAAAAGCTTCTTGAAATGGGCAATCATATAATTCAGGATATTCCAATCAAATAATGTCTGATCATGACACACTAAAAGCAAACACCATCTCTGATTTATTGTCGCCAAGTAACACACACTGTTGTTGTTGTTGGCGATGTAGTCGGCGGTGTTGTATGTGGCTGTTGTTGGCGGTGTTGTCAAATAGGTAGCGGAGATTATAATTGTTGTATTATTGATGTAGTAATAATTGTTTATACTCTTGTCACAAGGCCAGCAATTACCCCAGTGCATTACTGGTACTTTATTTTATCGACCCCGTAAGGATGAAAGGCAAAGTTAAAATGATAATATGATG
>OZ024750.1:45990704-46005704 GCA_964016885.1 Eledone cirrhosa
TTTGGATAACTATTTCAACTGGACTGATCTGTTAGGATCGTCTTGTTTCCTGAAACCTTTGGTAATGGAATAATTATGTTGTGTTTATCATGTAATATATGATGGACTCTCCCGTCGTTATCCGACGTTTGGGTGTCAACAAAAGTTGATGGTGACAAAGTGAACTAATGTTGAAGGACGGCCTGTGTAGGATCAACCACACTTTTTGGAACTGACGACACCTATATTCGGTGCAATGTTTGCACGGAAAATACGACAGCCCTCAGCTATTTCGATGGCCGTTGACTCTGCTGAGTTCCTCCGGCCTTTTCCGGGTCTTGTATTTCATACCGCAGCGTGTCCACATATCACCCTCCTCACCAAGTGAGTTTGGTGGGGTTGCCGGTTTAGTCACCGACCACCCGACCATGAAACAGGTTATACTGGGTTACATGTTACCAGTAACACTCAATAGCGACCTGAAAATGTAATATATATATATATATATATAGTAATAATAATACATTTGAAGACTAAAATACAAAGAGGGCTCGATAAGGATAAATATATATCAAATATATATCAAATATATATCAAATAAGGATGAAAGCAGCGATTCTTTGCTTAAACTTTAATCTGTTATTTTAATAAATATATATATGTGTGTGTATGTGTGTGTATGTGTGTAATATCTATCTATCTATATATCTATATATATATATATAACCAATGATTACTATGGTTCGTTGATTACTCAATGAATACAATTTTACAATAGATTAAAATAACAGATTAAAGTTTAAGCAAAGAATCACTGCTTTCACCCTTAACGGGATCTTCTGAAACTAAAAAAAACAATCTGTGAACGCAGAAGTAAAATTTCGAAAAACCTTGCAACCGAAGGAAGAGAGGAAGACGATACTTTGGTTCGTCTTTGGATTTTAGTCTTCAAATTTATTATTATTACTATATATATATATATATATATATATATGATGCTAAAAAACAGAAGTTTATATCCGTAGCAAGTAGTGCCTTCAGTCAGTCCAAATGACGAGTTTGCTATGGAATTAGTTCCACAACAAATTAGCGAACCTAACTCGAGGACGGGTGTTTCAGAGAATTGACTTTTGAACCCATGTATGGGTGCGATGAGAACGGAAATATCTGTAAGCTGACTGGATTCAGCGCGGCATATGACGTTATTGGTGAGAAGCGAGACAACTTAAATTAGACTGTTGCAACTGAGTACAGGACTAAGTTCACTTATATACACAACATCTCATGTCACCCACCTACGTTCTTTAAAATCTTCGTTATAACATCACTGAGATTTCTAATGTTTCTTCTTACAAGGCCATCTTTGACAGAGCGCCATCTCACTATAACCCTGCGTCACCCAACATCGACTAAAACTTCTTACCACCCTCCTAATCACACTACCGATAGAAAAAAAAAAAATAGAAATAATAAATTAATTTGGTTCTGCACATCCATCTCGTTCAGATTAGAACTAATGTTGGTAGAAAATTCCTGGTACTCCTAGATAAAAACTTCCTCATAGCACGTAAATACAAACCTATCTTCAATAGACACACTGTAAAACTCCGATATTCCACACTCCCCAACGGCTCTCTCACAACCATATGCTCTTGTAGACGGCCAGAGGCAAGCCCTCTTCAACAACTATATATCATACACGCAGTCGTTTATGAAGCACACATGAATTTCTCCATCCAATGGAAAGTTCTAGTCAAATCTATGCCATACTCAATTTGATTGTGTCCTGTAAGCTCTGTATTGATGAAAAGAATGAATATCTGGCAGAGATTACATAATAGTACTTGCGTAACACAAGAACCAATTTTTCCACAAGCTGTGAAGTAACTATTACGTACTGGAAAGACTCAATATAACAACAATTCTAGCACGGAAAGCACTAGCTCAAACGAAAAGTGTCTCCCTTGCAACAGCCTATTTTCTGTTATCTCTCTTGTCACCAAACTACACTCATCTGCCAGGCAAAATCCAATCAGCTCATATATACTTCCATTACCACCGCAGCCATACACAAGTTCAAAATCCATTCGGTGAAACGCGCGTCCTCAAATATGGTTTGATAATTTGTTGTAGAACTAACTTTCTCTTTCTCTCTCTCTCTTTCTTTCCCTCTCCCCACTTCTCCCCATATATATATATATATATATATATATATTGTTGAAACGTATTCATGATTTCTGAAGAAATAATTCTTTCTACTTAAGGCACAAGGCCAGCAATTACCCAGTGCATTACTGGTACTTTATTTTATCGACCCCGTAAGGATGAAAGGCAAAGTCAACCTCGTCGGGATTTGAACTCAGATCGTAAAGGGACGTAACTATGCTGGAAAGCATGGCATCCGACCCTCTACCGATACTGCCAATCCACCGCCCTATTTCTGAGGAAATAATGATATCAGGTATCTATGTTTTAAATGTTTGATACATTTTAATATGATACCGTACTGAAGGATGTGTTCTTACATTCGATACAGATTATCTCCTGTTAAAGTTGTTATGTTCTCTTGTACGTATATATCATTAGATATATATGTATGTATTTAAGTCATTCACTATTTTGTAATGTTTAAATGCTCAGATTTATTCCTTGAATTTTTCTTTCAGCTTATTCTTAGGTGATAAGGCGCATGTTCGAGATTATCTCAAACATGACATACTAATTTTAAATGTAATATATGGCTCTGAACATTAATCAGTATACACTGAGGATGAAGAACCCAGAGTTATACGGGAGCCCTCCAAAAGTCAGCTCGAAAGTAACACAGAAGTGACTGAGGTTAGCTGTACATGCTCACTGACATTCAGAGTTGACTGCACGGATATATTAGAAGAGGAGGGACGATGTTGACTTACATTGATTCCCTAAGGACAGACACTGGCCTCCAGGGGAGCAGGACATAGCGGTGATGCCGAAGGATAGATACTGCTGGAGGGAACTTTACCCGACCTATATATATATATATATATGTAAAATAAGTAAGTCAAACATGTTAAATTTGGCTTCGTTTATTATAAATTCTCTGCTATATATATTTCAGTGACAGCTATTATTGGCTGTGACCTCATCAGGCAGTACGAATTAATGTAGAAAGAACAGGTAAACATGGTTTTGAAATGTGTTCCACTATGTCAATTCATCGATATGTCCAGCTCCTAGGTATGCTGTTAGTCCTCCGAGGAACTGGAATCATATGGGCTAGAACAAACGAATTACAGCGTCAGAGGACCCTTCCGTAGTTTATAGATTCCATACACTGGTGGTTTCCCTGTTTATCTATGTCACACACACTCTCTCTATCTAGTGTGTTATCCTTTCTACATATTATATATATATATATATATATATATACAGACACACATGCATAATTTACTCGTATTTCGCCACAATAATCTACTTGATGTTCGTTTTCATGATACCTTTATCCTTCAAGTGCCAGATGTATTTAGAAATGTATGTTGAGTTCTGTAGGTGCCTATTCCTGAAACTATCCAGCTGATGCTGTAATTACTCCATTCTCACAATCTTTACATTTTCACTTCTTCATTTCTCATTCATGTTTGTTTTATTTTACTTTTACTTCATATTACTTACTTTAGGATTATCACCATTACTATCATAGCTAACATTGCTCTTATTATTACTGTTTACCTTCATTACCACTAAGAGTAAGGGCTTTGTCAGTATGGCAAGATACAGTTCACTAGAGTACTGTATTACAGAATATTCTAATCATCACTATTGTTATACTCCATCACTATATTTAGTAGAAGCGCATTTAGTTGAACACCAATGCATTTGAACACAAATTCCAGATTCTCCGTTACTCCTACTCACCAATGATATTCATTGATTGTCATCCTCATCTAATACACCATCTTTACCGTTTAGTTATCAACATCATCACAAGTACTAAATCTATCAGCCATTTCTCTAATAGACGTGTATTCTGGTCACCAACACTCACCATCTATATTTTTAGATTTTATTTGCTAATAATTGATATACACTCACTTACCCACCTCATTTATTTTATATAATCTTATGTATTTTAATCTAATATAGTTTATTAATTGATATCCAATTAGATATCTGAACGAATTTAACCGTGGAAATCATATAAACCGATTCTTGCTGGAGACATTATTACAGCATGCTGTTTACCATGACTTTCACACTATAGCCTTTGGTCTTCCGATATATCATTTTTTATACTATTATGAACGTTCTACATGGGATATTTTACACGATAGGATTTTAAAGAACATCAACTGTGCTACATGACTAAATATTGTGACGTATTTCGTATCAGGTTGTTTTTTTCTAACATTTAAATTCTTCATTGAGCGTTTTTTTTTTTAACACGTTGAAGTAAATGTGAGTGAAGAGTGACTATACCTGATTATTATTACCTACTGAAGGGCGGTGGATTGGCAGTATCGGTAGAGGGTCGGACGCCATGCTTTCCAGCATAGTTACGTCCCTTTACGATCTGAGTTCAAATCCCGCCGAGGTTGACTTTGCCTTTCATCCTTACGGGGTCGATGAAATAAAGTACCAGTAATGCACTGGGTAATTGCTGGCATTGTGCCTAAAGTAGAAACAATTATTACCTACTGAAGAAGCGGATTGACAGAGTGTATTGTGCGTTGGACAAATGATTAATAGTACTTGTTCTGAGTCATTCCGTTCTGAGGTCAATAAAATAAAGTACCATTCAACTACAGAGGTCGATATAATTGACCTTTTCATCCCATCAAAATGTGAAGGCGCATGGCTTCTTGGTTAGAGCATTGGGTTTGCAATCGAAAGGTTGCGAGTTCAATTGCCGCACCGGGTGATGTGTTGTTTCCTTGAGCAAGCCACTTTATTTCACGTTGCTCCAGTTTATTCAGCGGTAGAAATGAGATGATAGGACTGGGGTCCCTATCATTAAATCACCCAAGACACCTCCACTGAGATATACCTTGGAGGAGGTCAGGTAAACCTGCATAGGTGAGCTGTCACACACATCAAAATTTCCGGCCTTCTGTCAAAATTATAAACTGTTATCATCTTCGGAAATTTATCTTTCAGCCGTGATTATATTTCAGTAAATCTTGCTTTACTAATTCTGATGTGTTTAACTTTCGCTTTATTTATTTCACCAAATACAATATCTAAAATATGACTCCCCATAGTTATTTGTGCATATTTCATCGATCAATATTGTATTCAAAAATATTTCAATTGGAATCATTGCTGTACCCATACGTATTTCTATTAGAAAGAGAGCACTGATCCTAATATTTCGCACATGATAATTGTTTCGGATATAGGAGCAAGGCCGACACATTCGTTACTGGTAGATTATTTTATCGACACCGTAATGTTGAAACGCAAAGATAACCTCCATGGCATTTGAATTCAGACCGTAATGAGCCGTATCTCTATGCTGCAATGAACATTCGATGCTCTACGATTATACCAATCCGCTACCTTCTATTTTGCAGGCAATTATGAAAAACAGAATTTTTCTTGAACGAAAAAGTGCGGAGTTGATTCCATTGACCACAGAGGTTTGTTGTTATATTATTATTTTGTGGATTGGCAATATCGGTAGAGGGCTGGACGCTATGCTTAGCAGCAAAGAGTTACGGCCCTTTATTGTATGAGATCAAATCTCGCCAAGGTCTACTTTGCCTTTCACCTTTACAGGGTCGATAAAATAAAGTACCAGTAATGTACTGGGATAATTGCTGGCCTCGTGTCAAAAGAGAAACAATTATTTTAATGCTAGACGGTGGGAACGGCAGAGCTGACCCAATCGCTAATTGAACCCAAAACTTAAAGAACCGTAACAAAATACCGCGAGACATTTTCTCGATGATGCAAAATCGCCATCAATTTATAGCGCTTAATAAATAAATAGAAGATAATTGCTTCAAATTTAAACAGAGGACTAGCAGTTTTCGGTGGGAGTGAAAAGTAAATTAAATCGTCACCAGTATCTGATTTTTACGTCATTTTATTGACCACAGTAGGATGAAAAGCATAATGGCTCTTGTGAGATTTGAACTCAAAATTTAGAAGCAGTAGACACAACACTAGCAGTTTCGGGTGGGAGAGAAAGATAGATCAGTTCGTCACCAGTAACTAATTAGTAAGTGATTTTATTGACCACTGTAGGGTAAAAAGCATATTGACTCTTGCGCGATTTGAACGCAAAATGTAGATTAAAGGAAGAAAAATACCGCAAAGTATTTTCCGACAAAATGACGATCCTGCAAATTCAGTTTAAATAAAAATAAATACATAACAATAAGAATAAGAAAACAATAATTCATTTAACACAACTAACTAACAACAACAACATCGAAACTTTGAAACTAAGTACTTCCACACACACAGACATACACATACCCATATCCTTACATATGCATACACACACATACATGCACACACACACACACACACACACACACACAGACACACACACATACGTATGTAACACGCACACACACACACAGCGACTCAGGCACAGACACCAGACATACACACATACATATACATATACATATCCTTACACACACACACACACACACACACACACACATATATATATATATATATATATATATACAAAAATGTATATGTGTATATATATATATATATATATATATATATATATATAAAGGTTAAACAAGATTCAATGAATAAATCAAAGAATAAAGTTTTACAATATATTAGAAGCACGCCACAGTTGGTTTTCCGGAGTTATTAATATTAATTCAAAATATTAACAAAAATAGACGCTCGTGTGATCAAGTATATTATATTATACATATTTCAGAGGTAATGAGCTATCTTTAACAGTACGTCCTCATCATATAAAATAAGATGATGCATGACATACCCTGACTAAGTAGATGGTTAAAATTCAGTCATGAATTGTGTGATCAAGTATATTTTATTATACATATTTCAGAGGTAATGAGCTATCATATATATATATATATATATATATATATATATATATATATATGTGTGTGTGTGTGTGTGTGTGTGTGTGTGTGTGTGTGTGTGTGTGTGTGTGTGTGTGAGTATGTAGATATATATATATATATACACACGCAAATATATATATATATATATATATAGTATTAGTTATACTATTTATGGTTATGTAAATACAAAGCCTTAAGCAGTTGTAAGTATTTTACACACACCCTAAATAGTGGTAGGCAGTAATGTATTACTACCTTATTACCAGTAAGTTAAGTAGCTCAATGTAAAAACATCAGATGATTTACAGAGCAGTTATATGAAATATAAGAATCAAAGAACTGTTCAAAACATTATTGTGCTTACAGCTGTTTCCTCCAAACCGAGGTTTGGATTCTTCGGAGCAATTTATTAATGCATGGACAGTTATATGACCTCCTTTTCAGCCGAGAGACATACCAAATACATATTCAAACATTGATACATATTCAAACATTGTGGGTCAACATTCATTACAGAATTTAGAGTGGCAGTACACACTTCGAGATTACATTTATATTAATAGGTACAATCAAAAATCAAAGATATAGGTTAAAGTACAACATGAAGATAAGTGGTTATATAGTGCAAATGTTATATGTGTGGCACGCATGTGCGTCTTGTTTATATAGTGTGGCAGAGAGATATGTGTGGTAGAGGCACTTAGGTAGGTAAATAAGAGTGTTAGGTTGGTAGGTCTGGTGGCAAAGTCTTTATATGATTGATATAGTCTGTGTGTGGAGAAATATTATAAGCATTAAAGATAGTGCAAGCATTAAAAGTGTTATAAGTATTGGAGATGCACAGCGCAGGGATGTCAAGTAATTCATGTACTTCGGCATTTTCATTGTCAAGGGAGTGTATATTTCGATTATATGCCTTTCACATAATCCACGACAATCCAGTAAGAGATCGTAGTCTGGTGTTCTTTAGTTCGATACAGGGGGATGTTACGTTTCGAGAAACGCCATTGAATACCGGAAGTGTGTGTGTGGCTAAGGGGAGTTAATGCATGCGGGGAGGTAACTCTGGGGTTTCTATATCTAGCCATTAAAATGTGTCCCAATATAGACCCTAAATTCTATGGTGAGGTGCACCTTCCAAGAGAGACTTTTAAAGCATAAAGTGTACTAACTATAGAGTAGTTTATATTATTATTAAGGTGGATTAACCCATCTTAAGGTGCTACAAATGGAAATTATAGATGATGAGCGAGGATTCTAAAATGATCTCTGTGGTTGTAGTCTGCTCATATGACCAGGCGCGGTGATTGCAGGATTGCTTCAGGACCCAATGATCTCTGGTAAGATCTGGGTCATCGCTTGCTACATTGGATGTCGAAAGATAATCGTCCCCAGGCAGGCCAAGGTCAATCCGCAGTCCTCGCGACCCCTCTCTGACCGTCAGATCATCCATATACGTACAACCCGCACGGCAGTTGCATTGCATTCACTCACTGCGCTCAGCAGCCCGGTCCTACTGGTCAACAGCGCTACTCGATTAAATCATTTTACATCTGTCTAAGGAAGGTGTTTCCTCTGCCCAACAACATCCAACCGATCAATTCATGCTCAAAATTACCCTTAGAGCGGTGTAGTGCCATCAAGTGGGTGGATGTTGTCACACCTGCCGTAGAGGTATAAATGGGTATTTTCCCTGCGAAGGGTTCCAGAGGGATGCCGTTGTTTGTGTTATAATGGATCAGCTAGTGTTGGGTATGTAGTATAGGGTGTGTTTCTGGTGTTTGATGCTAGATGTGGTGTTAGGTTCCAGTCCGACATTGCTATATATAGGGCTTAAAGTTTTGGAAGGAATGTCTGAGGCGGTGCTGGCAAGTTGCAAACACCTCAGATTTTTTGTTAAGTAGGTTACGGTTGGAGAAGATAATATTGTGTGTCTCTAGAATACAGAGGTTACAGAATTTATTAGGTGGTTTGTACGAGGTCGCGCTGCCTATCACTTCCCATTTGAGTGTGTATGGTTTATTTTTAGATTTTAGATAGTGTATGTAGCTAGAAAGTGAGGTGGAGTTGGCTAGGCTGTGCTTTTTGAACGAGTGGATGTGCGAGTTATATCTGATTTTGAAGCAGTTAGAAGTGGAGCCTACATAGGTTTCTGAAGAGTTATTAGTCGTGACTGTGCATGAGTATATGACATCCTTGGTTAGGCATTTTTTATCTAAAGGGCAGGTTCTATTAGCTCTACAGTTACAATTATTCTGTGCGTTAGTCCGCTGGTTATAATGCAATGCGGAAGTCTGTGTGGTGGATATAGGATTTTGGGTGTTCGGGTTGGCAACCCTGGTGTTATTACTTATACTAGTGTTATTTCTATTGTTACTGCCGTTGCTATTGTTGCTTGCTACAGTGGTATTTAGAGGGTTTGCATCCTGTTGTGATTTTGTTTGTTGGAAGTAAGAACTAATTTTACTATTATTGCTGCTAGCTATGTGGTATGCTAAGTTAGGCGTCGTAGAGTATGAGATTTTAATGGTGTTTTTGTTTAAGAGGTTGTGGTACTTGTGTCCTAGAGGGAAGTTTTTATCTAGTAGTGAGAAGAAAGCCCTAGGTATGTTGGTGGAGACATTTAGGTTGAAAGGAGGGTTGAAAAATGTATTATTTCTTCTTCTATTTTTGTTTTTAGTGTTTGGTGTGTTGCTTCCTCCTAAGGCCTCACAGTAGTTTCCATGGTAATGGTTACTTCCTGTGGCACCCTCCGCTTTGGTGTACTTGTGGTTGCTATTCCTATTATTAGATTTCCTCATGGACATGTTGTGCGAGATTATGTTGTAGCTATGTGTTTTCTTAGGTAGGAACTCAATTTCTATATTATGGCCGGAGCTAGCTAATGCTTGATTGTAATATTGTGAGTTTTTGCTAAATATGTTTGCGTCATAGGACAGACTAGAGATTCTATTGGACACCCCCTTAGAGATAGAGTTTAATATTGATCTAGGGTGATTAGACTTGGTATCTACGTAAATAAGTTTCTCATTAGGCTTATGGAAAGGTGTATATATTTTTGAGTCTAGGTATAGTGTGGCGTCTAGGAAGTTAACATTTTTAGTGTTTTTGTCCATGGTGATACTAAGGTTAAAGTTTTTGAATGTCTTATGCAGTTGTTTTCTAGTTCTTTCTATATTAAATTTTTTATATTCTATGAGTAGAAGTGCATCATCGCGGTACAAACCACCGTTGAGGTAAGGGAGGTCTTTATGGATTTCATTGAGGAGGTATAGGCCGACCAAATCAGTGACCTGCGCCGAGTCACTAGATCCCATGGTTATGTCGAAGTTGTTGTGCGTATCCTTGCGTGTCCATAGTTGGTCCTCGAAGGTGATTATGGTTTTACGGGCCGCAAGGATGACATCAACCTGGGCTCTAGTCAGGTCGCTATTGGTCATGGCCATGATAAGTGCCTTATTTAATAGGATAGGGGAAATAGAGGTGTAGTATGAATTGATATCAAATTGAATAAATTTTTTGTTTTTATTATTCTTGATATCCTTAAACCATTCAATTACTTCACCCGTATTTCCCCATTGTTTAAGGTGTATCTTGTGTTTAATTTGTGGGATGATTTTATCCAAAATCTTCTTGCTGATAATACCAATGTCGGACTTGGAAGGGCAGATAAGTCTTATCGTGGGGTTGCTGATGAAGTTCTCCTTATGGTCCTTCAGAGAGAATCTAGGGGGGTTCGGAGTGAAAGGTTGTGTATGCCTCTGTAGTCCTAGTTTAGACACTATATTATAACCCTCTACATTAATATCTTCTAAGTTTTTCAAGGTGGTTTTTTTGTAGCTTTTATGTAGTTCATTATATATAAACTTTCTATAAGTAATATAATCTAGGCTGTATATGTTATTAGTTTTATCTGCGTGTACAATAATTTTATTACTAGTTTTGAATCCACTAATAGAAGTGTTAAGTTTGTTTAAGAAGGTGTTGCTTCTAATATGGTGCTTATTGTATTTAATGTTCTTAACTAGTTTAACTAGGTCATTTTCAAAGGAGTTAAGTAGAGTGTTATGAGGGGGGCTTTTAAAGGTTTTAAAGCCGAAGGAGTCAAAATTGTTAGTATTATTCAAGTTGTTAGATTTGTTTCTATCATAATGGAATGTCCTCCATCTCACTCTATTGATAAATGAATTTACACTGTTGATCAGCAATTTCTCATATGTATTCCTGGATGGTATTGGTATGTTCTTGGTTGACATGGGGAGTTGGTCTTTGATTAGCATATTGGCAATATTATATGTCAGCTCAACGATATGGAGCAGTTAATAGTATTAGTTATACTATTTATGGTTATGTAAATACAAAGCCTTAAGCAGTTGTAAGTATTTTACACACACCCTAAATAGTGGTAGGCAGTAATGTATTACTACCTTATTACCAGTAAGTTAAGTAGCTCAATGTAAAAACATCAGATGATTTACAGAGCAGTTATATGAAATATAAGAATCAAAGAACTGTTCAAAACATTATTGTGCTTACAGCTGTTTCCTCCAAACCGAGGTTTGGATTCTTCGGAGCAATTTATTAATGCATGGACAGTTATATGGGTTAATCCACCTTAATAATAATATAAACTACTCTATAGTTAGTACACTTTATGCTTTAAAAGTCTCTCTTGGAAGGTGCACCTCACCATAGAATTTAGGGTCTATTTTGGGACACATTTTAATGGCTAGATATAGAAACCCCAGAGTTACCTCCCCGCATGCATTAACTCCCCTTAGCCACACACACACTTCCGGTATTCAATGGCGTTTCTCGAAACGTAACATCCCCCTGTATCGAACTAAAGAACACCAGACTACGATCTCTTACTGGATTGTCGTGGATTATGTGAAAGGCATATAATCGAAATATACACTCCCTTGACCATGAAAATGCCGAAGTACATGAATTACTTGACATCCCTGCGCTGTGCATCTCCAATACTTATAACACTTTTAATGCTTGCACTATCTTTAATGCTTATAATATTTCTCCACACACAGACTATATCAATCATATAAAGACTTTGCCACCAGACCTACCAACCTAACACTCTTATTTACCTACCTAAGTGCCTCTACCACACATATCTCTCTGCCACACTATATAAACAAGACGCACATGCGTGCCACACATATAACATTTGCACTATATAACCACTTATCTTCATGTTGTACTTTAACCTATATCTTTGATTTTTGATTGTACCTATTAATATAAATGTAATCTCGAAGTGTGTACTGCCACTCTAAATTCTGTAATGAATGTTGACCCACAATGTTTGAATATGTATCAATGTTTGAATATGTATTTGGTATGTCTCTCGGCTGAAAAGGAGGTCATATAACTGTCCATGCATTAATAAATTGCTCCGAAGAATCCAAACCTCGGTTTGGAGGAAACAGCTGTAAGCACAATAATGTTTTGAACAGTTCTTTGATTCTTATATTTCATATTTCATATATATATATATATATATATATATATATATATATATATATGTGTGTGTGTGTGTGTGTGTGTGTGTGTGTGTGAGTATGTAGATATATATATATATATATACACACGCAAATATATATATATATATATATATATATATATATATATGTGTGTGTGTGTGTGTGTGTGTGTGTGTGTGTGTGTGTGTGTGTGTGTGTGTGTGAGTATGTAGATATATATATATATATACACACGCACATATATATATATATATATATATATATATATATATATATATATATATATATGTGTGTGTGTGTGTGTGTGTGTGTGTGTGTGAACACATAGACATGAAAAAACCGAGAGAAATATGACAAAACTACGACACAATACCGGGAGAAATTGGCGGAGTTCTTATCAATAATCAAGAAATGAGATAATGTCGCCATGTTTGTTACGGTCTTACTTTCATTTATAATTCATACCGTTGCAGCGCATCAGTTATTGTTGATATTTGTTATTACCGATAGATGTCGCTGTTGTTGTTATTTTGTGTTTTTAGCTATAGATGTCGCTGTTGTTGTTGTTTGTTAATACCGATAGATGTCACTGTTGTTGTTGTTGTTGTTGTTGTTTGTTAGTGTCCATAGATGTCGCTGTTGTTGTTGTTGTTGTTGCTGTTGTGTGTTAAAACCGATAGATGTCGCTGTTGTTTGTTAGTACCGATAGATGTCACTGTAGTTGTTGTTTTGTGTTATTACCGATAGATGTCGCTGTCGTTGTTGTTTGTTAATACCGATAGATGTCACTGTTGTGGTTGTTTGTTAGTATCCATAGATGTCGCTGTTGTTGTTGTGTGTTAAAACCGATAGATGTCGCTGTTGTTTGATAGTACCGATAGATGTCGCTGTTGTTGTTGTTTGTCAGTAGCGATAAATGTTGTTGTTGTTGAAGTAGAGTTGTCTTATCCCCCTTGCTTTTTATTATAATTATTGGATTGGCAGTATCGGTAGAGGGTCGGACGCCATGCTTTGAAGCATAGAGTTACCTCCCTGTATGATCTGAGTTCAAATCCCGCCGAGATTAACTTTGCCTTTCATCCTTACGGATTACGGAGTCGATAAAATAAAGTACCAGTAATACACTGCGGTCGATTTAATCGACTTCCTCCCCCCCTTCAAATTACTGGCCTTGTGGTGAACTATTATTATTGTTGTTGCTGTTTGTTGTTATGGTTGTTATTGTTGTTATTGTTGTTGTTGTTGTTGTTGTTGTTGTATCAATTACATTATACAGCAACCAGGAAAACTATTTAGTTTTCACGTTTACTCTCATATTTCTGTATTTACCATTTTACTCTCTTTCTTTCTCTCTATTTCTCTCTCTTTCTCCTTCCCTTTCTTTCTCTCTATTTCTCTCTCTCTTTCCTTCCCTTTCTTTCTCTCTATTTATCTCTCTTTCTCCTTCTCTCTATTTCTCGCACTTTCTCCTTCCCTTTCTTTCTCTCTCTTTCCCCTTCTCTTTCTTTCTCTCTGTGTCTCTCTCTCTTTCTCTCTCGCTCATCCTTATGTTTTCTCTCATCATCATCATCATCATCGTAATCAACATCAGTAGCAGCACAAGCTTCTGTTTTTTGTTATTGTTGTTGCTGTTGTTGCGGGTGTTGTTGTTGTTTTTCTTCTTCTTCTTCCACCCCACCCCTACCCCCACCCATTCTATGTCCCCCTCCTCCTCCTCTCCCACCTTCTATACCACCCCACGTTGTTTGCCAATCTAACAATCTAACATAGTTACTAATTAGTATATTATGCTAAATTATGAATTATCACCTATTTGTTGCCCTCCAACCGAACCCAGGAGTGTTTGTACTAATTTCCTGTTATTTCTATTGTTATTGTTCTTGATAATATTGTTAGTGTTTGTAGTCGTTGTTGATTATGATGTCAATAGTTTAGCCCTAGGTCGGCGCCTACCGAGAAATTCTCCCTGCTCGTTCTTCATTCTGACGTGATTACTTTTTGATGTTGCTACAGCTATTGTTGTTGTTCTTGATGTTGTTGTTGATTACGCTCTTGCTGCACATATCTTAGTGGTAAATCTGTTGAATTCACAATCTCCAGATCATAGGTTCGATCCCTAGACCGGAGGGAACGTTGTATTCCAGAGTAAAATACTTCATTTCACCTCTTCCCGTCAAGAACTGCAAACAAAAGATACAATTGTTTCTACTTTAGGCACAAGGCTAGCAATTTTGGGGCGGGTGAAAAGTCGATTAAATTGCCCCCAGTGCATTACTGGTGCTTTAGTTTATCGACCCCGTAAGGATGAAAGGCAAAGTTAACTTCAGAGGGATCTTAACACAGAACGTAAAAGGCCATAACTATATGCTGCAAAGCATGGTCTCCGACACTCTATGAACAACAGATATAATTGTTTCTACTTTAGGCACAAGGCCAGCAATTAACCAGTTCATTACCGGTACTTTATTTTATCG
>OZ024750.1:46033671-46038671 GCA_964016885.1 Eledone cirrhosa
GGGTGCCCAAAATGTTTCAGAACCTCTGCTATATGTGATCAATGAAGCCTGAGAAAGCATTTTTAACTATTTTATTTTATTATTAGTTTTCAGGGGGAGGGCATGTTTTATAAACATGTATCAGAAGATCTATGTGTTAATTTTAAATATATGCATTTTCAACATTCTTATTTATGTGATATATACCATCAATTTCATACGGCTCGTTCGATTTAATTCTATATGAAGTTAAATTCTTAAACACTCTTTTGGATTATAAGAAATATGAAACGATTAGTTTCATCTTGCTAAGTGTGAAATTATTTCTTTGAACCCCTAACACCTGGTGGAGTAGTATTGGTGCCATAGTTTTGTACGATGTTACTTGGCCACTTTAAGTCTTGTGGAGTCCATCACTTCTCCAGGTCTAAACACAGCATTATTTTCCACAAAAGAAATAAAGGTGAGAAAGGGATATAGAGGACGAATCAACCCCAGTAGTAGACTGGTACTATTTTTAAAGGCCTCGAAATGATGGAATGCAAAGTAGACCTCGGTGGAATCTGAACTCCGAGAGCAAAGAGCCGGAACGAATACTGCAAAGTATTCTATCCGACGTTGTAACGAGTCTGCCAATATTTTCTCTATGCCTGTGGAATTATATTGAGTCTAAAGCGTTATTGCTGTAACCCCTTCTTTACTTAGATATTTAAACTTTTTCATATTTAACGTCTACAGAACTCTCCTTACAATATTTCCCGCAACCCAAGGTTTTACTACCGTAGAATGCAATAGAACTTCGAACTACGTAGTTAGGAAGTGAATTTCTTAAACACGAAACTATGAATAATGTGTTACAATATAAGACCTGGCGGCGTTGATGCGCCATCACACAGGCTTCTTCGTGGTCACATTTGTTGAAAATATCAACAAAATATGTATTTCTATGCATGTCTACACACAACCACGTGATCACTCGCATTCAGGATTATGCACATACACTCTAACACACACATAAGCAAACACACACATACCCTTTCAGACACACAGACACACACACACACATATTTATATATGTATATAACAAAGCAAATGTGGTAAGGGACCAGATGGACCATAATGTACCAGAGTACTCAATACTTAGGGTAGTAGTGTGGGAAATAGGAAAATGTATAACCCCGACGGCAGAGCTCAAGCGGTTTCGACGGCTATTAGAATGTTTAGCCTGGTAAATAATTAGCTGAAATTGTCAAGGGGGTACTTCCTTATATGGGAAGATTGTAGTTGTCAAGAGGATTCGTTAACATTTGTTGTAAACACAAATAAGTCTATCATGGCATTTGGTGGGAGGTAGGGGTGGCTGAACTTGCCTGTAGAACAAAGTGTGTGTTTTGGGGTATCAGCCCATGTCTACCCACTCGGGTCGTTATGGGGTTTGAGGGCGAGGTAAATCCTACGCAATCTGTGTTTGCATGCAGTTACCAGTTCGTCTTTCTTGTTTAGGAGTTGGTCCTTCGAAAACAACATTTGTAATGTTTCCTCCGAGCATAAGTTACACGGACGGCGTCCTCCCGTGTAAGAGTTAGCTCTGGACAGTAAGCTCCAAGTGAGATTGTAGGTTATATTATTATCTTGGAGGTCCCAGATGTGGCCCGAAAGTGTAGTGGCATGTCGCCGGACCGGGTTTCGGAAAGTATGTCGGTGTTGGTAGAGCCGGGTCTTGAAGTCACACGCGGTTAATCCTATATAAGCTTTGTTGGAGGTGTCCGGCCTCACGTTGCACTGGTAGATCACGTTACGTTTTCGGCATTTGTTGTTGAGGGGGCTCGTAGATCTATCAGGGCAGTTACACCTCCTGGTCGGCTCTCCACTGATGTCTAGGTTATTTCTTCCATAGGGGTTGAGTTTTTGTTGTTTGAGGAGACGATGTTTTGTGCGAAGTTAGGTGTGGTGCTGTAGGAGTGTGTGATGGTGTTTTTGTTGAGTATGTTGTGGTAGCGGTGTTGTGCGTGTGTGTGTGTGTCTGTGTATATGTGGATATTTATATATATATATATATCTGTGAGTGCGTGTGTGTGCCTGTGAGTCTGTGTGTCTGAGTGTGAATGTGTATTTGTGTGTGAGTGTAATCTACGTGTATGTGTGTGTGTGTGTATGTGTGTGTATTTTTGTGTAAGTGCATTTACGTGTATGTGTGTGTGTGCGTGTGTGCGTGTGTGTATTTGTGTGTGAGTGCATGTACGTGTATATGTGTGTATGTGTGTGTGTGTGTGTGTGTGTGTGTGTGTGTGTGTGTGTGTGTGTGTGTGTGTGTGTGTGTGTGTGTGTGTGTGTGTGTGTGTGTGTGTGTGTGTGTGTGTGTACGTGTATATGTGTGTGCATGTGTCCTAAAATATTTTCTTCATATTGTCTCCCCAATATTTATGGTAAGTTCCATCCATGCTATTTTCTCTGCGTGTAATTACAATAGTTTTTACTCTTTTGGTATTTTGGAAAATAAAAGATTTTATTCATTGAGAAACCTGTAGCTATCTACTTAACCCTAATTTGCTAATAACTAAGTTACAAAGTAGGAAAACAGAGAAGGCTAATAGACACACGCCAAAGACAAATATCACAAATATTGTATATAAGTAAACCAAATTAGAAAGCAAAAGTATAGTGGAAATTATCGTCTCAGACCTCAAGACCTCAAGTATCTACTAATTACTTACAAATGTACAAACATAATGATAGAAAAGTATGTTTTATGATATATTTAGTTTTAACTTGAAAACATATTGTGTATACAATTACGTTTATTCAATTAGGGTCTGAAAATAGACTAGAGGTCCGGTTACGAAAAAAAAATGTAACACAATTGTAGAAAAATAAAACAAAGGAAAATAAACGAAACGTATTTAAAAGATAAGGTTTAAAAAATAATAGCATAAAACGAAAAGACGGAACCGATGATAAGAATGTGAGAAAGGGAGGTAATAATGTAAAAGTATCTTGCCTAGTAATATATCATATTGATGGTGACGTATCGAACAAGCCACTGACCAATATCATTAAAGCGATGTGTTGAGCGAAAAGCCACCTTGAAAAATAGCTGACAATATATTTGGACAATTCATTGAATAATATATACGTAGTCACAGGCACGACATATATATAGTTTTGTGGGAGATAGAATTAACTTAATTTCTTTGGACTTTCTGACGATTATCTCCTTGGCTCTATCTACACAGTTGCGCCCATTCAATTCTTTGGTGGCCATATTGTAGGAACAACACGTATTTCATTCGCACACGTGAGAATAGAGTAGAGGAAGAAAGTGTATTTCTCAAGTATATATATACATTTATTATTAAAATGTAATTTGCTAAGAAGTAGCATTAGTTATTTGCAAACGAAAGTAGGAGCAAAATGATAAAAGTGAAAAATAAGAGACGTAAAAGCGTCCATAATTGTTGTCTAGCAATTGAAATAAAGTTCCTAGAGATTATGTTCCCCTTCCTTATCTACGAAGAACTCAGCAGATATTTGACTCTGTTAATCAACGACTTTCACCACTCAGAGACATTCTTCTTACTCTCAATGCAGCACTAACGTTGACCTCGATAGTCGATCATAAACAAAACATATAAAACAGTGTCATTTCTAACTCAGTAAGATTTGCTACTGACAAGTTTGTGTCAGGCTAGAAGGCGTATCTTTATCAAATTAACGCTGTGTTTTAACGTATTATCAGCATAAATAAGATGGACAGTAAACAAGAATTGTGTACACGATAATGTTAAGCATATGCACTTGTACAAGTGTTATATATGTATTTATGTATGACAATCTATATGCTCAACTGTTTTCCTTTCTTTTCTTATCTAAGCATCGTTTCAAAGCATTTTTTCGTTACTTCTTTGCAATATATACACAATAGTTTTACAAGGTAAACATAAATTGTGGTGGGGGCTTTTTTAAAGCCTAAAGTTAATTAATTAGTGAGGAACAACATATGGTCAAGTGGCAATATCAACCAGCTACGAATTGAAGAGAAATAAGTTCGAAATGTTTATACATTACCTATTATATGCCTATCCAAGTACTTTCGTTGTTTCATTCAAACTAAGTTAGGTGAGGACTTTGCGTCCGTCATCGATCTAAACGAAATGACATGAGTCCTCTTTTTTCCATAAAATGTTATAAAAGGTATACAGTTGTCTTCCCGGTATTCTCGGGGGTTACGTTCCTAGAGCACCAGCTAAGTGTGAAAAACCGCGAATATTGGACGTGGTCCAAAAAAAATACCTTTAAACGTCAAAACCTCAGATATAAGCCGGCAAATACGGTACATCGTTATTATTAATTTAGAGGGACGGACGCCATGCTTTCCAGCATAGTTACGTCCCTTTACGATCTAAGTTCAAATCCCGCCGAGGTTGACTTTGCCTTTTATCCTTACGGGGTCGATAAAATAAAGTACCAGTAATGCACTGTGTAATTGCTGGCCTTGTGCCTAAAGTAGAAACAATTATTAATTTAGCGTTAAAAAGCGTGAAAAAATATATATTGCCACGAAAATAGCTATAAAAATCGCGGGAGATATTTACGATTCCGCGAATATGCGGTGGTTTCCACGTAACATTATTAATCAGGTTCTAAGCAAAATTCCGCGAATACTAGGGATACACTGTATATACAAAGACAAAGGAACCGTATATCACATAGTACTGTTCCAATAGTATTAATGTGAGTGCTCAGAATGTTTAATGTGTTAACGAGTTTCTCGATAACGCTCCTCACACGACTGAAGATTATTTATGAACATCACGAGGAAGTGACTGGCACAAACTCAGATCATAATATGTACATGTGTGCGTGTGTGTATATACATATACATGTATGCGCGTGTGTGCGAGTATGACATCTATGATAGCCATGTAGAGTGGTTAAAACTATTTGTAGTTATATGACTATGCCAAATCCGGCCATTAATCGCCTGTATGCACAAAACTGACTGGCCTATCTGCTCATATACA
>OZ024750.1:46043671-46053671 GCA_964016885.1 Eledone cirrhosa
ATAAAATCATAAGCAAATAGAAATTAAGTCACTCACATAAACACACTGGTACACACATTTCAAGATCAAGATACAGAAATTAGGTGGGAGGGGGGGGGAGGGGTCAGTATTAGGTTGTCAGACAGACAGCCTAATATAAATGTATCTATAAATTATGAAAAATAAAAAAATAAAAACAATAAAATATATTACATATAATATAATGTACATACGCATACAGATATACATACACATACGTACATGTACGCACACATAGAGATATCTACACATACATACATACACACATACCTATACTGTCATACACACACATACATTTACACGAACATACACATACACATATAAAAAGATAAAAATACGGACACACACACGCGCAACACATACACACATACACATATATATATATATATATATATATATATATATATATATATACATATATATACACACACACACATAGACTCATATATATATACATACACATACATATACTTATACATAAACATATATATCCCACACTCATACCACCATGAAAACACCTACAAACATCCAGATGTATATATATATATATATATATATATACATATATATATATATAAACATACACACACGTACACATATATGCATATATACATACACATATACACACATACACATATACATATATATACACACACACATAAAATACAGACATGCACATATATATATATATATATATATATACATTTCATTACCCTTATATATACACATAGTATATATACATACACAACCTCACTTATACACATATACACATAAGTTATATTACAATAATAATAAAGAATAATATATATATATATATATATATATACATATATATACACACATATACACATATACATACATACACATACATATACATACATACATACACAAACATACATACACCTAAATATAAACATATATAAATACACACATACGAATAAAGACATATATTCACACATAGACACCTATATACACATATATATATATATATATATATATATATATATATATATCTATATACACACACATACACATACATACACATATATATATATATATACACATATATACACACGCACACACATACAGACACACATACACACTCACATACATATATATATATATATATATATATATGTATGTGAGTGTGCGCAAATACATACATATATATACACACACACATACAAACACACACAAACACATACATATGCATACATGCACACACACACACATATATCACATAGATACGAAGATAAACATATAAATAGAGAGACATACAAATATATACAGAACCCATATACACATACATGCAAACACGCATATACATATATACATATATACACACATATATATTCCTATATACAAGCATACACATACGCACACATATATACATATACCTACACATATATATACCACACATTCACATACACGTACATATATAATACATATATATACATACATATACATACATATGTATGTACAATCATATATACACACTCAATCTTACATTCATATTTACATGCTCATATATGTATTTTTATATCTAGAAATAAATACCAAAAAAACTATATAGACACCCATCTACCCAAATTCATACATATACACTTACAAAAACAGATGATAATAGTATGGGGGAAAGGGGGGGGTTTGGAGAAGGGGATCAAAGTAAATATATGTTTCAAGAAACCTATAATATTTTCCATATCTTAATTCAATGTATGTTCTTACATATTTTCAATGCTAGGAAATACGAAATCTATGCATCACAAAATAAAAAAGTATACCATTAATCATATGTCAACTAAACCAAAGATAGTCAACATATTGATTTCCAAGGTGTAAATTAGTTAGGTTTATAATATTTGAAGCAGAATTATGAAGTCAAACAGTAGTAGATTATTAATTACATTATAACTAAATTAAAGTTAATAATAGGGAAAAGAAACCCAAATAAAAATAAAATAAAGTATTACATCGGTAGTAGCATATAAATTATATGTTAACTAAGTTAAAAATTATATATTTATTTCAATAGTATATGTTAATTAGTATATGTTAATTAGGTATACAATACATAAAGCAGATATTGTATTTCATCAATAGCATAATATAATTATATGCAAATAAAAATCAAAATTAATACGCATACACATACATATACATACACATACACATACATATACATATACATACACATATATATATATATATATATACATATATATACACACATACATACATATATAGTCACATAAATATACATACAGATACACATACAATACACACATATACATATACATATAGATATACATATCTTTTTCAAAAAATTTGCACAGAATATATTAACTAGGTATATATCCAAAAACACCTCCCATTCTATGATTACATGAAATTCTGCAATTCGTCTGTACAAGGATACTAATTTTAAGCAAATTAAAATTAAAATTAAAGTTTTAGGTTGATTAAAGTTAAAACCAAATAATAAATATATTTCCAAAATGTATATTAATTAGGTCAATAATACTAAAAATTCTTTCTCCGTCATAGGATACATGATATTATTTTGTTATATTTTATCTGTAAAAGAATTATAATAAAAAAAATTTTATAATAAAAGGTTAAACTAAATTAAAAAATTATAATAAAAGGTTAAAATAAGTTAAAATTAATCTATAAATTAAATTACTGAATATATATTAGTAATATTTAAAGGTTTTTCAAAATTAATGATTACATAATATTTTCTCATCTGTAATAAAATATTAATTAAATTAAATTTATAGGTTAACTAACATTTAAATTAAATTAAATTCTAGAATAATGTTATTAATTAGGTTTATAATATTTAAATGTTTTTTTTAATTTATGATTACACGATATAATTAATTCCTGTCTTTTATTTAATAAGATATCCCTAGACTTCATTATTTCAAATAGTTCTTGGGAACATAATCTACATTCCTTTCTATTATTTTGATAAGGGGTGGCTCTTTTGAGCACACTCCAGGTCAAATCATATTTTATATTTTTATTTTTATAACTATTGATTTTTTCTGCTAGAGATGTTGTATTAGCCAGTGCGGCATTTTTAAAGCTATGTTTGTGGGTATTATACCTTGTCTTAAAATTGTTAGAGGTAGCTCCTATATATGAGCAAATAGAATCTTTAGTTTTAACATTACATTTATAGACTATGTTGTTAACAAGACAATTCCCTTTTAATGGGCAGTTTGTTTTGTTTCTACAGTTACATCCTTTCGTTAATTCTGTATTTGAGGAGATATTATTGTTAATTTGATGTACTGGTGGTATACTTATAGTTTTCTTACATTTATATGCATTATATGCACTTATATTTTGTTTTATGTTATTTGTTGTAGAATATGAGAATTTAACTGTAGACCTATTTAAGATTTGATGGTATTTGTGGTTTGGCGGGAAGTTTTTCTCAAGGATATAAAAAAATTTTTTAGCAATATTATCCTTAACTTGTAAATTAAAAGGAGCATTATACCAAGTAACTCGTCTATTACGGTTTCTATGTTGTTTATTATTTTTATTATTTTTATATGTTGTATCATGATTTTTACTAGGAGGAATAATGTTAATGATCTCACCACAACTATTTTTAGTTATATTTGTAGATTTAGGTGTTTTATCTTTTTTATTAGGAGTTTTATTATTAATATTTATTATAGTCTTATGATGAGTAGTTTTTTGAGGGTTACTATACTTTATATTAGAAGATTTAGTATTTTGGGGTATACTGTGGGTGGCATTTAGGTGTGTACCTTTCATTTGGTGTTTGTTGGTAATATTATGCTGTATGTTTTCAGTATTTTTAGTAGAAGTTATATACTCTAATCTATTTTTGTGGCCACTTCTATCTAGAGCTTCATTATAAAAGGTCGCATTTTTATCAAATACATCTTGGTTAGAAGAAAGGTTAGAAATTCTAAGTGATATATTATATGCAAGGTTTTTAAGGATAGATTTAGGGTGATTAGATTGTGAGTGTATGTAATGTAAGTTTTGGTTAGGTTTATGGTAAGGTTGGTATATACCCGTAGCTAAATCTAAAGTTATATCTAGGAAATTTACTACTTTACTTGTTTTTTCAAAAGTAATATTAAGATTATAATAGTCCTTAAGGAAAGATCTAATATGCTTTTTGTTTTTTTCGATTTCTGAAAGGCTAAGGTTGTTAGAAAGAAGAAGACAGTCATCACGATATAAACCACCTTTGAGGTGGGGAAAAGAGGCATTTATGTTGAAAAGGAGAAAGAGGCCCACAAGATCAGTAATTTGGGCAGAATCGCTTGAACCCATAGTAATATCAAAAAGATTACTATAAGTGTTTCTGGTCCAGTATTCATTCTGAAATTCAATAAGTGTTTGTCTAGCATGTGTAATAATGTTAATGTCATCCGAAGTTAAATTAGATAATTATATATATATATATATATATATATATATACATATATATATATATATATATATATATATATATATATATATATATATATATATATATATATATATACAGAGAGAGGGGGGAGAAGGGGATAAAATATGACTATTTCCGATTTAGCTATGTCTACGTTTGACTGACGCCAATCGCAGGATACCTTTAGGTATGAGGAAATAAAAATTATATTTATATACGTATACATACACACACATATGCATACACATAAACATACATATATACATACGCACATAGATACACACCTAAAAACATACAAACATACACGCTAAATGCCTATATTTGTATGTTATGACCGATTATTTGTGAAAACCTTTGAATATATGCTATATATGTGAATGGATACGTGTCTGAGAGTGTGTCCATATGTTTGCTGAACTATATGAATATGTGTTAATGTTTATACATGTGCGTGTATGACTGTAATACTATACGTTTGTGTGGTACAATAGTCATATATATATATGTAATAAGCTTCGTGTAATGTGTTGCTTCAGGAACTACACAGCTTCTATATTTATGAAATAATTTGTTTGTATGTACGTATGTATATATGTATATATACATAAGTATAGGGTTTGTCTGAGCATGGCAGGTCTAAAGAGTCACCTGAGAGTGCACAAGAACAGGGAAGCAGGCACCTGTGGAGCTATAAATGGTCATCAGACGACGACATGTAATGTTTGTGGAAGGGTATGCAGGTCGAGTACTGATCTCACACGATACCTTGGGTCACATGGTACCATGGGTCCAGCACTATGTGTCAATAATTGTCACAAGTGTCGTGTTTGTACCAGAGTTTTCAAGTCGCTGGCTGGACTAAAAATCAACACATGTTCAGCGCATCGGTAGGGGTTCTCCTACATGGATATAAAGTAGTGGCCGTACTCGAAAACGAGTTGGCAGCCACCATATATGTATATAAGTATATGTCGGGTCACTCTTGAGTGCTACTGGTAACATCTAACCCAGTACAACCTGTCTCATGGTTGGGTCGTCGGCGACTAAACCGGCAACCCACCAAGTTTACTTGGTGAGGAGGGTGATTTTGGACACCCTGCAGGACAAAACCAAAATCTGAAAAAAGGGCGGAAGAACTCATAAGGGTCAACGGCACTCCAAAAGTGTGTAAATATGTATATACACATGTACATGTGTATGTATATGTATATGTGCACATACATGGGTGCATGTGTATGTATATACGCGGGGACATAGAAATAGTCGGGCTGGACATCCAATCACGCGGTTAAACCACTGTGAGTGAAGGACCCCTAGCCTTTCTCAGGGCATTTTTCTAGGAGTAGGCAACTCAGGAAACTGGGATAACTCCGATAAAAAACCTGCGGCTCAGTAGTTACCAAGGATGTTGATCTTTTCTTCTTTTCAGGTTATAGCTAGTGTCTCTCAGAGAGTGGGATTGGCTCAGTGCACAGTCTTTCCTCACTTTAAAAAATATCTTCAGGCACAGGCATTGCACGATAGAATTAATTAATAATTATTAATAATGATATATCGTGCAATAGCCATACTTGATAACGAGGGGGCAGCCATCATCATATATGTACGTATGTATATATATGTGTATGTATATATATGAGTATGTATATAGGTGTGTATCCTGTATATATCTCTCTTATTATGTGCATGTGTGCTTGTGTACATTCTTAGACTTATGCATATATGTGTATATGTAAATATATACACACACACACACACACACACATACATATACATATATATAAATGTAAGTATGTATGTCTATATGTATGTATGTATGTATATATATATGTGTGTATGTATATAGGTATGTAAGTTGGATATATATCTCTTATTATGTACGTGTGTACATCTATAGATGTATGCATGTATGTCTATATGTAAACTACACACACACACATACATACACATATATATATAAATGTATGTATGTATGTGTGTATGATATATATATACATATATGTATGTATATATATGTAAATACACACACACACATACACACATATATATAACTGTATGTATATGCGTATGATATATATGTGTGTATATATATATATATTATATATATATATATATATATATATATATATATATATATATATGTATATATACATATATACATATACACATATATACATATATCTATATATGTATATACGTATGTATGTATGTTCATGCGTACACATATACGTAAACGTATATGCACACATATATTTACACATTATATACATATGTGATGAGTGTTCTTGGGTGTATATAATTGTATATAAGCATGTCTGTGATAGCGTCCATGTTATTTGTATACTTGTACACGTGTATCCGTGTAGAATTATGTGTAAGTGTTGGTAATCTGTTTGTAGGATAATATTTGCTAAACTCAATTTACTGTCCGTTCGTCACACCATCCTATTGAGCGGCAGTAGCTTCTGTCGGCCATAAATAACCAAACATACCGTCTTACACAACACTAATTTACTTGCCGCAACATTAATTGAAGAAGTCTCTAGCTAATATTTGACCTACGTCCTGCTACAGTTAAATATTCACACCTACACACATATACGCACGTACATATACACATACGTACATATACACCCGTACATACGTACATATACACACGTACATACGTACATATACACATACGTACACACGTACATACGTACACACGTACACACGTACACACGTATACACTTACACACGTACATACGTACACATATACACACGTACATATACACACATGTACACATCTACACACGTACTTATACACACACGTACATACGTACACACGTACATATACACATACGTACATACGTACATACGTGCATACATACATACGTACACACCTACACATATACATACATACATACACACGTACACACGTACATACGTACATACATACGCACACACGTACATACACACGTACACACGTACACACGTACACGCATACATACGTACACACGTACATATACACATACGTATATACATGCATACGTACACACGTACAAACGTACATACATACATACGTACAAACGTACATACGTACACACGTACATACGTACACACGTACATACGTACATACGTACATATACACACACGTACATACGTACATACGTACACATGTACATACGTACATACGTATATACGTAACATACGTACACACGTTCATACGTACATACGCACACACGCACACACGCACGTACGCACGTACACACGTACACACGTACATACGAACACACGTACATACGCATGTACGTACGTACATACGTGCACACGTACATACACACATGTACACACGTACATACATACATACGTACACTCGTACATACGTACACACATACATACGTACACACGTACATACGTACACACACACAAACATACGTACATACATACATACATGACCACACAGGCACACACTGACACACACACAGACACACACTGACACACACAGACACACACACACTGATGCACACACTAACACACACACTGACACACAAACTGACACACGCGACCAGACATCCACACACAAACACATACACACATACACACACACACTGACACACAGACACACTGACACACACACGACCACACAGACACACACACATACACACACACACTTGATCATTCAGACACCCACACAAACATACACAGACACAATCCCCCACACACGATAAAACCGACACACACATAGACACACTCATACACACAAACAGACACAGATACACATACAGAAGCACACGCTCTCACACACACACATATATACACATATGACCAAACAGGCACACGCGCACATATACACAGACACTCACACACACAAACAAACATAAATACACACACAGACACACTCACAAACACGGAGACACACTCACACACGCACAAATAAACATATGCGAACACACACACACACACGAACACATACATAGACAAACACTCACACACATGCAAACAGGCACACACAAACATTCACACATACAGACATATACAATCAAACACATGAACACACACACAAACGTACACACACACACACACACGCATCAAACTTACTAGATGCCCTCATCTATTACATTATGAATTTCCTGTGAAGATACGTCGCTCAAATGTTAATGTGTTCCGCTCATGATTGCTGTGTCTTTGAGCAAAGCATATTATTTCATGTTGTACCCCTAATTTAAAACCTGACAAAGACGGAACAACTCATGAGTCAACGACTATCCAAACATATGTAAATATATATATGGTGGCTGCCAACTCGTTTTCGAGTACGGCCACTACTTTATATCCATGTAGGAGAACCCCTACCGATGCGCTGAACGAGTGTGGCTTTTTAGTCCAGCCAGCGACTTGAAAACTCTGGTACAAACACTACACTTGCGACAATGATTGACACATAGTGCTGAGCCCATGGTACCATGTGACGACAAGTGCAGAGAGATCTCCAGATATAAAGCAATGCCTGTGCCGTGAAGCTTTTATAGTGAGCAAAGGCACTCCACAAAGCCAGTCCCACTCTCTTAACCAAGATGATATTTACCAAAAAGAAGAACAAGTCAACATCATTGGATACCATCAGGGTTGCAGGTGTTATATCAGAGTTTTCCTTCTCCTAGAATTCTGCCTTGACAGAGGCTAAGTGTCATATCTCCCGGTGATTTTGGATGGCCATTGACTCTTAAGAGCTCCTTTGCCCTTTGACAGGTTTTGTTTTTAGTCCTGCAGGATGTCCAAAGTCACCCTCCTCACCAAGAAGCCTTGGTGGGGTTGCCAGTTTAGTCGCCAACGACCCGACCATGAGACAGGTTGTACTGGGATACATGTTACCAGTAGCACCAACTGATGACCTGACATAAAAATATATATATACATGAATACATATGTGTATATATGCCTGGGGACATAGACATATTCGGGCTGGATACCCGATCACGCGGTTTAACCACTAGGAGTGAAGGACCCCTAGCCTTTGTCAAGGCATTCTTCAAGGAGATGGCAACTCAGGAAACTGGGATGACTCTGACATAAAACCTGCGGCTCAGTAGTTACCGATGATGTTGATCTTTTCTTCTTTTCGGGTTATAGCTACCGTCACTCGCTTTTTTTTTAAAACTTCACGCACAGGCATTGCACGATGGCATTAACTGAAAAGTATTAATAATGTTATATCGTGCAATGGCAAATAGATAGATAGATAGATATATAGATAGATAGATAGATAGATAGATGGATAGATAGATAGATAGATAGATAGATAGATAGATAGATAGAAATAATACGTGTAAATTTATAAAATGTTTCCTTAGAATATAATGGTTATCGTGTTTCATCATCACTATTGTCATCAAGTTGCCACAAATTGTGCATCCAGTCTTTGGGATACCTCAATAGATGCTTTCACAACCAGTCCTCACTGCGGGTGTTTATCTTCATACGTAGAAGGATCTCGGTATTGTGACCTCATCAGTCATTGAGGTTGTCGGATCAGCATTTTCTACGTCTACCTCT
>OZ024750.1:46061171-46066171 GCA_964016885.1 Eledone cirrhosa
GTTAGTCCTTCATCAGTGATCTTCCAACGATCATTGGTATTTCATCGCTTTAAAGACCATATACCTCCGGTTGGTGCGAGCAACGGCTTAAAAAATCGTTGGGACACGTAAATAAAGGGGACACGAGAGTGTAAACAAACAAAGATGGTGAAGCAACGAAAAGTGAAGAAGAACGAGTCAAGTCATAGGAACGATCGACTTTCGTCAAATCGGACCGAAGAAACAATGTTTCCGTTGGTCTTTCCAATTGCTAATACTATCTATCGGTCGCAACTCCAGGTAGAAGGAGCAACGTGAAATAAAGTGTCTTGCTCAAAGACATAACTGATCGACTGCTTCAGGAATCGAACTCATGACCTCACGATTGCGAATCCAATTCTCTAACCACTCAGCCACACGCCTTCGACAATACTATATTGAATACAATTATTACCTCAGTCGTAAACAACAACAATAGCGACGATAACAGCAACAACATCAATATTATAAACAATAATTGTTTCTACTTTAGGCACAAGGCCAGCAATTATTCCAGTGTATTACTAGTACTTTATTTTATCAACCCCCTATGGAGGAAAGGCAAAGTTAACCTCGACGGGATTTGAACTCAGACTGTAAAAGGGCGTAACTCTATGCTGCAAAGCATGACGTCCGACTCTCTACCGATACTACCAATCCACCGCTAAAAAAATAATAATTGTTTCTACTTTTGGCACAAGGCCAGCAATTATCCCAGTGTACTTTATTTTATCGACCCCGTAAGGATGAAAGGCAAAGTTAACCTCGGCGGGATTTGAACTCAGAATGGCAAGGGCAAAGCGTGGCGTCCGACCCACTACTGATACTGCCAATCCGCTGTGTGATTTGGCACTATTTTCTCTTCCCTAAAAAGATCAAGGGAATGTTTTACCTCGGCCGGATTTAAATTTAAAACATAAAGGACAGTAAATACAGAGCTTTATATCCGATACCCTAACAATATTGCAAGGGGCCCTTGCAAGATCTATCACGGAATAATATATTAATGCGCAGTTCACTACATTATAATTAGATGAGGGACGTGTGTTACTGCCGAAGTTGGACATTCGGTTGTTTGATCAGCTGCAAGTCTAACTCTTGAATTAAAGTTTAAGGTTATGTCGAGAGAAGAACTTGAGCACTCATTATTGTGAAATGATCTTCTTCAACTCTCAACCATATCTACGTCCATGTAAGGATGGAATGGTACACATGTTAGTATTATATTTATATGCATACTTGAATTTCTCTACTTGAGCTACACATTTTAAAACTTGACGGAGTTGATCCCTCTTCAAGTGTAGAAGCTCTGACCAAAGCTCGTTACTTCCCTGTATATATATATATATGTATATATATATATATTTCGTTTCTGAATTTGTTTAGCAAGATTCTTTATCTGAAAACATGTGTTGAAACCGATATTGTTATACTTTGGGATAGTCATGTTGCCAATAAGAAACACACGCACCAGTTACTTTCACTTCAATTTATTATAAATTAAATTTATAAATTTATAAATTTCCGGTTGGTTGGTTGGTTCCACAACCAGACGATTGTTAATATATTGTCAAAGTTCTTTCGTCACACATTCTGTGACCTCTTCAGCGACTGGGGATTATTTTCTTTGTTTTTGTGCCTCTCCTTTTGTTCTGTCCTACGCCAACTTGTTTTTTTACAAGATGGCGTAGGACAGAACAAAGGAGAGGCACAAAAGCAAAGAAAAGAATCCCCAGTCACTGAAGAGGTCACAGAATGTGTGACGAAAGAACTTTGACAATATATTAACAATCGTCTGGTTGTGGAACCAACCAACCAACCGGAAATTTATAAATTCCTAAATTTATGAATTTAATTTATAATAAATTGAAGTGAAAGCAACTGGTGCGTGTGTTTCTTTTTGGCAACATGACCCTCCCAAAGTATAACAATATATATATATATATATATATATATATATATATGCTTAAAAATAATAATAAGAAGAAAGCAAGGACGGGCGGGGGGAAGTTTTCCATGTCTGCTGGGGGTCTCGGATATTTCTACGCATTAAAGACAAGATATCTACCTCCAGTGCGTTCAATAACTAGGTAAGTTATTGGGAAAACGAAGGAGGGAAGGAAAGAAAATATATATATATATATATATATATATATATATATATATATATATATATATATATATATATATATATATATATATATATATATGTGTGTGTGTGTGTGTGTGTGTGTGTGTGTGTATGTGTGTGTGTAAAAGAGAGAGTGAGTTGAGTCGCAACCTAATTGGTACTTGTATATTTGTTGACTGCAAAGGGATGACATCAGCTCGATTTGAACTGAGACCAGAAATACCCCAATGCAGTTTCTCCGACTCTTTAATAAATCCACCTGCTGACCGGTTTCAGTATGTAACGTACAAATCATCATTTTTTACTGTCACTCACCACTAGATTCACCACTGACCCCTTTTTTGATGATTCTAGTTGTCGTTATTTTTGTAAAGTATGTACGTAGTATCCTTGAATGTTCAGATTTTTTCCCCACAATAATTATGTCCCCGGTTCGATTCCTCCTCATGACATCTTGGGCAAGTGTCATTTATACTATGCTTCGTGTCGATCCATGCATTGGGAGTGCATATTGTTAGAAGGAAATTACTGGAATCGAGTAGGGCGAACGTCATCTATAATTCGATGGGGAAAACATTAAATATTCCTAAGATTTCTGTTTCTATCGAATGCTTAACGTCATACAGCTTAAATTCATGAGCAGACTGTTCCGTTCATTGAAAAGCTGGAATTCATTGTTGAAGACCACGCCAAGGAAAATTGATTGGGCCTTTAATGTTAACAATAGAAATATCTCCTGCGACTACGTCTTGAAGAAATGTACCACATGTTGTCAGAATGTTCAACCTTAGACCACAAAATGCATACATGTAGGTTAACAATCATGGGAATTGTATAACCAGTTATACTTTATAAGGATAATACTTTTCGATGTTAGGTTAGGTAATACTCCGTTTCGAATCTTGAAGAAGCATTTACATGATTATTCAATTCGCTAAAAATTGGAGCCAAATCTCTCTCAACACATTGGAAAAATGCCACATTGTACAATTTAGATTGAAATATACATTTGACCATAGGCTTTTTCATCGGTGCATGGCCTAGAACAAAACAATAGCAACATCAACAGCTATACAAACGAAGGATAATCACTATGTAACAAAAGAAAATGTTGACTGGTTTTCCAAGACAAAAATGCGTCATAAATAGTGTTTCAGTAATTAACAAAATAACGACTATGTAATGAACAGAAACAAGTTGGAAAGTCTGCATGTAAAATGTATAAGTATTAAGGGAATGTATACCGTAATGTATTGAAACAAGCCAAAATACAAATTACTAAAACAAAACTCCTTATAGTACGACACGTAAGATGTGTGTCTAATTATTTAATTTTTACTTATAAATGGTGAAGCAGGAATGACATTGGCTCTCTTTTGTAATTTACATTGTCATTGTTTCATATAAGCATTGACAAAGACACGTTCCAGAAAATAGCAATATAAATAAACTCTGTAAATATAGCAAGAACATTCTTTCAAAGTATTTGTTTAGTGTTAGATATTTGCATGCATAAGTTCGGAGATTTATAAGATGCCTTTCATTCCAGCTTTCATTGTTATATAAGAAAGGATACGTCTGGTTTAACACTAAAGCTTAATACTACTACTACTACTACTACTAATAATAATAATAATAATAAAGATAAAGGTGATGATGATAATAATAATAATGATATGATTGAGATGTATGATAAAAGAACATGAACTTTTCTCTCAGTATTTAGGAACAACAAGGTGCAAACTAGAAGCTAATTACATTGGTAAAAAAAAAGAAAAAAAAGATTTCGACAAGAATAATAGAACAGAAATGTTTAAGACCGTGAATACAAAGTGAAAATATACTTTGAAAAACAATGAATGGAGAGAAAAGCCACGTCGTGGTCAATAGCTTGCAAGACATGACAAAGTGAAATTATGTCTGAGCGAAAGAGAACAATGACTTGAGAACTTTCAGTTAAAATCCGAAACATGTCTGATTGTTTCATACAAAAGTCCAACGCCTAGACACAAATAATTGTTTCTACTTTAGGCACAAGGCCAGCAATTGCCCAGTGCATTACTGGTACTTTATTTTATCGACCCCGTAAGGATGAAAGGCAAAGTCAACCTCGGTGGGATTTGAACTCAGATCGTAAAGGGATGTAACTATGCTGGAAAGCATGGCGTCCGAACCTCTACCGATACTGCCAATCCACCGCCCTAGACACAAATAATGGTTTCTATTTTTGGCACAGAGGCTAGCAATTTAGAGAGACAGAAAATACGATTCAATCGACCCCAGTACATTACTGGTACTATGTTTTATCGACCCCCGTAAGGATGAAAGGTAAAGTTAGCTTCGGCGGGATTTAAACTCAGGACATAATGGGCCATAACTCTATGTTGCAAATCATGGTTTCCGACGCTCCACCGATTCTGCCAATTCACTGCCCTCGGGGGCACAAATAATTATGACAAAACTGAAAAAATGAAAATAGATCCTGACCACTGCAAAGTGAATATAACATAGACGTCTATAGCTTCTTTTTCCAGCGCGTTTCCCTTGCCGTCCTCCGGGGAAACACCGTCTCCATTCTGTCCGCCGGGGTTGTGGGTGGGCCCCATCGCGTACCTTTGTAGTTGTTGTATACAGATATTAACTCATCAACACACTTATTTGTTCTTGAACACACACCACACATATGTACTGGGCCCCATCGCGTACCTTTGTAGTTGTTGTATACAGATATTAACTCATCAACACACTTATTTGTTCTTGAACACACACCACACATATGTACTGGGCCCCATCGCGTACCTTTGTAGTTGTTGTATACAGATATTAACTCATCAACACACTTATTTGTTCT
>OZ024750.1:46073671-46076171 GCA_964016885.1 Eledone cirrhosa
AGGAGTCTTGGTTCAGGCAAATATATTCTGTTTTGCCTGCGTTGACATTTCCTTTGCAAGTGTTCGATGCATTATACATATATATATATATATATATATACATATATATATATATAAATATATATATATAAAACATGAGAAGAAAGAAGAATACTGCGTGGTTTGCACATGGGTTACATATGATAAAAATAGTCCTTCGTCGGTGATTTTCCAACCATCATTGGTATTTCATCGCATTAAAAATCAGATACCTCTGGTTGGTGCGAGCAATAACTAAAAAAAGTTATTGGGACCAGAATTCGCGTAAGGCGAGGGGGACAAGTAAACAACATAGAAGGATAAAAGCAAACCGAAGACAGGAAAATAAACAAGCTACCGGAGCAGGAGTGGAAAGCGCTCAGGGCGGTGACGATTGAGGTGGCCAGAGAGTATCTCGGGTCAACCCAAAGACGCCATCGGGACTGGATCTCCGGCAGCACCCTTGAACTAGCGGAGAGGGCGAGAGTGGCCCGACTCGAGGGTGCACCCAATCTTCGAGATCTCCGACGTCGCACATCTCGGGCTATCGGGCCAATCGGAATGCACACTGGCGCGAATGTGCCGAGCAGACGGAGAGGGAAGCAGCCTGTGGTGACTCGCGCAAGCTCTACCAACTGTTGAAGCGGGCCAGCCGAAGCAGTACGGGTATCAGCGAGACGATCCGTGATCGGAAAGGGGCGGTCATTACCAATCTTAATGACCGGCTAGTCCGATGGCGGGACCATATCTCCGAGCTGCTCAACCACCCGCCACTACCCACGCCAACCTATGGGCAGCCTTCGGGAGAAGAATACAGGTGCAGCACTGCTCCTCCAGCGGTACAGGAGGTACGTAGTGTCCTGACACATGTCCGGTCAACATGGTGCCGGGCGAAGATGGCGTTCCAGTTGGCCCTGTCTGCGCATTCCAGTCCCCAGATGGTGTGGGCGACGGAGCGGTTCCCTGGTGACTGGAGCGAGGCAACTCTCCAACCCTTCTTCAAAAAAGGCGACAGGAAACTGTGTTCCAACTACAGGGGTATCAGTTTAATTGACGTTGCTGCCAAAACCTTCGCAATTCTTCTGCTGAAGAGGTTCCAGGCCTTCCGTGATGTCCGTACGCGTCCTTCTCATGGCGGCTTCCGTCCGGGGAGGGGGTTCTTTGATCAAATATTCAATCTCCGGCGTGTCCTGGAACAGCGGTGGGCAACGCAACGGCCTACCGTCCTCTGCTTCATCGCCTTTGGAGCTACCTACGACTCGGTAGATCGTGAAGCCCTATGGCGTAAAATGCAGGCGGACGGCATCCCAGTCAAGCTGTTTCGTCTCATACAAGGCTACTACTACCGGTCGACTCGGGCTCCAATGAGGGTCTATGGTGGGGAGACGGAGTTGTTCGATATTGGGACCGGTATTCGGCAGAGGTGTGCGCTATCGCCAACTCTCTTTAACTACGCCATTGACTACACTCTCAACACAGCGCTCCGGGATTACCCGTGCGTAGAGGTCGGGAGAGGGGGTCATGGTGACGGACCTGGCCTACGCGGATGACATCGTCCTGATGGGCGCTAACGGGACAGATGTAGAAGGTGCTCTCGAAAGGGTGCACACTGCAGTCGCCGCTGTTGGTCTACGAATCAATGACGCCAAGTTGAAAGTCATGACGTCACTTGTCTCGCTTGATGCCTGGCAGCCAATATCTCTCGAGGGCGTGGACCTGGAGGATGTGGAGACTTCGTTTACCTGGGCTCAACAGTCGATCCAACGGGACAGGGCGCAGCCGAGGTCAAACGTCGCATAGGTGGTGCCAGATCCGCTTTTGGGCGCCTCCAACGGTGTCTGTGGGACAGAAGAGAGATCACCTCGGCGACCAAAGGGCGAATCTACCAGGCCGTCGTTGGCACTAAAAGATGAGTGTTGCCGTACATGTACGGCAACACTCATCTTTTTCCATTTCTCCAGGGTTATAAACCCCACTATCAGGCTAGAAATTTCTTTAGTCTAAAATATATATATATATATATATATATATATATATATATATATATATATATATATATATATGTATATATATATCTTCCTAAATATATATACCGTATATATATATTTAGGGAGATAAGTCAAATTAAATTTCGTTTGTGCGAATTAGGTGCGCAAACAATATATATGGAAGATTGCTATGCTCGTACTATACTTATTATTATTAAATACATTTATTTCTGGCTTTTTCCTTCTACGCAGACCCATGCTACATTCCTATCTTCTTTTTCTTTCTGATGAAGGAATAACGTCCGAGAAGCTGCAACCCTTTCTACAAGCGAGGACGTCATTTCACTTTAAATTATTTCATAATTGTCTTATGTGTTTGTTTTCACTGTTCTTCAATGATAAACACACACACAGACACAAATACACACACACACATACGGATACACATACACAGACACACGCACACACAAACATATATAAGTATATATATATAT
>OZ024750.1:46113671-46126171 GCA_964016885.1 Eledone cirrhosa
TTTAGACAGTTAAAGATTCAGAGAGAGAGCGTGAGAAAGAGAGAGAGAAAGAAGGAGAGAGAAAGAAGGAGAGAGAGAGAGAGAGAGAGAGAGGGGCGGCGGGGATGAGTGTGTGTGTATATATATAAATGTGTGTGTGTGTCTCGAAGAAGAAAGTAATGAGGAGAGGGTATATGAAAATATAAAAAGCCCTGAAGAGAAGTAAAAGCATTTTACATTTGAAAAAAATATTGCTAAAATTCTGAAAGGATTGCATACATACATACATACATATATATATATATATATATATATATATATATATATATATATATATATATATATATATATATATATATATATATATATATATATATATATATATGTATATACACATATATATATACAAGAAGGCATGTATGCAATTAGCCGAGCAATTGTGAATAGTATATATATGCATACAATTAGTGATGTAATGATATATATATTGTAATGAGACCAGAGGCCGAATTCATACATTGTATAAATATATATTCTCTCTCTCCCCCTCACTCAACCTCTCTCTCTCTCTCTCTCTCTCTCTCTCTCTCTCTCTCTCTCTCTCTCTCTCTCCCACTCTCTCTTCCATTCCCTCCTCCTCTCCAATTCTTACCCTCTCCCTCAGTACATTGCAACTGAATTGTAAGAATGTAACTAACTGATTTACATTACTTATATAAATTGAATGTGAATATATATGGGAATGTTAAAATAATCTTCGGTCTAATGCAGGAAAATATGGTACCGTCAATTTGTTTTCAAATGATAATTGTATGAAAGTTCTGAGACCCTGGCTGAGTACGCCTGGCATAAATCATGTAAATTATCTGAAACACTGGTTCACGTACACCAATATGCATACATATACACAGATTTAGAGAAATGTGTACGTATAATACATGCACTCACAGACACATGCATATGTATGTATATATTTATATATATAATAGTAATAATAATATATATGTATATATAAAATGTATATAATAGTAATAATAATATATATGTATATATAAAATGTATATAATAGTAATAATAATATATATGTATATATAAAATGTATATAATAGTAATAATAATATATATGTATATATAAAATGTATATAATAGTAATAATTGTTTCTACTTTAGGCACAAGGCCAGCAAATTACCCAGTGCATTACTGGTACTTTATTTTATCGACCCCGTAAGGATGAAAGGCAAAGTCAACCTCGGCGGGATTTGAACTCAGATCATAAAGGGACGTAACTATGCTGGAAAGCATGGCGTCCGACCCTCTACCGATACTGCCAATCCACCACCCGTATATAATAGTAATAATAATAATAATGTTATTAAGTGGAGTACTAAAACTGCTTTACCAGATTGTTAGAAGCTCGATGCAACGGGGTTCTCGCATAGCTTTTATATACTAATTGTAAAAACCCCAAACATAATGCATTGATTCTTTGGTGCTTTTAAAATTAATATATATATATAATAATAATAATAATAATAATAATAATAATAATAATAATAATAATAATGCTTTATTTATTAACCACAAGGGTTTACATAAAGTAGACATTAAGGACAGTACAGGACAATACAGGACGGTATAAATGGGCATTTCTACGAGTAAAAAAAACAAAAAGAGAGGATGTAACAAAAAAAGTACAATGAAAAATTCCCCAATAGGTGGAGGCTTCCGAGGCCATCGTGGAGAAAGCCCATTAAAAAAGGCCACGGCGACCCTGACCACCAGGGCAAGTGCCCTCTGACAGTTTTCCACCTTCAATTTACAGGCATATACTCAGAATGGCCCATTCACTCGGGCCATTCTTGCCTCTTTCACCCACCTTTCAACAAAATGCTGGGAAGAGAGCACTTCCCTCTCTACCCTGATGTTCCTTTTCAAATGAAATTTGAAAAAGTTAATCAGGGCATTACCGAAGAGGTAAGTGCTCGTCTTCAGGCCTTTCAGACGCGTCCACCATACAATCTCTTTCGCCATGGCCACCAGACAGATAAAAACTGCCTGGCTAAAGGAAGAGGGCGGGGCAATCCTCACGATGGACTCAGCTGATAGCCGGATCCGTTCTACACGCGACAGCAGATGTTCGACATAGACCCACAAGTCAACAATGCTCGAACACTGGACGAGTGCATGTAGGACGGTTTCGTCGCCTTGCGCGCATCTCGGACATGCCCGGCTGATGGCACTTCCATGCCTGTAGAGTTTATCCCGAACTGGCAAAGCTCCTCGGTAGCACTGCCAGGCCAGATTTCATTTATTGGCCACAAGGGCCGATATGTAGGGGACAATACAAAGACAGGGACAGTGGGGGGTTTACAATAAGGTCGAGTAAAAGTGCACAATGGCAAGACTAAGTTGACAATGAAGATATACAAATATAAAATAATCTATGTATAAATATAACAAAATAAATTTCCCTATAGGGGGTGGACGACCCAGGGGTGACTCAGGTATCCCACCAATCCTGAACCTCCTTGCGCTTCTAGAGCACCCAGGGAGAACACCCTTCTCCTCAAATTAGCTAGCCTATAGGCGCATGGTCAAAGTAGGCCCATTCTCACTGGCCATTCTCGCCACATTCATCCACCTTTAGCAAGCAAATGTACTTCTCTCTCCACCCTCACCTTCCTTTCCAGGTGAAACTTGAAGAAGTTGATGCGGGATTGGCCGAAGAGAAAAGTGTCTGTCTTCAGTCTTTTCAATCTGGTCCACCATATAACGGCTTTCGCAACTGCCACCAGACAGAGGAAAATTGTCTGCTCTTCCTGACCAAAGGAAGGCGGCGGGTCGATCTTCACTATGGACTCGGCCGATAGTAGGATTCGTTCTACACGCGACAGTAACCGATCGACAGAACTCCACAAGTCAGTAATACACGGACATTGGACCAGTGCGTGCAGTACGGTTTCGTCGCTCTGTGCGCATCTTGGGCAGGCCCGTCTGACAGCACTTCCATGCTTGTAGAGTTTATCCCGAACCGGCAGAGCCCCCCGGAAGCACTAGCACTGCCAAGCGAGGGATTTCTTGAAATTGTCCATCGTCCACAGCTCGAAAGTCCTCAGGAACAGACTGGTCAGTTCGACTTCGTCGACTCCCAAAGCTTCTCCGAGTCCGTCATCGCACTTGCCACCACTAATCCTCTATAGAACTCGAGAGTGGAAGTTCCACTGATCGCATTGCCCGCTTAGTGGAGGGCAGGGAGTGCCTGATAATAATAATAATAAAAATAATAATAATAATAATAATAATAATAATAATAATAACAATAATAAACCTACACAAATAATAAACCTACACAAATACGTGACTGATAGTAAGGAGCCAATGCTCAGAACTGTACTGAAGGAGGGGAAAATAGGCCAGGGGATGTCCAAGGAGGAAATAACATCAAGAAGAAAGAGCAGCCTTCAGGAAAAATCCCTTCATAGTACCTTCTTTGAGAAAACTGAATTTAGAGATCCACAGACAAGGAACTGGTTAAAAAGAGGAGACTAGCCCACTGTGCAGGATCTGTGGAGAGAGAGAGGAGACTGTGGCTCACATTGTATCCGAGTGGAAACACCTAGCCCAGACTCACTATAAGGGCTGGAGACATGATGTGATGGGCAGGGTGATCCACTGGCACCTATGCAAAGTAAACAATTTACCACATTCTGAGAAGTGGTATGAGCATAAGCCAGAGGCGGTGATAGAAAACGATCAGGTGAAGGTGCTGAAGGATTTTAGGATACAGACGGACAAGAAACTGGAACACAATAGACCTGACCTGGTGGTTTTGGACAAAGAAAAAAGATCGTGCCTGATTGTGGATGTGGCCTGCCCATTCGACACGAGAGTGCAAGAGAAGGAGAGGGAGAAAATTAACCGATACCAGGACTTAAAGTGGGAGGTAAAAAGGATTTGGAACTGCCATGAAGTCAAAATGATCCCGATTGTCATAGGCGCACTAGGGACTATCTCAAAAAGTTTCCAGGGATAGTTAAAGAAAATTGGCCCCTTCACGCTTTTTGGAACGCTTCAAAAGGCATGCTTGCTGGGAACAGCAAAAACCCTCCGATACGTCCTGAATATCTGAGGCTGCAGGTAGTGGCTTGATATTCATCTCAACAAACTTTCCAGTTAACTAACATCAATGACTGAGACTCAAAGAGTAATAACAATAATAATAATAATAATAATAATAATAAATGTGAAGACTAAAATCCAAAGAGGACTCGATAAGTATAAATATATATCAAATATATAAGGACCCTAGAGCAAATATTCATTAAAATAACAGATTAAAGTTTAAGCAAAGAATCTCTGTTTTCACCCTTAAATGGATCTTCTGAAAGAGTTTTAGAAGATCCCGTTAAGGGTGAAAGCAGTAATAAATATATATATATATACTAATATATATACTAGACCTGAAAATGCACAAGCTCAAAAGAGCCACAGAATGTTATAATAAACTTTCAAAAGTGTGGGACAAGAGTTGTTGCTAAAAAATATTGTAATCATTATCAATCGTACACTCTGTGGCATCCTTTTATAAAAAAGAGACTCATAACGAACTCAAGACGACACGATAATTATTTAAGCTAATGTTCAATATCTCATATTAGATGTTTAGTAATGATTAATACGAAATGCACTGAATTTTATATTATAAATTCCCTTAAATAATTATCGTGTCGTCTTCAGTTCGTTATGAGTCTCTTTTTTTATAAAAGGGTGCCGCAGAGTGTACGATAGATAACGATTACAATATTTTTGAGCAACAACTCTAGTCCCACACTTTTGAAGGTTTATAATAACATTCTGTGGCTCTTTTGAGCTTGCGCATTTTTCAGGTCTAGTTTAATATTTTTTTAAGGCAACGCTTGTAATAACTCTAGTTAAACATGATATATATTAATAATAATATTAATATATATTAATAATAAATTATCGTTGTAATGTAATTAGAATATATAATTGTTATTTTATAAATGATTTTATAAATATTATTGTAAGATGTATAAAAATATTTTACTATAAACAACTACAAAAAACAATCAATATTAAATAAATATATTTTACATAATAATTGTTATAGTTGAATTAATAAAAATTAAATATTACATACAAATAGACTAACATTGTAATTAAAAAAATAATCTAACATAAAAAAATAACCTAACATAAAACGAACAATAATATGGACATATATACAAATAAATATGATACAACCAATATTCTAAGCATGTTATAACGAACTGAAAAAAAATAGTTAATATAAATTTAAAAAATCATATATAAATTAACAATATAACTTACCAAAACGAGAAAAATATTTTGATGGTAAAACGACAAAATACAGGAGAGAGATTCGAAAAGCGAAACGATAAATAAACGTGCAAACAAAACGCTTTTGAGCAACAATTACTCTCGTTGGTTGATTAGCCAATAAGACGATGAAATTAGCCAATAAGACGATACATTACAAAACATGTTTGGAAGGAATCGCCACGGCCATCGATACCCCTTTGAATATGTTATTCACAAGCTACGCATATATTGTCAGACAACATGCAGACTTAAAACATTCTGTTGTTAGTCACTGCGTGTCTAACAGATACTTGTTTCTACTATTGGCACAAGGCCAGCAATTACCCAGTACATTACTGGTACTTTATTTTATCGACCCCGTAAGGATGAAAGGCAAAGTTAACCTCGGCGGGATTTGAACTCAGACTAACAGATACTAAAAGGCTGTGATTGCTTGCTTGTCTGTAATGTAATACAGCCAAAAGAGCGCAGAGACGGAAAATGCTTTGAAAAAAAGTTGCCCCTGAAATGGGAATATAAATGGAATAAAACAAGTTTCGCGCAAGTTGAAGCAAGGCGTTCGCGTGATATGGGGTTTTCTGTTTACCTTCATAAACAGATAGAGAGAAGGATAGAGAGAGAATGAGATGGTAGTTGTGAGAGATTGAAAGAGAGACATAGAGAGAGGAAGGGGAGACAGAGAAGGAGAATGGAATAGAGAGAGCTGGTGTTGTTGTTGTGTATATATATGTGTGTGTGAGTGTGCGTATATATATATATATATGTGTGGATATATGTGTGTGTGTGTGTGCCTGTGACCAGTGTATATAGACCACAGACACCCACGTATATATATATATATATATACACACACATACCTATATATGTATGTATACAAACACACACATTTATATATACATACACACATGTATGTATATGGGCCTTCCAGTTTCATTTCACATTATATACATGTCTATGTATATTTTAGTTAATCAAAAATTATTTTTAAGTGAACATGATTTTTAAAAAATATTTTGAAGGGAACGTGACCCAAAGGTGGTCTAGTATATATATATAATTTCCTAATTTCCATTAGGAAAATATTAAGAAGGAAATGTAGCCATCTCAATGCAGACCTAATCATAATAATAGTCGCTCATCCAAGTTGATCCAAGATCCAAGTTGATCCAAGTTGATCCAAGATCCAAGTTGAGAAGTTCATATATGATACCCAAAATATTGGAACGAGGATTCGGATTATATGTGAGTCCATTAACTACTGCACTAAAAAGTCACAAACCAATGATTTGGCAATGGTATATTTTAAACTAATAGGTGGAAATATAAACAAGATTGGTTTAACCCTTTACTATTTACATTACTCTATAGTTACTATTGTCTTTTCATATTTGTTTCTACTTTAGGCACAAGGCCAGCAATTACTAAGTTCATTACTGGTACTTTATTTTATCGACCCCGTAAGGATGAAAGGCAAAGTCAACCTCAGCGGGATTTAAACTCAGCTCGTAAAGGGACGTAACTATGCTGGAAAGCATGGCATCCGACCCTCTACCGATACTGCCAATCCACTGTCTTTTCATATTAAAGGTTTATCTCATATAATAGTAAATTTTCGAGATTTTGATATTATTTATTTTGTGAACAATAAATTAACGTCGGCATGCGCAGCCAGTTATGGCTGGTTTGAACAGAAAGAAATGAGACAACTCTGGCCGGATATGGTCGGTTTAAATGTTAAAGGTTTAAGGTGCATTGGGAAGAAAAAAGAAAAACCCGGGAAATAAAAACTAGTGGGAAAAATCAAGAGATAATTTTACTTTGAAATTATTTATTAGTCTCTATGTTTTGGCTTTAGAATCTATTGTCAAAGGAGGGTGGAGAGGAGGATCTTGATAATGGGTGATACATCCGAAATAGGGAACTAATAGATATTTTTATGGCTTAACATTATTTCTGATACTTTCCCTTTTTTCCTTCTCTCACTTTTCTTTTTCTCCTCTTTTCAACTTCACCTCACTTCTTTGTTTCTTCACCCGATTTCGTTGTTCTGATAGTTTCCACCCAAATGCAGTGGAGAGGATTCCTAATATATATATATATATATATATATATATATATATATATATATATATATATATATATATATATATAAATGGGATAGAATGAAACGAAATTTCATTTCTCACTCTTAGTACGGCACTTACTTAAATGTAAGTATGTATGTATGTATACGTACATACATATATGTATACAGACGTACAGTAGTATGTATATATATATATATACATACATGCACACATATATATATGCACGTATCGGTTTACCGAACATTTATTGTACTGCTCGGTTTGTTTGTTTGTAAACTAACAAAAAGCCCGGATTACGCCGTACAGTGTTTAGGCAACCACGTCACCATGTTGTTCAACACTGACACAGGAACGATATACTAGTTTCAAGCTTATTAGCTATCGTCAGCATCGTATACCTTCCTGCCAGATAGTTGAACGTCTGAAAGTATATACTTTCCTTATGCATATTAACGGCTGAGCAGCCTCATTTGCATATCGAGTGAGTTCAGTCGGCCGGGCACACCGAAAACGATAAATGGAATAGAATGAAACGAAATTTCATTTCTCACTCTTAGTACGGCACTTACTTAAATGTAAGTATGTATGTATGTATGTATGTATGTATACGTACATACATATATGTATACAGACGTACAGTAGTATGTATATATATACATACATGCACACATATATATATATATATGCACGTATCGGTTTACCGAACATTTATTATAATGCTCGGTTTCTGGAGGTTATGGAGGGTCATATTATATTGTTATAATATTGCCAGAAATAAAAATAGAACACCCTCACTGGTTGGTTTTCGCTTCTGTATCTTTTATATGTCCATAGTTAATTTATCTGACAATCAATGTTTCTCATTGATTGACTAACCAACGGTTAAAAATACATACATAAATATATATACATATATATATATAAGCAAAAGGGATATTTAATTTGTTGATAATATATATATATATACATAGTCTATCAAATTTCTTTCATCACACACCTGTGACATCATCAGTGGTACTATTATGTTTACCCCCTTTGTAGTGTCTACGCCATTTTTTTTAAAAGATGAATAAAGTACATTTGATGAATATAAAACCTATGGTCGAAAGAATTAGGTCCTTGATATTCTTGAAACTAACAACATTTCATCAGATTTCTTCGTCCGCGAAGAAAGATAACTGTTTCTACTTTAGGAACAAAGCCAGCAATTACCCGGTGCATTACTGGTACTTTATTTTATCGACCCCGTAAGGATGAAAGGCAAAGTCAACCTCGGCGGGATTTGAACTCAGATCGTAAAGGGACGTAACTATGCTGGAAAGCATGGTGTCTGACCTTAAAGATAACGTTGAATTCTTATAGAAAGTCCGGCATATGGCCGCATGGAAACACACCACATCCAAATACCCTATCTTATTGAGATGATAAACAGGCGGGTAGACCTCAGAGATGCTCTGCTCAACGGTTGTATGTGAGAAGCTCTATGATTAAAAAAACCTTTGTATATTACATACAGAATTGTGATTGCAAGTCCGAGACATCTGACATTTAAGAGCACCAAACTGTAAGGGGCTGAGTTGAGACAGGCTCAATAATCGCATGACTACTGAAAACCATCCAGCAATAAAGTAACACTGGGTATAACATTTAAACCAACTCCTATATTATCTGACTCAATCCATCCAACAATCGTGGAGGAAGTTCTGGAATGTCTAACATCATTTACAACACACCTACCTAGGCTGAAGTTAGAGGGGTGTCGGTTGGCAGAACATTTCTTGGGAGAGAGCAATATTACAGAAGAAGAAGAAGAAGAAGAAGAAGAAGAAGAAGAAGAAGAAGAAGAAGAAGAAGAAGAAGAAGAAGAAGAAGAAGAAGAAGAAGAAGAAGAAGAAGAAGAAGAAGAAGAAGAAGAAGAATATATATACATATACATATATATATATGCGTCTATACAATTATGTATGTATATTTCATACCTCTCGCTCTGTTGACGAAGGCCAGGTATTAAGCGACGAAATCCTAAGATACAATACAACAAGCTATGTTTATTCAATTCTTTTCTTTCACCAAGTCCCTCTATACTGTTATCCCCAAGAAACCCCTGAAATACTCCTTGTTTATCGTCCCTGCACAAGAGATCTTCATAACTACATGAGAGATACGTAGATCGAATAATATAAACGTATAAATTAGAATGATAAAACCATCATCACTAAATGTAGAATCAGGGGTGAAATGCGGATGCTCTAAAAGTATGGACATATCAATCCTATCCATTAAAAGGTACGCCATATCCAGGGTTATTTTCAAACCAATCAATATATGAAAACATTACAGACATCGTATGGCATCTGAGTTTGTTCATTGTATTGAAATAACTATCAAAATATTTTCATACTAAAATCAGTGAATACTTTGTTTGATGCTTTGGAAAGTTTATCTGCCGGCCTAAAATTGTGAATATTCTCTCCGCAAAATTCTATGTGCTGAATGTATATATATATATAAATATATATATATATATATATATGTGGACCATAACGCACCAAAGTACTCAATACTTAGGGTAGTAGAGTGGGTAATAGGAACGAGTAGGAACCCGACGGCTGAGCTCAAGCCGTTTCGACGGCTAATTCTGGACTCAGAGTCCAGAATTAGCCGTCGAAACGGCTTGAGCTCAGCCGTCGGGGACCTACTCGTTCCTATATATATATATATATATATATATATATATATATATATATATATATATATATATATATATAGGTATGTTATATATATATATATGTGTGTCTTATGTATATAAATATATGTGTGTGTGTGTGTCTTACATATATATATATAAGTGTGTGTGTGTGTGTGTATATGTGTGCTTTATGTGTGTATATTTATATAAGAATCTATATTTAATACATGTGTGTTTGTATGTATACTTATACACAACGCACATAAATACGGTCTCTCTGACACACACACACACAAACACATATATGTATATATATATAAGACATATATATATATATATATATATATAACATACATATTTATATATAACATATATATATATAAGTGTGTGTGTGTATGCGTGTATATTTGAGTGTATAGTGAGAAACTCACAGAAATGTAAAGATGAATCAAGGAATTGTAATAACATAAAACAGTTTAATTTGATAAAATAATGCGATCGATTTGTTGGATATATAAAATCAATCAACAAACAAAAACAAACATTCAATAATATTTTGCATCTTCTCTTGTCACTGAAGATATCGTTGTTGTTATCGTGGTTGTTATTGTTGTTGTTATCGTTGTTGTTATCGTGGTTGTTATTGTTGTTTTTATTGTTGTTGTTATTGTTGTTGTTATTGTTGTTGTTATCGTGGTTGTTATCGTTGTTGTTATCGTTGTTGTTATTGTTGTTGTTATCGTTGTTGTTATCGTGGTTGTTATCGTGGTTGTTATCGTTGTTGTTATCGTTGTTGTTATTGTTGTTGTTATTGTTGTTGTCATCGTGGTTGTTATCGTTGTTGTTATCGTTGTTGTTATCGTTGTTGTTATCGTTGTTGTTATCGTTGTTGTTATTGTTGTTGTTATCGTGGTTGTTATTGTTGTTGTTATCGTTGTTGTTATTGTTGTTGTTATTGTGGTTGTTATCGTGGTTTTTATCGTTGTTGTTATTGTGGTTGTTATCGTTGTTGTTATCGTGGTGGTTGTTGTTGTTGTTATCGTTGTTGTTATCGTTGTTGTTATCGTGGTTGTTATCGTTGTTGTTATCGTTGTTGTTATCGTTGTTGTTATCGTGGTTGTTATCGTGGTTGTTATCGTGGTTGTTATCGTGGTTGTTATCGTTGTTGTTATTGTTGTTGTTATCGTGGTTGTTATCGTTGTTGTTATTGTTGTTGTTATTGTTGTTGTTATCATTGTTGTTATCGTGGTTGTTATTGTTGTTGTTATCGTGGTTGTTATTGTTGTTGTTATCGTTGTTGTTATTGTGGTTGTTATCGTGGTTGTTATCGTGGTTGTTATCGTTGTTGTTATCGTGGTTGTTATCGTTGTTGTTATTGTTGTTGTTATCGTGGTTGTTATCGTTATTGTTATTTTTGTTGTTATCGTGGTTGTTATTGTTGTTCTTATCGTTGTTGTTATTGTTGTTGTTATTGCTGTTGTTATCGTTGTTGTTATCGTGGTTGTTATCGTGGTTGTTATCGTGGTTGTTATCGTTGTTGTTATCGTTGTTGTTATTGTTGTTGTTATCGTGGTTGTTATCGTTGCTGTTATCGTGGTTGTTATCGTTGTTTATATCGTTGTTGTTATTGTTGTTGTTATTGTTGTTTTTATCGTGGTTGTTATCGTTGTTGTTATCGTGGTTGTTATCGTTGTTTTTATCGTTGTTGTTATCGTTGTTGTTATTGTTGTTGTTATCGTTGTTGTTATCGTTGTTGTTATCGTTGTTGTTATTGTTGTTGTTATTGTGGTTGTTATCGTGGTTGTTATCGTTGTTGTTATTGTGGTTGTTATCGTTGTTGTTATCGTGGTTGTTGTTGTTGTTGTTATCGTTGTTGTTATCGTTGTTGTTATCGTGGTTGTTATCGTTGTTGTTATTGTTGTTGTTATCGTTGTTGTTATCGTTGTTGTTATCGTGGTTGTTATCGTGGTTGTTATCGTGGTTGTTATCGCTGTTGTTATTGTTGTTGTTATCGTCGTTGTTATCGTTGTTGTTATCGTTGTTGTTATTGTTGTTGTTATCGTTGTTGTTATTGTGGTTGTTATCGTGGTTGTTGTTGTTGTTATCGTTGTTGTTATTGTGCTTGTTAGCGTGGTTGTTATCGTTGTTGTTATTGTTGTTGTTATCGTTGTTGTTATCGTGGTTGTTATTGTTGTTGTTATCGTGGTTGTTATTGTTGTTGTTATCGTTGTTGTTATTGTGGTTGTTATCGTGGTTCTTATTGTTGTTGTTATCGTTGTTGTTATTGTGGTTGTTATCGTGGTTGTTATTGTTGTTGTTATCGTTGTTGTTATTGTGGTTGTTATCGTGGTTGTTATTGTTGTTGTTATCGTTGTTGTTA
>OZ024750.1:46141171-46151171 GCA_964016885.1 Eledone cirrhosa
CTCCAAAGTCGTCAAGGTTTTCAATACAAACCTCGTTTAAAAGCGTGTGGACGAGGGTCTTCTAACCTGCTTGATTTCAATTGGGTGGACAATGAACAATTGAACAGAACATGGTGGCCCATATAGGACTTTGACTATTATGAAGACATTTCAACGTATACTACTCGAATACAATATTCAAAGGCCATATGCAAAGAACTTTTATAAAACTTGTATTAAACGAGGAGTCGAATCGAAAGTAGCTAGGCCATATTCCTAGATAACACACAAATAACAGCACAAACAATGAAGGCGCATGGCTTAGTGGTTAGAGCATTGGGCTTGCAGTCGAAATGTTGTGAGTTCAATTCTTGGACCGGGTTTTGTGTTGTTTCCTTGAGCAAGACACTTTATTTCACGTTGCTCCAGTTTACTCAGCTGTAGAAATGCGATGATAGCACTGGGGTCCCTATCATTAAATTACCCAAGACACCTCCAACGAGATATACCTTGGAGGAGTCCAGCTTCATAGGTGTGAGCTGTCACACACACACACACACAAAACAAACATTTTAAATATACTAGTTTGGGGAAGGGTCATTAACATTCAAATAGTTCTTCGGACAAAATAAACATTTGTTAATATAAATCATATATGGGAAGGCCAAGAACATCTATGCCAGTCTCCGTAAAATTAAGAAGTAACCTCATGAGAAGCTTGTTAATGCCACAAACACCGTGAGATACACATGAATTTAACAGAAGCAATGACCTGTAAGAAATCTGATGACATGCCGTAGACAAGGAGCGCAATATCAGACAAAATATGTGAATCCCAAAATGAAACCCACGAGTCTCCCGTCTCCACACCACTGATATAATGAGCCATATATGTTAGCTAAGTGTGTAACAGTTACAGGCAGTGCACTGTCGAAGGACTCGATTCCGTTAAGAGGTCCATTTCGTTTGGGTTGAATTCCAGTGTCGCGGCTGTAGTGTGCAGTATATAAATAGATTTAAAAGAATCGAAGTCAGTGTTGCAGCATATGTACAAACTTCATTTGCATATTCCAATTGTTTCGATATCGATCAACTCAAGATACAATCAAAGTAAGGGGGCCCGACTCTTTTTCGACATCTCATCAGATATGCGAGCTTCAATATGCTATATGTAATAAACGCTAAACAAAAAATTTGTTTTTAGTTCCTTGCTTTACTAACCAGAAGAAGTTAGGATATAGATGCATAGATCGACTGTTCATTCTCGGCGTCCCTTGGCTTCGCTAGGCTCTCCTTCACTTGAATTGGCGATATATAAAAATGGTTTGTGAATGGAAAAAAATTGATGTTTCCACTTTTTACATTAATTTCTCGTAATGCAAATATTATCCATTCATATTGTTTTTTAAGAATTAAATATATTGGTAACGGTTTATTATAGGTTTGCAACCTGACTTTTTATAATGTTTATACATCTTATTGTCCGGAAAAGTATGTATCAGGAAATCTCCCTTTTCGAATATATGCTTTTAAATAGTTAATAAACAGCTGGGCGGTAGGAAATGTTTCCATGCGAAAATGGGCGACAATGTCAAAAAGATTAGGAAGTATTGGTATAGTCGTAAGCTGGTGTATTCCCATGAGTTGAATCTCTTCAGGTTTGTCACATAGAAGTTTGGTTGGTCAGATTATAAGTCACATGTTATCGGTGACGTTTCCTTTTTTTTTTAGAACTATCAGCATTTGGTTCTGTTTAGAATTAATCACTTGGTTGGTCATAGTGTCAAAGACGTCTTTCTTTTGGCCAGTATATATAACTGGTTATAGTGTCAAAGGCGTCTTTCTTTTAGCCAGTATATATAACTGGTCATAGTGTCAAAGGCGTCTTTCTTTTAGCCAGTATATATAACTGGTCATAGTGTCAAAGACGTCTTTCTTTTAGCCAGTATATATAACTGGTCATAGTGTCAAAGGCGTCTTTCTTTTAGCCAGTATATATAACTGGTCATAGTGTCAAAGACCTCTTTCTTTTAGCCAGTATATATAACTGGTCATAGTGTCAAAGACGTCTTTCTTTTGACCAGTATATATAACTGGTCATAGTGTCAAAGACGTCTTTCTTTTGACCAGTATATATAACTGGTCATAGTGTCAAAGACGTCTTTCTTTTGACCAGTATATATAACTGGTCATAGTGTCAAAGGCGTCTTTCTTTTAGCCAGTATATATAACTGGTCATAGTGTCAAAGACGTCTTTCTTTTGACCAGTATATATAACTGGTCATAGTGTCAAAGGCGTCTTTCTTTTAGCCAGTATATATAACTGGTCATAGTGTCAAAGACGTCTTTCTTTTAGCCAGTATATATAACTGGTCATAGTGTCAAAGGCGTCTTTCTTTTAGCCAGTAAATATAACTGGTCATAGTGTCAAAGACGTCTTTCTTTTAGCCAGTATATATAACTGGTCATAGTGTCAAAGACGTCTTTCTTTTGACCAGTATATATAACTGGTCATAGTGTCACAGACGTCATTTTTTTTACCAGTATATATAACTGGTCATAGTGTCAAAGACGTCTTTTCTTTTGACCAGTATATATGATGTTTTAGGTCCCACCGTTTATAAAGTATCTCTGAGTTGGTCAGCTTGGAATTTAATCAAGAAGAACTATGGTGTATGTTAGCAAGTTAAAATGAGTTCAGATCTTTTGTTTAGAAGTTAGGTGAGCGGAGCGATTATATAGATGTTTCTCCGTAGATTTGATGACGCAGACAATGGGTACGCGTCTATCTGCCAGTGTAATATATTTGTTTATGCGATATTTGTGCTTATTCCTGCATTCTTTGAAGTCAAAATAATAGTCAGATATTGCTGTTTTTTACCAGATGGTGCTAATAAAATGTTTGCACTATATTGACGTAGGATTTGAAAATCAGTAAAAAGTCAAACAAAATGAATTGCACAAATTAGATAAGTCCCTTAACACTTTGGGTTCCTATAGCGCTGGGGTCTAATTTTTGATTTGGTCCTTGTGAAGAAGATAAACAAGTCAATTGTCAACATTTCCTACAGTTATCTTGCCATATATGCCTGAGCTTTTACTTATGCAGATGAGATATTTGAAGTACATCCTACGAGCTTATTCGATAAAGTAACGTGTAAATGACTGGGTATGGCACATGTACATAGATAAGTATTTCTAAGAGAGTTTCAAGATGGTACAGCGTATTACAGAGTGGCACTTTGAATTGCAGGTACAGTTCATCCGACAATCTTCAAAACAGATTTGTCTAACCAGTTATATTCACAAAGCTTGGGTCAAGGCACGGCTTTATGAAGAACACTTGCTAATGGTACCATACACTAGTTTCATAGCTTGTACGGCGTGATTAGACAGCAAACTTCTGATCGATTCGGCGTTGAAACATTAATTAATGTCGCATTTTGTCGACAAATAATATTGCTGTAAAAATATGACACATGTATATTTACTCAGACCGAAGTCCTCATAACGATAATCAATTTTATTGAACAAAAATTTAAAAAATAAATATAAGATTTAACTCAGATCGATCGTATATAATTTGAACTCTGAAACACAGTTTCAGAAAACTAGCTCCAGTATTTCGTTAAACCTGCCTCTACAATACTCTGTCTGTTTCTCAGTACATCAAAACAGTTTATATAATATTAATACTGAGGAATAGAATACAATAAATATCTAAAACTGTCAGATTATATATATATATATATATATATATATATATATATATATATATATATATATAATGTGTGTGTGTGTGTTTGTGTGTGTATATATATGTATATATATGTGTATGTGTGTTTGTGTGTATATATATATATATATATATATATATACAACTGACTAAATTCATACACACACATATACACATATGCCTACATACACATTCACACACGCGTTCAGCGTTCATATACTGTATATATTGTTTAAGAAAGAAAGCAAAGAATGGTATTATTGATCAGTAGCACTGCATGAGATAATGTAAGGTGTCACTTATGAGATATTTAACGTAGCAGATAATATGAATATAAATTATTGACAAAAACGTTTTAAAAAATAATATGTACACATACATATATACACATTTATATACACACTGTAAAAATAAATAAATCTGTAGAGACTTCGACCTTCAAACATTTTATACATTCCCACTCTAAACTAAAAATCAGGACAGAAACAATTTCCAATACAAAGATAATTTATCGATTTCGTTTTTATTATATTTAATAATAAAGAAATAATAAAAAAAATATAATGGTGACAACGAAATATTTCATATTTTTTTTTGATTATTTAAATCTTGAGGAAATAAAAATTGAAAAATATAAATATATAATGGACAGCTAGAAATATAAATAAAAATGAAGAAATACAAGGAAAGATAATTATTTTATACCCCTGAGTCTAAATTGAAAATATTCAAGATTAAAATATTTTTAATATTGTAAGCGAAGAATAGCATTTAGATTGGGGACGTTCTTCTCCCACTTGGGGAGATAATAAAGTGTTGCATTTAGTGGGTAAGGTGAGAAAATTGCTTGAGTAAAATCGGCTGTGTAAAAACGACTGAATATTTTTGTTCCTGGAAGCACGTGCGTCTGTATGTATGTCTACATGTGTATGTGTTTAGATATGCCTTCTTACATGTGTATGTGTGTATGTGTGTAGATATGATGTGTTACATGTGTGTATACATATATGTTATGTGTATAATGCGTATATATGGTATCTGGAAGCTTTTGTTTTCATGTTAATATATATATATATATATATATATATATATGAGTGTGTGTGTGTGTATGTGTATATATATATATATATATATATATATATATACCTTCTATACTGTAACTTTAAAACTGATTTAATATCGAATTTGTGATATTGTGATTTGTCCCTTTAGAGAAATAAATCTTATTTATTTATCAAACATAACATGTGTATGCATGTATGTTTGCATGCATATATGTCTATGTGTACGCTTATATGTGTAGGTGTATTTATTTATGTATTTATACATATACATGTATATATGTGTGTGTGTGTATTTATTCAATTGTATATATATATATATATATATATATATATATATATATATATATATATATATATATATATATATATATATATATATATATATATATATATATATATATATATATATATATATATATATATATATATGTATATATATATATACATATATAACTATTAATAAATTGAATGCAGACACTATTCGGCGCCTGTGGAAACGACTGGACTTTATATATGATTCATATTACACCAGCATTCTTCGTACAAACCATATCACAGTTAGAATTGAATTATCATATCTCTGAGAATAAAATTCAGTTCGACTCAGTGCAATGAAAATGGACCTCTGTCGGTATCGATGATGAGTGTTCCATATGTTCAAATCTTGGAACAGCCTGCCTGTAACATTAGGAAGCATTTACTTTAAGATTGTACCCCAAATATAGATCCTAGAGAAATTCACAGTAACAATATAGAATTAAATTCCATTACCAATATTATTACTTTATTTCATAGTAACATTTTCTAAATATTTCAGTTAGAAAATTCAATTTCTAGCGACACAGCTACACTATCATATTTATATACAATGATGATTTTCTTCGAATGAAACAGTTCTAGTCCTGTAGAAGCCATTGTTATATTAAATATTTATACTTACTGTGGTTAGCCCCGATTGAACCCGACACACACACACACACACACACACACACACACACACATATACACACACATATATAAAGATATATATATATATATATAGGAAAATGTTTAACCCCGACAGCAGAGCTCAAGCCGTTTTGACGGCTATTTCTGCCGTCGGGGTAAAATATTTTCCTATTACCCACTCTACTACACTAAGTATTGAGTACTCTGGTGCGTTATGGTCCATCTGGTTCCTTACCACACCTCTTTCGTTTTATATATATATATATATATATATATTCAATTGAATGAATACACACATATATACATATATATATATATAAAGTAGAAACAATTATATATATATATATATATATATATATGTCTAATTGTTTCTGTTTTTGGCACAAGGCCAGCAATTAACCAGTGTATTACTGGTACTTTATTTTATCGACCCCCGTAAGGATGAAAGGCAAAGTTAGCCTCGGCGGGATTTGAACACAGTCCGTGAAGGGACGTAACTATGCTGCAAAGCATGGCGTCCGACCCTCTACCGATACTTCCAATTCACCACCTTTGGTGAGATAGAATTTGGTTACTGGTAATTTGAACAACACAAAAACGATGTGACATGTTTTATTTAAAAACCCACTTTTCTTCCCTTGATTTTCTTATTGGAAAAGGGAGGGCATTTTTCCTGTTTTCCATAATTGGTACTTTGCCTCAAGAACTTTGCTGCTCATTGTACATCAGAATAGTATATTCTAAACATCTAATAGCTAAGGTGGTCCACCAGATTGAATAGGGGTCAAAGTGGTCCATACGCTAAACAGGTTTGAGAACCATGGCCCTAAAAGAGCATTATATCAGCTCCATATAGTACCCCACAAGTTTTGAGATCCACATGGGTACTCACATATTCATTCAGACTAAACATACGCACTATCCTTCTCGCTCTCTCACTCTGTCTCTCTCTACACACACACGCACATGCACACACACACACACACACACACACATATATATGTATATATATATATGTATTCATATATATATATATAGATGTATAGTTATATACATATAGATACATATATATATTCATATTATAAATATACTAGCAGTGGTATCCGGCGTTGTACGGGATAAGGTATTTTAGAACGCGGGCCGCCAACAGACCTAATCGTGGAAAAACTGCATGTCTGGACAATATGTAAAGAAAATAAACCGAGTACTCTGATGGCTGGGTAATCTTTTCTTTAATATTTTCCTCGATGAAGAGGAAAAATGCAGGTTTTCACCTAATGCAGACCCTAGGAGATCAAGAAAATGAATTTTTTTATGTGCATAATATGCCTTGAAATTTAGGGAAAATGGGCTAGTCGTAACGCCTCAAAAAAGACCTAAAAAGCTGACAAAATGAAGTTTTTCACCTAATGTGGGCCCTAGACCATAACAAAGTTGGATTTTCTTTGCTCGCGGTATGAAGAAGAGACTGACTAATACATAGTTACAATTTCAAGGAAATCAGTCTGACGTAACGCCTCAAAAACACCTAAAATCATGAAAAAACGCAGTTTTTCACCTAATGCGGGACCTAGGACATCAAAAAGTTGAATTTTTTATGTGCATAACACTCCCTTAAACATAAGTAATACACATGTAAAGTTCGGAAAAAGTCGGTTGCGTACTTATCGAGGTTTAGGGATTCAAACTCACAGACACACACACACAGACAGACATCCTCAGGGAAGTGACGTAATGCAGATATTACATACAAACAGATATTATAAGGGAACCACGTTATATGTATGTATCTATCTAAAAAGCGAAAGACTAAGAATTATAGAGAGAGATTGCTAAATCGCCTAATGCGGTCCCTAGGGCATTGAAAATTTCAAAAAGATTTTTGTTCCGAACACTCCTTGAACCATAAGTATTACATGTGTAAAGTTTGAAAACAGTCGGTTGGGTGCTTCTCGAGTTTTAGCGATTCAAACTGACACACACACAGACATATATCCTCAGTTTTATATATACAGATAAGTTTGTGTGTACTTATGTGTGCATGTGTATACCTATTTCATGCGCATGTGCTTGGGTGTAAATACTTTTGTAAGTAAAGGAGGACAAACTTTAAATAATGTCCACCATACAATAAATCTAGTTCGTTAAAATTAATACTAACGTGAATTCTTGAATACGTATAATTCACTAAAAGCCATGACGATTAGACACCAGCATTGCTGTAGTAAAATGATCAAACCCAGTAAAGAAATGGAAGATACATACATACAACCCTTTCTGTCTCTCTCTATCCCTCCCTCACACAGAGGCACACATACAGAGGCACACACGGACATGGCTGACAGAATACACACGTGCTTTTTCTAAAAAAAAATGTTTTCTATTCCCACCTCTCTCTCTCTCTCTCTCTCTCTCTCTCTCTCTCTCTCTCTCTCTCTCTCTCTCTCTCTCTATCTATCTCTCTCTCACTCTCTCTCTTTATATATATATATAATTATCTTACTCCACTACCCCAAACTTGGCCTACCACCTAGCACACACTAATAATAGGAAAATTGGAGTAGAGGTCGACACAATCAAATCTGTAAATGACCACCCACAACCTAACACATTGGTAAATGAGGTGGCTGAGTTTGGTAGCAACACCTCGGAACAACATATACCATATCGGGAAGATTTTACCAACCGGCCCTCCCAGGACACGAACAGCAACACACACCGAAATTGTAATTGTAGACGGAGTGAAAATTGCCCTTTGAAGGGCAATTGCTTCAAGAGTAACATAGTTTATGCATGTGATGTTGTAACGGCAACCTCGACCAAAACATATGTAGGCTCTACTTCTACCTCATTTAAGACTAGATACAACTCCCACAAATATACATTTATAAACAATAGGCTCAAGAATGCCACCTCCCTAGCTAAATATATTCACTTTTAAAAAAATGATAGTATCGATTATACCCTTAATTGGAGATTGGTGACTAAATCTACATCTACTGCCCCCCACCCCACCCCGAGCAAAACTTGTAACCTGTGCTTTCTAGAGTATCACGCCATAATATACTTTAGATGTAACCTGCTCAATAGGAAATCAGAGATATTTTCTTCTTGTATACACATGAATCTTAATTTCTTTTACCACTTTAAGCCAATTACTTAGATCTGCCGAGGATTCACTCCACCTACTCAGCACCCTGTAGTACTTTCTTAACTTTCCGCCTCATTATTCCTATTTCCTTAACCAACTATCTTCCCCTCCTGTGGACATCCCTCGGTATGTAAGTTTTTATGACGCTGGGGCCTTCTGTTCCATTGCATTTGCATGTTGCCTGATAATCGGTTGGTCTCCGGTGGCCTGGCCCTCGGTGCGAATGTCTATATTCCCAGGTGTGACCACCATGTGACCACCATGTGACCTTCATTTCGTGGCTTCCCTATAGCCACCAGCCACCCTGGTTGGGTAATAACACAACCTATCATCCCCAACTCGAGAGTTACTGGTGTGTGTGAGTGTACGCCTTGCTCCAAGTTTGGGCTAAGGATTCATATTTTTTATCTCGTTGAGTTTTTGGTCCTTGTTCGTTGGCGTAACGTCCTAAGTATTATCCCCCATTGATGGCGAATGATACTGTATCATATATGGCAGCCCATTGCCATTACGAGGAAGATAATTCAATTACTCGCTCCATTGGCTTAGTTCCACAGACCCATTTGGGCGTATCTAGTTCTATTGTTTGGCCCTCCCTATTACAGGACATGAGTACACTGCCCGCTCCCCATACTTGGTATTACATGCGGCTCGTACCGGGGTTGGGGACACCGTGCTTGCACCTTAGGATTATTACAGTTCCCTTTACCGTAGAACCTATTTGTTATACTATCTGTTTGAACCCGACCCATTTGAACACTCCCCCATATTAGAATTAGTAAAGCTATCCTTGGGCTTATTGACATATCATAAGGTAACAGCGATTCAATAGTCTTTAGTATGACACACTTGAAAATTACGGAGGTCCAATAATAATTAATAATAATATAGTTTTTATTTGTACAAATCTTGTTGAATTAGTATGATATTTCTGTTAGTGATTAAATCTTTGGTGGTGGTTCGAATTAAATAGCCTTATAGTTGACACGTTAGAGTAGTCCCCCCTTTCTTTACCACTGTAACGTCATTAGTTGGTGACTGAAAGGAGCAACACCCCGTATGTAACTTCTACGTCATGGATTGATGTGTATATACCCATAGCAGTGAAGAACGAAGTAGCGT
>OZ024750.1:46161171-46166171 GCA_964016885.1 Eledone cirrhosa
GGTGGTGGTGGTGGTATGGTGGTGGTGGTGGTGGTGGTGGTATGGTGGTGGTGGTGGTGGTGGTGGTGGTATGGTGGTGGTGGTGGTGGTGGTATGGTGGTGGTGGTGGTGGTGGTGAGGGTGGTGGTGGTGGTGGTGGTGGTGGTGGTGGTGGTGGTGGTGGTGGTGGTGGTGGTATGGTGGTGGTGGTGGTGGTGGTGGCATGGTGGTGGTGGTGGTGGTGGTGGTGGTGGTATGGTGGTGGTGGTGGTGGTGGTGGTGGTGAGGGTGGTGGTGGTGGGGGTGGTTGTGGTGGTGGTGTTGTTGTTGTTGTTGGTGGTGGCGGTGGTGGTGGTGGTGGTGGTGGTGGTGGTGGTGGTAGTGGTGGTGGTGGTGGTGGTAGTGGTGGTGGTGGTCGTCGTGGTGGTGAGTGTGGTGGTGGTGGTGTAGGGTGGTGGTGGTGAGGGTGGTGGTGGTGGTGAGGATGGTGGTGAGGGTGGCGGATGTTGTGGTGGTGGTGGTGAGAGTGGTGATGGTGAGGGCGGCGGATGTTGTGGTGGTGGTGGCGATGGTGGTGAGTGTGGCGGTGAGGTTGTTGAGGGCTGTGGTGGTGTGGTGGTGAGTGTGTTGTTGTTGTTGTTGTTGGTGGTGGTGAGAGTGGTGAAGGTGAAGATGATGGTGGTGGTGGGGGTGGTGTTGGTTTTGGTGGCTTTCGTGCTGGTGTTGGTGGTGGTGGTGGTAATGGTGGTAGTGATAGTGATGATAGTTGTAAAGATGTTGGTATTGATGGATGTTGTGGTGATGGTGGTTGTTGTCATGGTGGTGAGGGTGATGGTGTGGTGTTAATTATAGTGATGATGGTGGTATTGAGATGTTGGTTGTTGTGATGGTGTTGTGATGGTTGTGGTGGTGATGATGATGGTGGTTGTTGTGATGGTGGTGGTATTATGATGTTTGTGGTGGTGTTGTGATGATGGTTGTAGTGTTGTGACGGTGGTGGTGCTGTTGTGATGGTTGTGGTGTTGTGATAATGGTGGTGTTGTGATGGTGGTGGTGTTGTGATAATGGTGGTGTTGTGATGATGGTGTTGTTGTGATGTTGGTGGTGTTGGCATGATGCTTGTGGTGTTGTGATGGTTGTGGTGTTGTGATGGTGGTGCTGTTGTGATGGTTGTGTTGTGATGATGGTGGTGTTGTGATGGTGCTGGTATTGTGATGGTGGTGCTGTTGTGATGGTGGTGGTTGTGTGATGGTAGTGGTGTTTTGATGGTGGTGGTGTTGTGATGGTTGTGATGTTGTGATGGTAGTGGTGTTGTGATGGTAGTGGTGTTGTGATGGTTACTGGTGTTGTGATGGTTGTGATGTTGTGATGGTGGTGGTGTTGTGCTGGTGGTGTTGTGATGGTGGTGGTGTTGTGATTGTGGTGTTGTGATGGTGGTGCTGTTGTGATGGTGGTATTGTGATGATGGTCGTATTGTGATGATGGTGGTGGTGTGATAGTGGTGGTGTTGTGATTATGGTGGTGTTGTGATGGTGGTGTTGTTGTGATGGTTCGTATTGCGGTGGTGGTGTTGTGATGGTGGTGCTGTTGTGATGATGGAACATATATCGACCAAATCCATAGAGGTCCAACATCAACAATATTTTACATTTTGATAAATTTATATATTTAACGTAATAATAGGGTCGGACGCCATGCTTTGACGCATAGAGTTACGGCCCTTGCCATTCTGAGTTCAAATCCCGCCGAGGTTAACTTTTCCTTTCATCCTTACGCGGTCGATAAAATAAAGTACCAGTAATGCACTGGGTAATTGCTGGCCTTGTGCCAAAAGTAGAAACAATTATAATATACAATAAAGGTGGTGAATTGGCTGTATCGTTAGAGGGTTGAACGCCATGCTTTCTAGCATAGTTACGTCCCTTTACGGCCTGAGTTTAAATCCTGTCGGAATTAACTTTACCTTTCATCCTTACAGGGTCGATAAAATAAAGTACCAGTAATGTACTAGGTATTTGCTGGCCTAGTGCCATCTGTAGAAACACTTATAATATACTATAACGTAGTAACATTCCTGGATTTTTTCCACTATTTAATTAGATGCTAGAAAAGCCTTAACCGCCTGGAAGACTCTTCATCATAGGTTTGTAGGATCAGTGTCTACTTGGTGTTATATAACCTCATGTATTAAATCTTCCACACACAAAATAGCATGCTCTTGTTCAAACAATTTAATGTGTATCAGCGCAAAATATGTGGAGTAAAGCCAATGTTTGAAACATGCTCTAGAATAGGCAAAATAATGGTTTCTGATTTAGACGCAAGGCCAGGAAATGTTTTGGGAGAGGGCAAATCGAGTAAATTGACCCCAGTGCGTGGCTCGTACTTTATTTTATCGACCACGTAAGAATGAAAGGCAAAGCTAAACTCGGCGAGATTTGAGCTCATAACGTAAAGGGTCGCAATGCCAAGCTGCAAAGCATGGTGTCCAACGCTCTACTGAATCTGCTAAGCCACCGCCCAGGGAATAAGTAAAATAATTAATAAATATATTGAAGTTTGATAGAGCTACACTACCCATAAATACATAAACTCACTATATAAATGTGTTTAGATTTATATAAAACCATTCCGTCAATTTTACGTTAAGATATGTTTTCATTTCATTTATATTTTTAGGTTTTAACAAGGAGAAAATCAGTAGTATTCCTCAACCCCACAAAATATTTTATTATTTGAAGTGGATTGGCAGTATCGGTAGAGGGTCGGACGTCATGCTTTCCAGCATAGTTATGTCCCTTTACGGTCTGAGTTCAAATCCGGCCGAGGTTGACTTTGTCTTTCATCCTTATGGGGTCGATAAAATAAAGTACCAGTAATGCACTGGAGTAATTGCTGGCCTTGTGACTAAAGTAGAAACAATTATTTAAAAATCATAGGCAATGCCTTTCATTCGAAATATGATAATAAATCCGTTAAAGGTGGTAAAACATTGCCTCATTAATTTATTACTAAACCAATAACTTGAAACACCAATATAAAGGATTACACTAAATGTAAACATTACTAGACTGACGGAGGGAACATTGTGAAACTTAACTTTAAAAACTACCAAGAATGAGTGGGGGGGGGGGGGGTCAATGTATTCAGAGTACTTCCAGCCCTAAACAATGTCTTCCTATATATGGAGGCTTGAAAGATATTTAACAACTGAAATGTTTAAATTCTCTCTAGCTATCCTTTTTTAATTGTTTTTCTTTTTTCTGTTTTCTTTTCTCTTTCCCTCTCTCCCACTGTCCCTCTCTCTATTTCTCTCTCTCTCCCACTGTCTCTCCCTCTTTCTCTCTCTATTTGTTTCTCCCTACACACACTATCTCTCTTTCTCTCTTTATTTCTCTCTCTCTCCCTTGTTTTGTTTCCTTGTTATAATTGTTTCTACTTTTGGCACAAGGCCAGCAATTCACCAGTACATTACTGGTACTTTATTTTATCGACCCCGTAAGGATGAAAGGCAAAGTTAACCTTATTATAATGGACATTGCACAGCTTTCATTATCTACCATGGCTTACTATCTTTACATTTAAAATTATCAAATAAATAATAAATAATAAATAAACAAACACTTAAATCAGAATTAGGGAGAAAGATAAGTCTGCAGTCAGCAGGTCAAACATAACATGGCAGAGTTATTATATATATCAAACTAATATGTATAAAGATATTCGTTTCTGATTTAGGCACAAGGCCAACAATTTTGGGGGAGGGAAAGTCGAACAAGTCGGCCCAGTACATTACTGGTACTTTATTTTATCGACAACGTAATGATGAAATGCAAAGCTCACCGCGGCAGGATTTTAACTCAGATTTTAAAGGGCCGTAACTCAATGCCATAAAGCATGTTGTCCGTCGCTTCACTGATACTGCCGCCCTCATGTAAAAAAATATTAACCCGTGGATAACTTTTCAATATGTGTAAGAAACTGTAAATTATACAAGAATATAAATAAAACAGAAAAAATAATAACCAATAAGACAGATATTGAAACCGTGTCAGTGTTTATGTCATACATGTAGGAGAAAACCTTCTGACACATTAAACTTGCATGGTCAACATTTTGGGAGCATTAGGCCGCATGAGATATTACTCATAGTCACAGTAGAGACTTCAGGCGTACTTGGACCCCGTATCGCCAAGCTCCTCCGCTAGATCGGAACGTCGGGGGCCTGACTGAGGAGGGAGCCCCGCAAGGTTGGGTGTCTGTTTCAGCGGGTATCACTGGCCATCGTCAGCGGGGATGCTTTTGCCGTCTTGCCAGCGGGGTGCAGCACTTCAGCCCTCTTGCCCTAGCGCCAAAGCCCAATCACCCACCCCTTTCTTCCGCGACACAAGAGCTCTTGCGATCCTCTGCCCCTCCCGTTCTTTTTCTCTTTTTTCTCTATATTTCCCTATTCTTTCTTTCGTTTTGTTTCACTTTTTTTAATATTGCCGTTATTATAGTTATCATTATTGGTGGATTGGCAGAATCTGTAGAGCGTCGGACACCATGCTTCGCTACATAGAGTTACGGCCGTTTACCTTCTGAGTTCAAATCACACCGATGTTAGATTTGCCTTTCATCCTTACGGGGTCGGCAAAATAAAGTACCAGTAATTCACTGAGGTCGATTTAATCGACTTTCCCCTACCCCTTCGAATTGCTGGCCTTGTGTCTGAAATAGAAACTAATATTAAAATAATATTGTTTCTACCTTAGGCACGAGGCCAGCAACTACCCAGTACATTACTGGTACTTTATTTTATCGACCTCGTAAGGATGAAAGGCAAAGTCAACCTCGGCGGGATTTGAACCCAGATCGTAAAGGGACGTAACTATGCTGGAAAGCATGGCGTCCGACCCTCTACCGATACTGCCAATCCACTGTAAATAATTGTTTCTACTTTAGGCACAAAGCCAGCAATTTACCCAGTGTATTACTGGTACTTTATTTTATCGACCCCGTAAGGATGAAAGGGAAAGTCA
>OZ024750.1:46168671-46181171 GCA_964016885.1 Eledone cirrhosa
GCGTGTGTGTATATTTATATATATATATATATATATATATGTATATATATTAACGCTCACACACAAGCACGATGCAGACACTTTTATTCATTCAGTGTCAAATTGTGTGTGCACCTTCTATTGTTACTGGGTATTTTCAAGACTTTGACATGGCATACCAGAATAGTTTTTGGTGTTGCCAAACCGAATTGTTCGGTGAAGCGTCCCACCCAGCTCACCTACCTCCGTCTAAAAGATAAAAACACCGAATTAAAAGATAAAAACAAGTTAACATTAAACGTCTACTACTGTAGAAAAAAACAGACTAAAACAAAATGCTTTAAAAAAAATCTAATCGAACAATGTAGTTTTCTATATATCTTTATATATATATATATATATATATATATATATATATATATATATATATATATATATATATATATATATATACATATATATAAGTGTGTGTGTGTGTGGATATATGTATGTTTGTATATATATATACATGTATATATATATATATATATATATATATATATATATATATATATATATGAAGAATGGCTTTTCTTTTAAATGTATTGCATTGACAACACGACTGTACTAAGGTTTGATCTACACAGTTTTTCGTATTTCCGTATAAATCCTTTTATGTTTAGTTTGGAACAATAAAGTTCCTAGGTTCATTAGTGTTTCTAAAATTTATCTCTTTGTATATTTTTTTAATTTTCAGCAGAATTTTGTGGTTGTTCGAATAAGTATCTACTTTTCTTCCTCATTCATAAAATATTTAAAGTGATGACTCAACAACGGAACACCTACACAGACCCTTGTCCTACCAAATGTCTATAACATGAGATACTAGCTTAAGTAATGACTGCCACATTAATCTAAATTTCGTGTGAACATTACGTGTGAACACAAGAGATACGATGGCCATATATAAAATGCATTTGATTATATATCTACTCAATAAGCAATATATTGCTGTTAATCAACTGCATCACGTAATGTGGTGTCCTTTGCTCTTTGTAGTTCTTCATACTGTGTTGTGTTGCAATTTTGTACCTATGTCGTTTAAAATATTTGAAAGGTCTTTTGTAATATCATGTCATAAAACGCGTGTTTACTCATAAGGTCTTCGTGTCGAATAATTGGGCAGGTGTCTTTCGTGAAGTTTACTTAAGAGAATTCAACACCGATTTCCTTTCCAGACTTTTTCAATGAAATTTGGAATGATTTACAAGATTTGCAAATTGAAGTTTCCAGATTGAATCAAGGCATCCCACTAGATTTTACGGTCAAATCCCGGCTCCTCCAGAGTGTTCTACCATACATAACAGAAGAATTAGCTGCATATGTTAAGAGCATTTGGTGGGATGCGGTTCAACCTCCTACATAAAGTTTAATATATATGAAAGATTATTCAACTGGTGTTTTGCTAACAATATTATTTCATACTCCTGCTCTGATTTCCCTCCTCTCTCTATCCATACATCTAACTCTGCCTTTCTCTTTATAACTCTTTGTTCTTAATACTGTCCTATCTACAACCTTACCCTCAAGCCTTCCCCTTTGTATTTTGACCACAACACTGATCAGTTCAGTCTGTCTCGTTATTCTTCTCTGCTATATTTATTAGTACTAGGACCATTGCTCGAACTAACTTTTATTGACATCTATTCCTCTTATAGTTAACATGTTTGTATTTCTATCCCGAATGGATATCTTCCTGTAGGTACTATTGATGCACTGGGCAAAGTAGTCCAGTATTTAAATCCACCGAAACTATGATGAATCCCAGAAGACTGCCGATAAATGGTAACTGTCCACGTGTGCTTCTTTTCCGAAATGTGACTTTTATTTGTCCGACATATTATTTTTCATTGATAAGATCATTGTAACCAGCGCACCTTAATTTTGAAGTCCTAACTCTTATGTGCATATATACATACATTCATTCATTCATACATACATATATGCATACATACATACATAATATATATATGTATGCATATATATATATTTTTACATACATACATACATATACACAAGCATTCATATATGCATACATACATTCTTACAGATATACATACATACATGCACACATGCATACATAAATGCATACATGCATACATACATACGCACATGCATACATACAAAAATACATACATACATGGAATAAAGCCTGATATAAATCTCTCACCCAGAGAAATCGGAAGATCCTATTCAATGTTCAAACAAGATGAAACAATTGACCAATTTACAGAAAAAGTTGTGCATGGAAACTTGAGACGTAAAACACAGATCATTGAGGGGATAAACCACTCAAAAAGCCTGGCATGGAGTTCCGACAAGTTTATGACATCATACCTTGAGGGATATCTCTATGCAATACAGGAACAAGAACTCCCTACCAAATATCTGTTGCACAAAAGGGGAGGGTCATCAGCTGACAATAAATGTAGGCTATGTAAAACAAAGATCGAGAAAGTAAGCCACATTGTTGCCAGCTGCGAAAGAATGTCATCTCGCTACTACCTCGCCATGAGACACGATGGGATAGCTAGAACCAACTGGAACGCACTTCGGAAAACAAAATTAACAACAAACGAGGAAGAATATATTGAGACAGATGGCACTAAGGAATACTGGTGGAACCTGAAAATAAAAACTGCCACCAAATTAAAGCACAACCGGCCTGATATTGTTGTTTGGGACGACACATTGAAAACCTGTTCTGTTGTGGAGATCAGCTGCCCACTTGATGTAAACGTTGTCAGAAAAATACAGGAGAAGGAGGACATCTACGGACCATTGATGAGGAGTTTACAAATCCAGTATCCAAGATACACCTTTAGCTTCATACCCATCATTATTGGAGCTACGGGTTATATACCAACAAGTTTGGACCAAAGTATGACTGAACTTGAATTTGCGGACAAAGAACGCAGCTCCCTAATTCATAGTCTACAAATGGCTGCGATAGCTGGCACCTTCAAAATTTGCAAAACATTCTTGCGATTCAAGGGATGACAATTTCTTTTCTTTTACAACCTTGCCACCAGGAAGGTGGCCGGTCAAAAAAATATACTCGAAATTAAGAGAAAGAGATAACATGCATACATACATAAAAGCATACACACATACATACACACATACATAGATACATACACACTGAGACATACGTTCAATAAAGGAGGGATTCCACTTCATAAGGCTTATGATTTTTACGTGAATTCTTTAATAATATCTTCAAAGTCTTCCTTAAGCAAAAATTTCAAGACTGTGATAAATGCTTCTTGCCTTTGTCTAATTCCTCGATCAATTCTTCCAGTTGTTGTATATCCCTTTCTTCCTGTAATGTATGGATCTATGCGGGTATATACGGTCGTGCAATGTTGATTTTTTAATTTCATATATTAACTATTTTCCGTCATCATAATTTTCATTACTGCTGTCATTCTTCATGTGTTATTGGTGCCACTATTACCGCTGTCTCCACTGCCGCAGTTATTATTGCCGCTGCTGTTGTTGTTGATTTATATATGTGTCATCATTAAAACTGCTGTTTTAATTTGATTGAGTTGTCATTCTTCGTAATAGTGTTGGTGCCGTTGTTGTCGTTGTCAGTATTCAAATTATCATTGTAAATTGTGAAAGTGTTTTTAATATAAAAGTGAAGTTAATATTCTCTATTGAAGGCAGACGTAAGTACTACTCATCTGCCTCTGTTCGACATTAGCAATGTGTTGGAGAAATGGTGTAATGGCTAGCAGAAGTATATATCGTTGTGAAGCGTATTGGTCAGTGAGTTTATGTTATTCAGTCGGCTGTCTTTCTTTTAGATGTTTCCCAAATATGGTAGTCGAATCCCGTAATGAGTTTTTCGGGCGGTGGATTAGGCAGAGTCGGCAGTGTGTCGGACAGCTTGCAGGGCGGTTTAGGGTTACGGCAATTTACATTCTGGGTTCAAGTTGCGCCGTGGTTAGCTTTGTCTTTTATCTATACGGGGTAGATAAAATAAAGTACTAGTAATGCACTTGGGTCAATATAATCGACTTTCCCGCGCCCAAAATTGTTGGCCTTGTGTCTAAAGTAGAACCAATAATGAGTTTTATTTGAGCATTATTTAAATTTCCCAAAATTCTGTCATTACCGTTTGCTGAAGCTCCGAACATTCTTGAACGGAAGCAGTTGACAGTATATTCCACAACACACCCCCAGTAATACTGTGTTATGTCACACAACACTCCACTACACACCTTCAATAATACTGTGTTATGTTACTATATTCCACTACACACCTCCAGTAATGCTGTGTTATGTCACACTATATTCCACTACATACCTGCAGTAATGCTGTGTTATGTCACACTATACTCCACTACACACCTCCATTAATACTGTGTTAAGTCAGACTATATTCCACTACACACCTGCAGTAATGCTGTGTTATGTCACACTATACTCCACTACAAACCTCCAGTAATACTGTGTTAAGTCAGACTATATTCCACTACACACCTCCAGTAATGCTGTGTTAAGTCACACAATATTCCACTACACACCTCCATTAATGATGTGTTATGTCACACTATACTCCACTACACACCTCCAATAATACTGTGTTATGTCACACTATACTCCACTACACACCTCCAGTAATACTGTGTTAAGTCAGACTATATTCCACTACACACCTCCAGTAATACTGTGTTATGTCACACTATATTCCACTACACACCTCCAGTAATGCTGTGTTAAGTCACACAATATTCCACTACACACCTCCATTAATGATGTGTTATGTCACACTATACTCCACTACACACCTCCAGTAATACTGTGTTATGTCACACTATACTCCACTACACACCTCCAGTAATACTGTGTTAAGTCAGACTATATTCTACTACACACCTCCAGTAATACTGTGTTATGTCACACTATATTCCACTACACACCTCCAGTAATGCTGTGTTAAGTCACACAATATTCCACTACACACCTCCATTAATGATGTGTTATGTCACACTATACTCCACTACACACCTCCAGTAATACTGTGTTATGTCACATATACTCCACTACACACCTCCAGTAATACTGTGTTATGTCACACTATATTCCACTACACACCTCCAGTAATACTGTGTTATGTCACACTATATTCCACTACACACCTCCAGTAATACTGTGTTATGTCAAACTATATTCCACTACACACCTCCAGTAATACTGTGTTATGTCACATATACTCCACTACACACCTCCAGTAATATTGTGTTATGTCACACTATATTCCACTACACACCTCCAGTAATACTGTGTTATGTAACATATACTCCACTAAACACCTCCAGTAATGCTGTGTTATGTCACACTATATTCCACTACACACCTCCAGTAATACTGTGATATGTCACACTAAATTCCACTACACCCCCCAGTAATACTGTGTTATGTCACACTATATTCCACTACACACCTCCAGTAATATTGTGTTATGTCACACTATATACCACTACACCCCCCCCCCCAGTAATACTGTGTTATGTCACACTATATTCCACTACACACCTCCAGTAATACTGTGTTATGTCACACTATATTCCACTACACCCCCCCCCCAGTAATACTGTGTTATGTCACACTATACTCCACTACACACCTCCAGTAATACAGTGTTATGTCCCACTATATTCCACTACACACCTCCAGTAATACTATGTTATATCACACAACACTCCACTACAAACCTCCAGTAATACTGTGTTATATCACACTATATTCCACTACACACCTCCAGTAATGCTGTGTTATGTCACACTAAACTCCACTACACACCTCCAGTAATACTTGTTATGTCACACTATACTCCACTACACACCTCCAGTAATACTGTGTTATGTCACACTATATACCACTACACACCTCCAGTAATACTGTGTTATGTCACCATATAATCCACTACACACCTCCAGTAATACTGTGTTATGTCACACTATACTCCACTACACACCTCAAGTAATACTGTGTTATGTCACACTACACTCCACTACACACCTCCAGTAATACTGTGTTATGTCACACTATACTCCACTACACACCTCAAGTAATACTGTGATATGTCACACTATATTCCACTACACACCTCCAGTAATACTGTGTTATGTCACACTACACTCCACTACACACCTCCAGCAATACTGAGTTATGTCACACTATATTCCAATACACACCTCCAGTAATACTGTGATATGTCACACTATATTCCACTACACACCTCCAGTAATACTGTGTTATATCACACAATATTCCACTACTCACCTCCAGTAATACTGTGTTATGTCACACTATATTCCACTACACACCTCCAGTAATAATGTGTTATCTCACACTATATTCCACTACACACCTCCAGTAATACTGTGTTATGTCACACTATATTCCACTACACACCTCCAGTAATACTGTGTTATGTCACACTACACTCCACTACACACCTCCAGTAATACTGTGTTAAGTTACACTATACTCCACTACACACCTCCCGTAATACTGTGTTATGTCACACTATACTCCACTACACACCTCCAGTAATACTGTGTTATGTCACACTATACTCCACTACACACCTCCAGTAATACTGTGTTATGTCACACTATATTCCACTACACACCTCCAGTAATACTGTGTTATGTCACACTATATACCACTACACACCTCCAGTAATACTGTGTTATGTCACACTATACTCCACTACACACCTCCAGTAATACTGTGTTATGTCACACTATATTCCACTACACACCTCCAGTAATACTGTGTTATGTCACACTATATACCACTACGCACCTCCAGTAATACTGTGTTATGTCACACTACACTCCACTACACACCTCTAGTAATACTGTGTTATGTCACACTACACTCCACTACACACCTCCAGTAATACTGAGTTATGTCACACTATATTCCACTACACACCTCCAGTAATACTGTGTTATGTCACACTATATTCCACTACACACCTCCAGTAATACTGTGTTATGTCACACAATATTCCACTACACACCTCCAGTAATACTGTGTTATGTCACACTATATTCCACTACACACCTCCAGTAATACTGTGTTATGTCACACTATATTCCACTACACACCTCCAGTAATACTGTGTTATGTCACAACACTCCACAACACACCCCCAGTAATGCTGTGTTATCTCACACTATATTCCATAACACACCTCCAGTAATACTGTGTTATGTCACACTATACTCCACTACACACCTCCAGTAATACTGTGTTATGTCACACTATATTCCACTACACACCTCCAGTAATACTGTGTTATGTCACACTATGCTCCACTACACACCTCCAGTAATACTGTGTTATGTCACACTATACTCCACTACACACCTCCAGTAATACTGTGTTAAGTCACACTATATACCACTACACACCTCCAGTAATACTGTGTTATGTCACACTATATTCCACTACACACCTCCAGTAATGCTGTGTTACGTCACACTATATTCCACTACACACCTCCAGTAATACTGTGTTATGACACACAACACTCCACTACACACCTCCAGTAATATTGTGTTATGTCACACTATACTCCACTACACACCTCCAGTAATACTGTGTTATGTCACACTATACTCCACTACACACCTCCAGTAATACTGTGTTAAGTCACACTATATACCACTACACACCTCCAGTAATACTGTGTTATGTCACACTATACTCCACTACACACCTCCAATAATACTGTGTTATGTCACACTATACTCCACTACACACCTCCAGTAATACTGTGTTAAGTCACACTATACTCCACTACACACCTCCCGTAATACTGTGTTATGTTACACTATACTCCACTACACACCTCCAGTAATACTGTGTTATGTCACACTATACTCCACTACACACCTCCAGTAATACTGTGTTAAGTCACACTATATACCACTACACACCTCCAGTAATACTCTGTTATGTCACACTATATTCCACTACACACCTCCAATAATACTGTGTTAAGTCACACTATATACCACTACACACCTTCAGTAATACTTTGTTATGTCACACTATACTCCACTACACACCTCCAGTAATACTGTGTTATGTCACATTATACTCCACTACACACCTCCAGTAATGCTGTGTTAAGTCGCACTATATTCCACTACACACCTCCAGTAATACTGTGTTATGTCACACTATACTCCACTACACACCTCCAGTAATGCTGTGTTATGTCACACTATATTCCACTACACACCTCCAGTAATGCGGTGTTATGTCACACTATATTCCACTACACACCTCCAGTAATACTGTGTTATGTCGCACTATACTCCACTACACACCTCCAGTAATACTGTGTTATGTCACACTATATTCCACTACACACCCAGTAATACTGTGTTATGTCACACTACACTCCACTACACACCTCCAGTAACGCTGTGTTATGTCACACTATATACCACTACACACGTCCAGTAATACTGTGTTAAGTCACACTATATTCCACTACACACCTCCAGTAATACTGTGTTATATCACACTATATACCACTACACACCTACAGTAATACTGTGTTAATCACACTATATACCACTACACAACTCCAGTAATGATGTGTTATATCACACTATATTCCACTACACACCTCCAGTAATACTGTGTTATGTCACACTATATTCCACTACACACCTCCAGTAATGCTGTGTTATGTCACACTATATTCCATAACACACCTCCAGTAATACTGTGTTATGTCACACTATACTCCACTACACACCTCCAGTAATACTGTGTTATGTCACAATATACTCCACTACACACCTCCAGTAATACTGTCTTAAGTCACACTATATACCACTACACACCTCCAGTAATACTGTGTTATGTCACACTATACTCCACTACACACCTCCAATAATACTGTGTTATGTCACACTATACTCCACTACACACCTCCAGTAATACTGTGTTATGTCACACTATACTCCACTACACACCTCCAGTAATACTGTGTTAAGTCACACTATATACCACTACACACCTCCAGTAATACTGTCTTATGTCACACTATATTCCACTACACACCTCCAATAATACTGTGTTAAGTCACACTATATACCACTACACACCTCCAGTAATACTGTCTTATGTCACACTATACTCCACTACACACCTCCAGTAATACTGTGTTATGTCACACTATACTCCACTACACACCTCCAGTAATGCTGTGTTAAGTCACACTATATTCCACTACACACCTCCAGTAATACTGTGTTATGTCACACTATACTCCACTACACACCTCCAGTAATGCTGTGTTATGTCACACTATATTCCACTACACACCTCCAGTAATGCTGTGTTAAGTCACACTATATTCCACTACACACCTTCAGTAATACTGTGTTATGTCACACTATACTCCACTACACACCTCCAATAATACTGTGTTATGTCACACTATACTCCACTACACACCTCCAATAATACTGTGTTATGTCACACTATACTCCACTACACACCTCCAGTAATACTGTGTTAAGTCAGACTATATTCCACTACACACCTCCAGTAATACTGTGTTATGTAACATATACTCCACTACACACCTCCAGTAATGCTGTGTTATGTCACACTATATTCCACTACACACCTCCAGTAATACTGTGATATGTCACACTAAATTCCACTACACCCCCCAGTAATACTGTGTTATGTCACACTATATTCCACTACACACCTCCAGTAATATTGTGTTATGTCACACTATATACCACTACACCCCCCCCCCCCAGTATACTGTGTTATGTCACACTATATTCCACTACGCACCTCCAGTAATACTGTGTTATGTCACACTATATTCCACTACACCCCCCCCCAGTAATACTGTGTTATGTCACACTATACTCCACTACACACCTCCAGTAATACAGTGTTATGTCCCACTATATTCCACTATACACCTCCAGTAATACTGTGTTATATCACACAACACTCCACTACAAACCTCCAGTAATACTGTGTTATATCACACTATATTCCACTACACACCTCCAGTAATGCTGTGTTATGTCACACTAAACTCCACTACACACCTCCAGTAATACTTGTTATGTCACACTATACTCCACTACACACCTCCAGTAATACTGTGTTATGTCACACTATATACCACTACACACCTCCAGTAATACTGTGTTATGTCACCCTATATTCCACTACACACCTCCAGTAATACTGTGTTATGTCACACTATACTCCACTACACACCTCAAGTAATACTGTGTTATGTCACACTACACTCCACTACACACCTCCAGTAATACTATGTCATGTCACACTATACTCCACTACACACCTCAAGTAATACTGTGTTATGTCACACTACACTCCACTACACACCTCCAGTAATACTGTGTTATGTCACACTACACTCCACTACACACCTCCAGCAATACTGAGTTATGTCACACTATATTCCAATACACACCTCCAGTAATACTGTGATATGTCACACTATATTCCACTACACACCTCCAGTAATACTGTGTTATATCACACAATATTCCACTACTCACCTCCAGTAATACTGTGTTATGTCACACTATATTCCACTACACACCTCCAGTAATAATGTGTTATCTCACACTATATTCCACTACACACCTCCAGTAATACTGTGTTATGTCACACTATATTCCACTACACACCTCCAGTAATACTGTGTTATGTCACACTACACTCCACTACACACCTCCAGTAATACTGTGTTAAGTCACACTATACTCCACTACACACCTCCCGTAATACTGTGTTATGTCACACTATACTCCACTACACACCTCCAGTAATACTGTGTTATGTCACACTATACTCCACTACACACCTCCAGTAATACTGTGTTATGTCACACTATATTCCACTACACACCTCCAGTAATACTGTGTTATGTCACACTATATACCACTACACACCTCCAGTAATACTGTGTTATGTCACACTATACTCCACTACACACCTCCAGTAATACTGTGTTATGTCACACTATATTCCACTACACACCTCCAGTAATACTGTGTTATGTCACACTATATACCACTACGCACCTCCAGTAATACTGTGTTATGTCACACTACACTCCACTACACACCTCCAGTAATACTGAGTTATGTCACACTATATTCCACTACACACCTCCAGTAATACTGTGTTATGTCACACTATATTCCACTACACACCTCCAGTAATACTATGTTATGTCACACTATATTCCACTACACACCTCCAGTAATACTGTGTTATGTCACACTATATTCCACTACACACCTCCAGTAATACTGTGTTATGTCACAACACTCCACAACACACCCCCAGTAATGCTGTGTTATCTCACACTATATTCCATAACACACCTCCAGTAATACTGTGTTATGTCACACTATACACCACTACACACCTCCAGTAATACTGTGTTATGTCACACTATATTCCACTACACACCTCCAGTAATACTGTGTTATGTCACACTATGCTCCACTACACACCTCCAGTAATACTGTGTTATGTCACACTATACTCCACTACACACCTCCAGTAATACTGTGTTAAGTCACACTATATACCACTACACACCTCCAGTAATACTGTGTTATGTCACACTATATTCCACTACACACCTCCAGTAATGCTGTGTTACGTCACACTATATTCCACTACACACCTCCAGTAATACTGTGTTATGACACACAACACTCCACTACACACCTCCAGTAATATTGTGTTATGTCACACTATACTCCACTACACACCTCCAGTAATACTGTGTTATGTCACACTATACTCCACTACACACCTCCAGTAATACTGTGTTAAGTCACACTATATACCACTACACACCTCCAGTAATACTGTGTTATGTCACACTATACTCCACTACACACCTCCAATAATACTGTGTTATGTCACACTATACTCCACTACACACCTCCAGTAATACTGTGTTAAGTCACACTATACTCCACTACACACCTCCCGTAATATTGTGTTATGTCACACTATACTCCACTACACACCTCCAGTAATACTGTGTTATGTCACACTATACTCCACTACACACCTCCAGTAATACTGTGTTAAGTCACACTATATACCACTACACACCTCCAGTAATACTGTGTTATGTCACACTATATTCCACTACACACCTCCAATAATACTGTGTTAAGTCACACTATATACCACTACACACCTTCAGTAATACTGTGTTATGTCACACTATACTCCACTACACACCTCCAGTAATACTGTGTTATGTCACACTATACTCCACTACACACCTCCAGTAATACTGTGTTATGTCACACTATACTCCACTACACACCTCCAGTAATACTGTGTTATGTCACACTATATTCCACTACACACCCAGTAATACTGTGTTATGTCACACTACA
>OZ024750.1:46186171-46188671 GCA_964016885.1 Eledone cirrhosa
TTTTCTGTATTACAGTTCTATTATTCTTGCCTGTTTATGATTTTACCCCAAGAACGAACAGTATTTCCCGGCGCCGAAGACGCTTCGTCCTCGACCACGCGCCCTAATTTTGATAATCAAAAATTTGAAAAAAAAAAATAATAAACAACCTTCGGCCTCCAGGAGGTGTGGTAGATTTTTTAGACTAATTTTAGGAAAAAAGTAGCGTCTTTGATGCCGGGAAATACGGTATTTACGATTTGTCTACTCGTAAAATTAATGTCTGTCTCTGTTTCATCTCTGCACCGTCCGCACCGGACGCCATGCTTTCCAGCATAGTTATGTCCCTTTATGGTCTGAGTTCAAATCTCGCAGAGGTTAACTTTGCCTTTCATCCTTACGGAGTTCGATAAAATAAAGTACAAGTAATACACTGAGATAATTGCTGGCCTTGTGCCATAAAGTAGGAACAATTATTTCTTACATGTTGTTTCTCAGCTTCAGAAGGACGCCTTCCTAACTTGGAAGTATCGTCGTGGTAGGAATCTAAACCAAATTTGTCCGACGGGTTTCCTATCATAAAAACCTGAGTTAAAAGAAATCGGATAATGATTCAATTTTTTCGATGTTATTGTTGTGATTTTCATGTTTCCAGGTTATTTTTCAGTTTCTTCCTATTTTGACTCCCCCCGCATAAATATATATATATATATATGTGTATATATATATATATATATATATATATATATATATATATGTAGGAGGTGAGTTTTATTGTATAAAGCAATGCAGATATCGGATAAGAAGCACTCTACAGTTTGTAGGACTGGAGTATATATAATATATAAGAACAAAAGATGTTTAAAAGAGTTCCATGTATTTTATTATGCGCATTTCAAAAACAAATATCATCATGCAATAATATTTGTGTTTTCATCAGATAAAATAGGAAGACATGATATGAAGGTTATAAAACACTTGTGGATGGTGCAGACATGCATACATACATATATATATATATATATATATATATATATATATATATGTAGATAAATCTACCAAGAGTTTACGGTAGTGTCCAATCCGTATGAAGAACTCAATGTATTCCGGATATCATGGAAAGAAGAGATGTAATGAAAAATCACTTTCGGTGAAAGATAAACGGTATACAGAGTCAAGATAAAATATTAAACAAATAATGAATAAACAATGAAACAGTTCCTTATATTAAACAAAAAAAGTTCATTATTTAACGATCGTTTCTAGGATATATATGTGTTAGAATTGGCATGCATATTCAACAGATCTATGTACAAAATTATACAAAATTATACAAACTATCAAGATTAAATATACATACCAACACATATATACGCCGTCTTCAGAAATAATGAAATATATTTATTGATAATAACAACAATTCAAAATTTCAGGTCCGTTTGGGAACAAAATTGACCAATGAAAATACAAAAGGTTTAATGCAGTTCGGTGTGTGTATATACATGTAACTACCCTTACACATATTTTACAAAAATGTATGCACAACTTGTATACGCATACCAAAAGGATGTATGCAAATACAAAATTTCAAGGTTAATGTCTCTGTAAGTTTATAATGCACAGATAAGATGCGTATAGACACATAAATATGAAATAAGTGTATACACATAATCTCATACTCACACATATCCGTACAATCACACACACACGCGCGTATATGCATAAACATACACATAACTACGAACATACAAACACACACACACCCCCACTCACATATATATATGTGGATATAAAATCCTAAGCACATGGATATTAATTCACTCACATAAACACTGGCACACACATTTAGATCAAGATACAGAAATTAGGTGGGAGGGGGGGAGAGGTCAGTATTCAACGGTTTGGGCAGACTGCTTAATATAGATGTATCTATAAACTAAGAAAATAAAAAATAATAAATAATAAATAAACATTAAAAAGGAAAGAAAAGAAAAAGAAAAAAGAAAAAAGAAATATATCAAGAAAATATATATATATATATATATATATATATATATATATATATATATACATACACACATATACACATATATATATATATACACATATACAAACACATACATACATATACACACATCCACACTTAGAACATACATACACACACATATATAAACATATACATATACACACATACATACATATACACACATACATATAAATACACATATATATATATATATATATATATACATATATATATATACATATATATATATATACATATACACACATACATACACATATAATCATACATACTATATAGACACACATATATATACACACATACACGCACATATACATACACTTACATACTTATATACATACAGATATACAAATACATACCTATATATACACACAAATACATACAGACATACATACATACATACAGACAAATACTTACGCATCTATATATCGGTATATACATACAAACACCACTACACTCTCACACAACACAGACATA
>OZ024750.1:46193671-46216171 GCA_964016885.1 Eledone cirrhosa
GTACTTTATTTTATCGACCCCGTAAGGATGAAAGGCAAAGTTAACCTCGGCGGGATTTGAACTCAGAGTTGCAAGGGCCGTAACTCTATATATATATATACCTATATATGTATGCCTATATATATATATACCTATATATGTATACCTATATATATATATATACCTATATATATACCTATATATATAACTCTCTCTCTATATATATATATAATGCATCATAAAATCAACCCCAGTATTGCACTCTTGTTCTTGTTCTTGTTCTTGTTCTTGTTCTTCTTTAACTACTTATTCCTGAGGGGGTTGTCAGGGGGCAGATACATCAAATACCCCCTCTAGCAGGTCCTGTCAGAAGCAACTATCTCCAACTGTTCCAGCTGGATCTCCAAGTTGGACCAGCTAATCTCATGGATGTTATCTAACCGTCTTGCTCGGGGTGAATCTACCCCTGGGTCTCCTGCCACTTGGTATTGCCCGTAAAATCTGTCCTGCGAATATTTCCTGATACATTCTAACCCCATGTACATAATGCTGGAGCTGTGATCTCAAAATTCGGAGAAGTAGGAGCTCTACCTGGAGTGACTCTCTGATCCCCTAACTATTCACTTTATCGAATAACGTTACTCCAAAGACCCTTCGGAGGAATCCCATTTCGGCCGCTTGTATTCGCGATCATATTCTATCGGTCATTACCCAAGATGCACTGGTACTTTATACTATCAACACCGAGATCTAAATACAAAATTGTCTTCGTGAGGATGGAACTCAAGACATAAGCAGTGGGAACAGATAATGGTAAGAATTTGTTCGATACTTTAAAATATAATTAATTGATATTTAATATTGTCATTCTCATCTGTTGTCGAAATTTTATCCATTTTAACTTGTTTATATAATTATTTATATTTTTAGTTATTGATCTGTGTGTGTTTGCTTGTGTGTATGTGTATGTATGTGTGTACATATGAGTGCGGGTGAATGTATGTCTGTGTGAATGTGTGTGTATATATATATATATATATATATATATATATATATATATAAAACATGAGAAGAAAGAATACTGCATGGTTGCACATGGGTTACATATGATAAAAATAGTCCTTCATCAGTGATTTTCCAACCTTCATTGGTATTTCATCGCTTTAAAAATCATATACCTCCAGTTGGTGCGAGCAATAGCTAAATAAAGCTATTGGGACAAGTAAATCGCGTAAAGCGAGCGAGACAAGTAAACAAACATAGAAGGATAGCAACGCAAAGATAGGAAAAAACAAGCACATGGGAGTCCGATCAGCTTAAGCTGTGTGGATTTCATGAGCGTGAGACAACAGATCGTCCGACGCGAGTGAGGTATGAGCAGGAAAGGACCCCATTTCAGGCCAAACGGGAGGAAGTGAGAAGGGGAGAAGCAGAGAGTGAGTGAGTGAAAGTGCGAGGAAGAGGCCAGTCGAGAGAAAGTGTAACTGGCAGAGGGGGCGAAAGAAGGTGAGAGAAACAGAGAGAGGGGGGAAGCAGTAAGAGAGAAACAGACAAACGCAGCTGGGGAAAATATATATAAAAACCATGAGAAGAATTAATACTGCGTGGTTGCACATGGGTTATCTATGATAAAAATAGTCCTTCATCAGTGATTTTCCAACCTTCATTAGTATGACATCGCTTTAAAAATCATATATATATATATATATATTATATATATGTAAATATATATATATTATATATATATACATACATAACAGAATTGTATATAGAAATAGCTTGTACAGGACTAGAACTTTTTCATTCGAAAGAAATCATCAGGAAAGCACTCTGCTGATGTATTGAGTGCCTTACTCACTGTGATTACCACCGATTGAAGTCGGGATTCACACACACAAACACAAACAGCAAATCACACACACATGCGCACGCACACACACACACACACACATATATATATATATATAATTTAGAAATCAATTTATAATATTTTTGTTTTTAATTGACCTACTTCTCCCAATTTAACCTAAGATCTAGCCGGATCTAACTTGGATCTAGCTCGGATATATATATATATATATATATATATATATATATATATATATATATATATATATATATATATATAAATGTAAGTATGCATGTATACGTACATACATATATGTATACAGACGTACAGTAGCATGCACATATACATATATATATATATATATATACACATATATATACATATGCATACAGGTACACATACATATATGCACGTATCAGTTTAGCGGCGCTAACGTCGCTTTGTTCGCTTGTAAACAAACTGAACAGCCTGAATTTATGCCATACGGTGTTAAGGCAACCACGTCACCTTTTTGTTCAACACTGACACAGGAACGATGTACTAGTTTCAAGCTTGTTAGCTATCATCAGCACCGTTTACCCATCTGCCAGATAGTTGAACGTTCGAAAGTATATACTTTCCTTATGAAAATTAACGGCTGAGCAGCCTAATTTGCATATTGAGTGAGTTAAATCGGTTAGGCATACCGAAAACGATAAATTGAAACAAAATGAAAACGAAATTTCATTTCTCACTCTTAGTATGGCACTTACTTAAATGTAAGTATGCATGTATACGTACATACATATATGTATACAGACGTACAGTAGCATGCACATATACACATATATATATATATATATATACACATATATATACATATGCATACAGGTACACATACATATATGCACGTATCAGTTTAGCGGCGCTAACGTCGCTTTGTTCGCTTGTAAACAAACTGAACAGCCTGAATTTATGCCATACGGTGTTAAGGCAACCACGTCACCTTTTTGTTCAACACTGACACAGGAACGATGTACTAGTTTCAAGCTTGTTAGCTATCATCAGCACCGTTTACCCATCTGCCAGATAGTTGAACGTTCGAAAGTATATACTTTCCTTATGAAAATTAACGGCTGAGCAGCCTAATTTGCATATTGAGTGAGTTAAATCGGTTAGGCATACCGAAAACGATAAATTGAAACAAAATGAAAACGAAATTTCATTTCTCACTCTTAGTATGGCACTTACTTAAATGTAAGTATGCATGTATACGTACATACATATATGTATACAGACGTACAGTAGCATGCACATATACATATATATATATATATATATACACATATATATACATATGCATACAGGTACACATACATATATGCACGTATCAGTTTAGCGGCGCTAACGTCGCTTTGTTCGCTTGTAAACAAACTGAACAGCCTGAATTTATGCCATACGGTGTTAAGGCAACCACGTCACCTTTTTGTTCAACACTGACACAGGAACGATGTACTAGTTTCAAGCTTGTTAGCTATCATCAGCACCGTTTACCCATCTGCCAGATAGTTGAACGTTCGAAAGTATATACTTTCCTTATGAAAATTAACGGCTGAGCAGCCTAATTTGCATATTGAGTGAGTTAAATCGGTTAGGCATACCGAAAACGATAAATTGAAACAAAATGAAAACGAAATTTCATTTCTCACTCTTAGTATGGCACTTACTTAAATGTAAGTATGCATGTATACGTACATACATATATGTATACAGACGTACAGTAGCATGCACATATACACATATATATATATATATATATACACATATATATACATATGCATACAGGTACACATACATATATGCACGTATCAGTTTAGCGGCGCTAACGTCGCTTTGTTCGCTTGTAAACAAACTGAACAGCCTGAATTTATGCCATACGGTGTTAAGGCAACCACGTCACCTTTTTGTTCAACACTGACACAGGAACGATGTACTAGTTTCAAGCTTGTTAGCTATCATCAGCACCGTTTACCCATCTGCCAGATAGTTGAACGTTCGAAAGTATATACTTTCCTTATGAAAATTAACGGCTGAGCAGCCTAATTTGCATATTGAGTGAGTTAAATCGGTTAGGCATACCGAAAACGATAAATTGAAACAAAATGAAAACGAAATTTCATTTCTCACTCTTAGTATGGCACTTACTTAAATGTAAGTATGCATGTATACGTACATACATATATGTATACAGACGTACAGTAGCATGCACATATACATATATATATATATATATATACACATATATATACATATGCATACAGGTACACATACATATATGCACGTATCAGTTTAGCGGCGCTAACGTCGCTTTGTTCGCTTGTAAACAAACTGAACAGCCTGAATTTATGCCATACGGTGTTAAGGCAACCACGTCACCTTTTTGTTCAACACTGACACAGGAACGATGTACTAGTTTCAAGCTTGTTAGCTATCATCAGCACCGTTTACCCATCTGCCAGATAGTTGAACGTTCGAAAGTATATACTTTCCTTATGAAAATTAACGGCTGAGCAGCCTAATTTGCATATTGAGTGAGTTAAATCGGTTAGGCATACCGAAAACGATAAATTGAAACAAAATGAAAACGAAATTTCATTTCTCACTCTTAGTATGGCACTTACTTAAATGTAAGTATGCATGTATACGTACATACATATATGTATACAGACGTACAGTAGCATGCACATATACATATATATATATATATATATACACATATATATACATATGCATACAGGTACACATACATATATGCACGTATCAGTTTAGCGGCGCTAACGTCGCTTTGTTCGCTTGTAAACAAACTGAACAGCCTGAATTTATGCCATACGGTGTTAAGGCAACCACGTCACCTTTTTGTTCAACACTGACACAGGAACGATGTACTAGTTTCAAGCTTGTTAGCTATCATCAGCACCGTTTACCCATCTGCCAGATAGTTGAACGTTCGAAAGTATATACTTTCCTTATGAAAATTAACGGCTGAGCAGCCTAATTTGCATATTGAGTGAGTTAAATCGGTTAGGCATACCGAAAACGATAAATTGAAACAAAATGAAAACGAAATTTCATTTCTCACTCTTAGTATGGCACTTACTTAAATGTAAGTATGCATGTATACGTACATACATATATGTATACAGACGTACAGTAGCATGCACATATACATATATATATATATATATATACACATATATATACATATGCATACAGGTACACATACATATATGCACGTATCAGTTTAGCGGCGCTAACGTCGCTTTGTTCGCTTGTAAACAAACTGAACAGCCTGAATTTATGCCATACGGTGTTAAGGCAACCACGTCACCTTTTTGTTCAACACTGACACAGGAACGATGTACTAGTTTCAAGCTTGTTAGCTATCATCAGCACCGTTTACCCATCTGCCAGATAGTTGAACGTTCGAAAGTATATACTTTCCTTATGAAAATTAACGGCTGAGCAGCCTAATTTGCATATTGAGTGAGTTAAATCGGTTAGGCATACCGAAAACGATAAATTGAAACAAAATGAAAACGAAATTTCATTTCTCACTCTTAGTATGGCACTTACTTAAATGTAAGTATGCATGTATACGTACATACATATATGTATACAGACGTACAGTAGCATGCACATATACATATATATATATATATATATACACATATATATACATATGCATACAGGTACACATACATATATGCACGTATCAGTTTAGCGGCGCTAACGTCGCTTTGTTCGCTTGTAAACAAACTGAACAGCCTGAATTTATGCCATACGGTGTTAAGGCAACCACGTCACCTTTTTGTTCAACACTGACACAGGAACGATGTACTAGTTTCAAGCTTGTTAGCTATCATCAGCACCGTTTACCCATCTGCCAGATAGTTGAACGTTCGAAAGTATATACTTTCCTTATGAAAATTAACGGCTGAGCAGCCTAATTTGCATATTGAGTGAGTTAAATCGGTTAGGCATACCGAAAACGATAAATTGAAACAAAATGAAAACGAAATTTCATTTCTCACTCTTAGTATGGCACTTACTTAAATGTAAGTATGCATGTATACGTACATACATATATGTATACAGACGTACAGTAGCATGCACATATACACATATATATATATATATATATACACATATATATACATATGCATACAGGTACACATACATATATGCACGTATCAGTTTAGCGGCGCTAACGTCGCTTTGTTCGCTTGTAAACAAACTGAACAGCCTGAATTTATGCCATACGGTGTTAAGGCAACCACGTCACCTTTTTGTTCAACACTGACACAGGAACGATGTACTAGTTTCAAGCTTGTTAGCTATCATCAGCACCGTTTACCCATCTGCCAGATAGTTGAACGTTCGAAAGTATATACTTTCCTTATGAAAATTAACGGCTGAGCAGCCTAATTTGCATATTGAGTGAGTTAAATCGGTTAGGCATACCGAAAACGATAAATTGAAACAAAATGAAAACGAAATTTCATTTCTCACTCTTAGTATGGCACTTACTTAAATGTAAGTATGCATGTATACGTACATACATATATGTATACAGACGTACAGTAGCATGCACATATACATATATATATATATATATATACACATATATATACATATGCATACAGGTACACATACATATATGCACGTATCAGTTTAGCGGCGCTAACGTCGCTTTGTTCGCTTGTAAACAAACTGAACAGCCTGAATTTATGCCATACGGTGTTAAGGCAACCACGTCACCTTTTTGTTCAACACTGACACAGGAACGATGTACTAGTTTCAAGCTTGTTAGCTATCATCAGCACCGTTTACCCATCTGCCAGATAGTTGAACGTTCGAAAGTATATACTTTCCTTATGAAAATTAACGGCTGAGCAGCCTAATTTGCATATTGAGTGAGTTAAATCGGTTAGGCATACCGAAAACGATAAATTGAAACAAAATGAAAACGAAATTTCATTTCTCACTCTTAGTATGGCACTTACTTAAATGTAAGTATGCATGTATACGTACATACATATATGTATACAGACGTACAGTAGCATGCACATATACACATATATATATATATATATATACACATATATATACATATGCATACAGGTACACATACATATATGCACGTATCAGTTTAGCGGCGCTAACGTCGCTTTGTTCGCTTGTAAACAAACTGAACAGCCTGAATTTATGCCATACGGTGTTAAGGCAACCACGTCACCTTTTTGTTCAACACTGACACAGGAACGATGTACTAGTTTCAAGCTTGTTAGCTATCATCAGCACCGTTTACCCATCTGCCAGATAGTTGAACGTTCGAAAGTATATACTTTCCTTATGAAAATTAACGGCTGAGCAGCCTAATTTGCATATTGAGTGAGTTAAATCGGTTAGGCATACCGAAAACGATAAATTGAAACAAAATGAAAACGAAATTTCATTTCTCACTCTTAGTATGGCACTTACTTAAATGTAAGTATGCATGTATACGTACATACATATATGTATACAGACGTACAGTAGCATGCACATATACATATATATATATATATATATACACATATATATACATATGCATACAGGTACACATACATATATGCACGTATCAGTTTAGCGGCGCTAACGTCGCTTTGTTCGCTTGTAAACAAACTGAACAGCCTGAATTTATGCCATACGGTGTTAAGGCAACCACGTCACCTTTTTGTTCAACACTGACACAGGAACGATGTACTAGTTTCAAGCTTGTTAGCTATCATCAGCACCGTTTACCCATCTGCCAGATAGTTGAACGTTCGAAAGTATATACTTTCCTTATGAAAATTAACGGCTGAGCAGCCTAATTTGCATATTGAGTGAGTTAAATCGGTTAGGCATACCGAAAACGATAAATTGAAACAAAATGAAAACGAAATTTCATTTCTCACTCTTAGTATGGCACTTACTTAAATGTAAGTATGCATGTATACGTACATACATATATGTATACAGACGTACAGTAGCATGCACATATACACATATATATATATATATATATACACATATATATACATATGCATACAGGTACACATACATATATGCACGTATCAGTTTAGCGGCGCTAACGTCGCTTTGTTCGCTTGTAAACAAACTGAACAGCCTGAATTTATGCCATACGGTGTTAAGGCAACCACGTCACCTTTTTGTTCAACACTGACACAGGAACGATGTACTAGTTTCAAGCTTGTTAGCTATCATCAGCACCGTTTACCCATCTGCCAGATAGTTGAACGTTCGAAAGTATATACTTTCCTTATGAAAATTAACGGCTGAGCAGCCTAATTTGCATATTGAGTGAGTTAAATCGGTTAGGCATACCGAAAACGATAAATTGAAACAAAATGAAAACGAAATTTCATTTCTCACTCTTAGTATGGCACTTACTTAAATGTAAGTATGCATGTATACGTACATACATATATGTATACAGACGTACAGTAGCATGCACATATACATATATATATATATATATATACACATATATATACATATGCATACAGGTACACATACATATATGCACGTATCAGTTTAGCGGCGCTAACGTCGCTTTGTTCGCTTGTAAACAAACTGAACAGCCTGAATTTATGCCATACGGTGTTAAGGCAACCACGTCACCTTTTTGTTCAACACTGACACAGGAACGATGTACTAGTTTCAAGCTTGTTAGCTATCATCAGCACCGTTTACCCATCTGCCAGATAGTTGAACGTTCGAAAGTATATACTTTCCTTATGAAAATTAACGGCTGAGCAGCCTAATTTGCATATTGAGTGAGTTAAATCGGTTAGGCATACCGAAAACGATAAATTGAAACAAAATGAAAACGAAATTTCATTTCTCACTCTTAGTATGGCACTTACTTAAATGTAAGTATGCATGTATACGTACATACATATATGTATACAGACGTACAGTAGCATGCACATATACACATATATATATATATATATATACACATATATATACATATGCATACAGGTACACATACATATATGCACGTATCAGTTTAGCGGCGCTAACGTCGCTTTGTTCGCTTGTAAACAAACTGAACAGCCTGAATTTATGCCATACGGTGTTAAGGCAACCACGTCACCTTTTTGTTCAACACTGACACAGGAACGATGTACTAGTTTCAAGCTTGTTAGCTATCATCAGCACCGTTTACCCATCTGCCAGATAGTTGAACGTTCGAAAGTATATACTTTCCTTATGAAAATTAACGGCTGAGCAGCCTAATTTGCATATTGAGTGAGTTAAATCGGTTAGGCATACCGAAAACGATAAATTGAAACAAAATGAAAACGAAATTTCATTTCTCACTCTTAGTATGGCACTTACTTAAATGTAAGTATGCATGTATACGTACATACATATATGTATACAGACGTACAGTAGCATGCACATATACATATATATATATATATATATACACATATATATACATATGCATACAGGTACACATACATATATGCACGTATCAGTTTAGCGGCGCTAACGTCGCTTTGTTCGCTTGTAAACAAACTGAACAGCCTGAATTTATGCCATACGGTGTTAAGGCAACCACGTCACCTTTTTGTTCAACACTGACACAGGAACGATGTACTAGTTTCAAGCTTGTTAGCTATCATCAGCACCGTTTACCCATCTGCCAGATAGTTGAACGTTCGAAAGTATATACTTTCCTTATGAAAATTAACGGCTGAGCAGCCTAATTTGCATATTGAGTGAGTTAAATCGGTTAGGCATACCGAAAACGATAAATTGAAACAAAATGAAAACGAAATTTCATTTCTCACTCTTAGTATGGCACTTACTTAAATGTAAGTATGCATGTATACGTACATACATATATGTATACAGACGTACAGTAGCATGCACATATACACATATATATATATATATATATACACATATATATACATATGCATACAGGTACACATACATATATGCACGTATCAGTTTAGCGGCGCTAACGTCGCTTTGTTCGCTTGTAAACAAACTGAACAGCCTGAATTTATGCCATACGGTGTTAAGGCAACCACGTCACCTTTTTGTTCAACACTGACACAGGAACGATGTACTAGTTTCAAGCTTGTTAGCTATCATCAGCACCGTTTACCCATCTGCCAGATAGTTGAACGTTCGAAAGTATATACTTTCCTTATGAAAATTAACGGCTGAGCAGCCTAATTTGCATATTGAGTGAGTTAAATCGGTTAGGCATACCGAAAACGATAAATTGAAACAAAATGAAAACGAAATTTCATTTCTCACTCTTAGTATGGCACTTACTTAAATGTAAGTATGCATGTATACGTACATACATATATGTATACAGACGTACAGTAGCATGCACATATACATATATATATATATATATATACACATATATATACATATGCATACAGGTACACATACATATATGCACGTATCAGTTTAGCGGCGCTAACGTCGCTTTGTTCGCTTGTAAACAAACTGAACAGCCTGAATTTATGCCATACGGTGTTAAGGCAACCACGTCACCTTTTTGTTCAACACTGACACAGGAACGATGTACTAGTTTCAAGCTTGTTAGCTATCATCAGCACCGTTTACCCATCTGCCAGATAGTTGAACGTTCGAAAGTATATACTTTCCTTATGAAAATTAACGGCTGAGCAGCCTAATTTGCATATTGAGTGAGTTAAATCGGTTAGGCATACCGAAAACGATAAATTGAAACAAAATGAAAACGAAATTTCATTTCTCACTCTTAGTATGGCACTTACTTAAATGTAAGTATGCATGTATACGTACATACATATATGTATACAGACGTACAGTAGCATGCACATATACACATATATATATATATATATATACACATATATATACATATGCATACAGGTACACATACATATATGCACGTATCAGTTTAGCGGCGCTAACGTCGCTTTGTTCGCTTGTAAACAAACTGAACAGCCTGAATTTATGCCATACGGTGTTAAGGCAACCACGTCACCTTTTTGTTCAACACTGACACAGGAACGATGTACTAGTTTCAAGCTTGTTAGCTATCATCAGCACCGTTTACCCATCTGCCAGATAGTTGAACGTTCGAAAGTATATACTTTCCTTATGAAAATTAACGGCTGAGCAGCCTAATTTGCATATTGAGTGAGTTAAATCGGTTAGGCATACCGAAAACGATAAATTGAAACAAAATGAAAACGAAATTTCATTTCTCACTCTTAGTATGGCACTTACTTAAATGTAAGTATGCATGTATACGTACATACATATATGTATACAGACGTACAGTAGCATGCACATATACATATATATATATATATATATACACATATATATACATATGCATACAGGTACACATACATATATGCACGTATTAGTTTAGCGGCGCTAACGTCGCTTTGTTCGCTTGTAAACAAACTGAACAGCCTGAATTTATGCCATACGGTGTTAAGGCAACCACGTCACCTTTTTGTTCAACACTGACACAGGAACGATGTACTAGTTTCAAGCTTGTTAGCTATCATCAGCACCGTTTACCCATCTGCCAGATAGTTGAACGTTCGAAAGTATATACTTTCCTTATGAAAATTAACGGCTGAGCAGCCTAATTTGCATATTGAGTGAGTTAAATCGGTTAGGCATACCGAAAACGATAAATTGAAACAAAATGAAAACGAAATTTCATTTCTCACTCTTAGTATGGCACTTACTTAAATGTAAGTATGCATGTATACGTACATACATATATGTATACAGACGTACAGTAGCATGCACATATACACATATATATATATATATATATACACATATATATACATATGCATACAGGTACACATACATATATGCACGTATCAGTTTAGCGGCGCTAACGTCGCTTTGTTCGCTTGTAAACAAACTGAACAGCCTGAATTTATGCCATACGGTGTTAAGGCAACCACGTCACCTTTTTGTTCAACACTGACACAGGAACGATGTACTAGTTTCAAGCTTGTTAGCTATCATCAGCACCGTTTACCCATCTGCCAGATAGTTGAACGTTCGAAAGTATATACTTTCCTTATGAAAATTAACGGCTGAGCAGCCTAATTTGCATATTGAGTGAGTTAAATCGGTTAGGCATACCGAAAACGATAAATTGAAACATAACTCACTCAATATGCAAATTAGGCTGCTCAGCCGTTAATTTTCATAAGGAAAGTATATACTTTCGAACGTTCAACTATCTGGCAGATGGGTAAACGGTGCTGATGATAGCTAACAAGCTTGAAACTAGTACATCGTTCCTGTGTCAGTGTTGAACAAAAAGGTGACGTGGTTGCCTTAACACCGTATGGCATAAATTCAGGCTGTTCAGTTTGTTTACAAGCGAACAAAGCGACGTTAGCGCCGCTAAACTGATACGTGCATATATGTATGTGTACCTGTATGCATATGTATATATATGTGTATATATATATATATATATATATGTGTATATGTGCATGCTACTGTACGTCTGTATACATATATGTATGTACGTATACATGCATACTTACATTTAAGTAAGTGCCATACTAAGAGTGAGAAATGAAATTTCGTTTTCATTTTGTTTCAATTTATCGTTTTCGGTATGCCTAACCGATTTAACTCACTCAATATGCAAATTAGGCTGCTCAGCCGTTAATTTTCATAAGGAAAGTATATACTTTCGAACGTTCAACTATCTGGCAGATGGGTAAACGGTGCTGATGATAGCTAACAAGCTTGAAACTAGTACATCGTTCCTGTGTCAGTGTTGAACAAAAAGGTGACGTGGTTGCCTTAACACCGTATGGCATAAATTCAGGCTGTTCAGTTTGTTTACAAGCGAACAAAGCGACGTTAGCGCCGCTAAACTGATACGTGCATATATGTATGTGTACCTGTATGCATATGTATATATATGTGTATATATATATATATATATATGTATATGTGCATGCTACTGTACGTCTGTATACATATATGTATGTACGTATACATGCATACTTACATTTAAGTAAGTGCCATACTAAGAGTGAGAAATGAAATTTCGTTTTCATTTTGTTTCAATTTATCGTTTTCGGTATGCCTAACCGATTTAACTCACTCAATATGCAAATTAGGCTGCTCAGCCGTTAATTTTCATAAGGAAAGTATATACTTTCGAACGTTCAACTATCTGGCAGATGGGTAAACGGTGCTGATGATAGCTAACAAGCTTGAAACTAGTACATCGTTCCTGTGTCAGTGTTGAACAAAAAGGTGACGTGGTTGCCTTAACACCGTATGGCATAAATTCAGGCTGTTCAGTTTGTTTACAAGCGAACAAAGCGACGTTAGCGCCGCTAAACTGATACGTGCATATATGTATGTGTACCTGTATGCATATGTATATATATGTGTATATATATATATATATATATGTGTATATGTGCATGCTACTGTACGTCTGTATACATATATGTATGTACGTATACATGCATACTTACATTTAAGTAAGTGCCATACTAAGAGTGAGAAATGAAATTTCGTTTTCATTTTGTTTCAATTTATCGTTTTCGGTATGCCTAACCGATTTAACTCACTCAATATGCAAATTAGGCTGCTCAGCCGTTAATTTTCATAAGGAAAGTATATACTTTCGAACGTTCAACTATCTGGCAGATGGGTAAACGGTGCTGATGATAGCTAACAAGCTTGAAACTAGTACATCGTTCCTGTGTCAGTGTTGAACAAAAAGGTGACGTGGTTGCCTTAACACCGTATGGCATAAATTCAGGCTGTTCAGTTTGTTTACAAGCGAACAAAGCGACGTTAGCGCCGCTAAACTGATACGTGCATATATGTATGTGTACCTGTATGCATATGTATATATATGTGTATATATATATATATATATATGTATATGTGCATGCTACTGTACGTCTGTATACATATATGTATGTACGTATACATGCATACTTACATTTAAGTAAGTGCCATACTAAGAGTGAGAAATGAAATTTCGTTTTCATTTTGTTTCAATTTATATATATATATATATATATATATATATATATATATGAGTCTGTGAGTATTGATTTATTATTTTCTAGATCGTACAGGCAGACCTTATGTTGTTGAATTAAGATTTTTCTCTCTAGCGATCTTATTAGTCAATTGCAACTATAACATGTAAATGTTCATCAAATATTAATTTATACTGCTCAGAAGCGATTCCTAGAGCTGAAATGATTGTAAATGACCTCTCTGAGTCTAAACTCTAAGCTATTTATCACTGCTCCCCAAGGTGAGCTGAATTTTGTAATTCCATACAAACGGCTGTTATTTCTAGCACTATGTGTGGGACGTTAGAGGACTGGAATAAGCCGTGTGCAAAACCTCGTGTATTTTCGCTACGCTAACCAGACCTTAGATATTTTTCTGAGGTTGAGTTATTTTATTTTTATCTGGGTGCCTATTGATAAACACAGAAAAAGTTGATTAACTCACTGCTAATTAGTTAATTATTTTACTATTATACCATCCTTTGTGAAACATGTTTGAAGTTTGAAGTTCTGACCGATCTGCGGAAAAAGTTTGTATTTTGAATTTTAAACGTGTCTAGGTACCAAGGCTTTTTGCCCATATGAGTCTGTGAGTATTGATTTATTATTTTCTAGATCGTACAGGCAGACCTTATGTTGTTGAATTAAGATTTTTCACTCTAGCGATCTTATTAGTCAATTGCAACTATAACATGTAAATGTTCATCAAATATTAATTTATATATATATATATATGAATGTGTGTATAGTACATTTAACAATATACTGTATGTTTAATTAAAAACATTTTGAAGTCCTTGCGATAGCATTTTGAAGTAGTGACTATGTCACTTACTTCTTTTTTCGGCAAACGAAGAGGAGTTCGTTGCTCTGAGGAACACCAACAGTGTGAAACAGAATCTGTCAGCTTCTCTCCCTTCCTTTGCTGAAAAAAGAAGTAAGTGGCATAGTCAGTACTTAAAATGATAGCGCAAGGTCTTCAAAATGTTTTTTAATTAAACATACGGTATATTTTCAAATATACTATACATACATTCATTTATACATCGCTATTTCAGAGCACAAATCCTAATTTATATATATATATATATATATATATATATATATATATAAAAGGAAAAAATGAAACGAAATTTCATTTCCCACTCTTAGTACGGCTGTTACTTAAATATAAGTATTTACACGTACATACATATATGTATACAGACGTACAGTAGTATGTATATATATATACATACATGCACACATATATATATATGTACGTATGGATTCACCGAACATGTATTAAAATGCTCGGTGTGTTTGTAAACAAACATCCCGTATACGGATGTTTGTTTACAAACACACCGAGCATTATAATAAATGTTCGGTGAATCCATACGTACATATATATATGTGTGCATGTATGTATATATATATACATACTACTGTACGTCTGTATACATATATGTATGTACGTGTACATACTTATATATATATATATATATATATATATATATATATATTACAGCTATTGATTTAAGATCAATAATTGTTTCTATTTTAGGCACAAGGCCAGCAATTACCCAGTACATTACTGGTACTTTATTTTATCGACCCCGTAAGGATGACAGGCAAAGTCAACCTCGGCGGGATTTGAACTCAGATCATAAAGGGACGTAACTATTCTGGAAAGCATGGCGTTCGACCTTCTACCGATACTGCCAATCCACCGATCAAATTGATTTAAGATCAATAATGAAAAGTTATTGGCCAGTATATATGAATATCAGTTAAGGAAGACATGTTAATTGTTGGTGTTGTTGCTGTTATTGTTGTTGTTGGTGTTGTTATTTCTGTAGCTGTTTAACCCCAGGTCAATTCTCATTGGAGAAATGTCCTCTGTAATGTCCTCTGTAATATCAAAATTTAAATGAATATTCTTACAATGTTTGCCGAGCACGAAAAGGGGTTCGCATCAAATGGCTATGATATCAACCAATACCACATGAAACTATGTTAATTTATGCAACTATTGCCACCAATATTGTAAGTATATTCCTGTAAGTTTTGATATTACAAGTATTTGAAAGCAAGGAGTGTTTTCGTTGGTCACCTTGTAAAGTCGTAGGAAAGTTTATAATACAGAATGACTCGAAGATACGAGACAGTGAGAGGCAATAACAGTGCAGGGGAGACAATCCAATATCTCCTAGCAGCTTAATTTCCAGCCACCTCACGCTACGGCTGCTGGAATTATGTGGTATATGATGAATACTTGTCTAATAGTTCACACACACATAGATGTATACAACACACACGCATAGGCATACACATACATACACATACATACACACATACATACATACATACATACATACATACATACATACATACATACATACACACATACATACATAATACATACATAATTGTTTCTATTTTAGGCACAAGGCCAGCAATTACCCAGTGCATTACTGGTACTTTATTTTATCGACCCCGTAAGGATGAAAGGCAAAGTTAACCTCGGCGGGATTTGAACTCATAATACATACATAATACATACAAATATATACATCAATACATTCACATGCATATATATACATACATGCATACATACATACAAATATATACATAAATACATTCACATACATGTATATACATACATGCATGCATACATATAAATATATACATACATATGCATACAAACATACGTAAATACATATATACATATATACATACATGCATACATACATTTATACAAACACATGTATATATATAGAGAGAGAGAGAGCGAGAGAGATATTTATATATATATACACATACATACATACATACATACATACATACATACATACATACATACATACATACATACATATACATACAAGCATATATATATACATATACATACGTAGAGGAATACATAAATACATATATAGAGGAATGTATAAATATATACATTCATATATTCATACAAACATAATATAATACATACAAATAGATACACACATATATACACGCATGCGCAAGCGCATGCACATGCACACACACACATATACACGTGCACACACGCCGTATCATACAACATCATCTGTTGACGTCGCTCTTGTTCCTATATGTTATTAGAAAAGGCATGAATGTCACAACACCACACCAACTAGCCAACAATGAGCCTCTGTATGATAGCTCGATCTACTGGAAATAGCAACCAAATTTCACTCAAATCACACTTTGTTTTCTTAAAACAAGTTACAGTTCATAACTTTGGTAATAGACATGGATGGAGCATTTAATGAGTCTGATCATGTGTCAGTACGTGAAGAGTTGACCCAGGGTTAAACAACAACTATAACTTTAATTATAACATTATCCTGCCTATCTATATATATATTTCTTTAACAGGATCAAGAGGCTGTTGTTATTGCTCAAGCCCAGATCTGCCCTCGTCGCCCCTCGTCAGACCAGGTCTACCCTCGTCAACCCTGGTCAACCCTGGTCAATCCTGGTCAGCCCTGCTCAGCCCTGACAAATCCTGGTCATCCCATGGCTGTGATGGAATAATTGTTTCTACTTTAGGCACAAGGCCAGCAATTACCCAGTGCATTACTGGTACTTTATTTTATCGACCCCGTAAGGATGAAAGGCAAAGTCAACCTCGGCGGGATTTGAACTCAGATTGTAAAGGGACGTAACTATGCTGGAAAGCATGGCGTCCGACCCCCTACCGATACTGCCAATCCAATGAAAAACGTTTTGGTCGTAAAAATACCGTCCTTTTTTTTCCTTCCTCAAAATTATTATCATTATATTTCAGCGGAATTGGCAGTATCGGTAGAGGGTCGGGCGCCATGCTTTGACGCATAGAGTTACGGCCCTTGCCATTCTGAGTTCAAATCCCGCCGAGGTTAACTTTGCCTTTCATCCTTACGGGTCGATAACATAAAGTACCAGTAATGCACTGGTTAATTGCTGGCCTTGTGCAAAAAGTAGAAACAATTATATTTCAGTTGAAAAGGGCGGTGGAATACTTTGCGACATATAGTTACGTCTCTTACGTTCTGATTTCAAATCCTGCTGAGGTTAGCTTTGTCTTTCATTCTTACGGATTCGATAAATAAAGTACCAGTAACGAACTGGAGTTGTTTTTCCTCTCCCCCAAACAATCGTACGTCTTGTGTCTGAATCAGAAATATATAATTTTTTTGTTCTTAAATAATCATGTATATATTGAAATTATACTTACTATTATGAAATTATGACTGAGTTATTCAGAAGTACGTTTCGATATCATGGGGTCCTGAGTCCGATAGCTCTTGTCGCAACATAGCCAGGAGTAGACACAAGGTTTGTGAATGAAATATGGTATCTAGTTAGTGTGTCAAAGCCCTTTGGATGAATTGTAATTATAATTTAAACTCCCAGCCGTATCATATTATATCGCAAGAATTCGAAATTGGGTACATTATATACACGTGTCCACTGGCTGACTGGCCAAGTTGCCAGGCTGCCCAATGCCAAGTGGGCCCCAAAGGGCCCACGATAACATTGCGGGGGCCCAAATTAGCATTGCAGGGCCCGCCGTAGTATTTTGGGGGCCAATGCTTAGCTTGCAAAAAGTACCTGAAGTCTAAGAGAAGGAATAGAATTTTTTTAAAAATGAATAAAGCAATTAATCAAAGCATATGGACAACCAATTCCCCAGGGAATTAATAGATATCAAAATATATGATAGTGCTATTAGCTGGAATCGGGGGTTGTACATTCTACTAAATCTAAAGCTTAGTGTATTATTTCATGCATGAAAACATACATATATAGACACACACAAGCATATATATATATATATATATATATATTGTTATACTTTGGGAGGGTCATGTTGCCAATAAGAAACACACGCACCAGTTGCTTTCACTTCAATTTATTATATATTTATAAATTTATAAATTTATAAATTTACAAATCTACAAACTTATAAATTTCTGGTTGGTTGGTTGGTTCCACAACCAGATAGTTGTTTATATATAGTCATAGTCCTTTCGTCACACACTCTGTGACCTCTTCAGTGACTGGGGATTCCTCTCTTTGTTTCTGTGCCTTTCCTTTCTTCTATCCTACGCCATTTTGTTGGCAACATGACCCTCCCAAAGTATAACAATATCGGTTTCAACACACGATTTCAGATAAAGAATCTTGCTAAACAAATTCAGAAACGAAATATATATATATACATATATATATATACAAATATTTACACATACACCAATTAAACAAAGTCACAGGTATATATGTGTTTTTGCAACTTTTCACGATGTGGCTCAATGGAGAATTAATAAATTAATCAGAGCGAAATACTATAGAGTAAAGCATGTCCAGAGAATTATTTGATAATATATATACATCATCTCTACTCCCAATCAGCATAATTAACCACACAAAAAATCAATTAGCCCAGGCTATAAGAATAAAAGGCATCTATGAAGAAACAGTAAATAAATACGCCATTGTGGCGTGCAACCGCTATAGAATATTTACCCAACATTTCAACAGCACGTGGAAATTAATTAAATACACGGTCAACCATACATAATTAGGTAAAAATTAATGTTAGAAATGCTTATATACATACGAGGACTAAATCACTAAATCCCGACCCTTTGGTTTCGCTCACTTTTGAGATACCTTATTTAAGGTTCATACTCGAGTTTTAGAGCTCTTCGGGGGATAAACTCACTAGGACATATTATTTTCTGAAAATAGGACATCGAAATCGATCAGTAGCGCGCCCAAGGCCTTTTATCGATCAAAAGGCCATGAGGGAAAGAAAAGAAATATATATATATATTGTGTGTGTGGGGGTATTACACGTCTTCTGGTGAGGATTCAACTGGGTCGGAAAACGATTAACAGTATCGGAAGAGCATTTGACATCATGCTCTGCGGCATATTGTTACGTCTTATTACGTTCTGAGTTAGCTTTACCTTTCATCTTTATGGGCCGATTAAATAAAGTACTAGTAATGAAATGGGGTTGATTTAATCGACTTCTTTCACCTCCAAAATTGTTGCCGTGTGCCTAAATTAGGTGGATTGGCAGTATCGGTAGAGAGTCGGACGCCATGCTTTCCAGCATAGTTACGTCCCTTTACGATCTGAGTTCAAATCCCGCGCAGGTTGACTTTGCCTTTCATCCTTACGGGGTCGATAAAATAAAGTACCAGTAATGCACTGGGATAATTGCTGGCCTTGTGCCAAAAGTAGAAACAATTATTTATCATGGTTATAATAAGTGGCGGACTGGTTCTAAAAATATTGGTTGCCAGGAGATGAAGGAGGCCCACCTACATATAGAATGCTATCATTTAATTTTTATAACGTATAAATAATACATTAGTGGAAACAAAACAGTGCAATGAAATGTTTGCGGAAAACTATCTTACCTTCTCCATTAAAAAATATTATGTATTGTGTGAAATCCAGAGACTTTCAATAATGACCAGAAGTCGACCCTAAATATTACTAATAGCTCTAGGAAAGCTATGAACGACACCATATTTAACTTTGATTTTGAAAGTAGATTTATTATTATCAATTTTCATTATACGTTTGTAGCTGTCTCGGTGGCCTAGTTGGAGCAATCATAGCCGGTGGTGACAATGGTCTGAAGTTCGAGACTAGGGTTTCCGTTAAATCTTTTCAGTTTTTTTCTATTGGTTGTAAAATAGAAACTAAAAAAGGTTACATGTACCTCTTGACCAGGACTGATCCCAGGGCCAGGATCTCCACCATTTATAGTACCTACCACTAGGCCACAGAGACAATTACAAAAATCTGATGAAAATTCATATTTGTTAACCTACTTACAAAATTTTCAAAACAAAGTGTTGTGGTGTCGTTTCATGTCTTTACATTATGGGACGATGTGCTGGGAATAGCAGCCAAATCACTCTCGAAGCAAGTACAATCCAAGCCATTTCGATAATTTGTTTCTCATCTATCTAGACTACATTTTAACCTGAATCCATGTTTCATTTCTGTTCCACCACATTTCTCCCACGCTCTCTCTCTCTCTCTCTCTCTCTATATATATATATATATATATATATATATATAAATATATATATATATATATATCCCTCTCTCTCTCTCTCTGTGATATTTGAATCTACTATGATTTTGGCTTACCTTATTCCTATATGTATGTTTTTGTATGTCAGTTAGATTCAAACTTACAATGATTGGCATTATATATATATAATTGGATTGGCAGTACCGGTAGAGGGTCGGACGCCATGCTTTGCAGCAAAGAGTTACGGCCCTTTATGGTCTGAGCTCAAATCCCGCCGAGGTTATCTTTGCCTTTCATCCTTACGGGGTCGATAAAATAAAGTACCAGTCACGCACTGGGGTCGATTTAATCGACTTCCCTCCCCCCAAAAAAAAAAAAAAAAATTACTGGCCTTGTGCCTATATAAGAAACCATTATATATATATAATTGGATTGGCAGTATAGGCAGAGGGTCGGACGCCATGCTTTGCAGCAAAGAGTTACGGCTCTTTATGGTCTGAGTTCAAATCCCGCCGAGGTTAACTTTGCTTTTCATGCTTACGGAGTCGATAAAATAAAGTACCAGTAATGCACTGGGATAATTGCTGGCCTTGTACCAAATGTAGAAACAATTATTACAGATTTTGTCATTGTTGTTGTTGTTATTTACATACCACGTGACTTATCAATTGAATAGCAATCTGTTTCCAAAATATGAAATTATTGTATTTTTGATATACCAACATTGAAGTTGTTGTTATTGTTGTTATTACCCTATTTAATTTCACTCCAGCAGATCTATGCTTACAGATATATCCAGTCATGACCATCCCATTAATTTATATTTGATGAAATTATCGAAATGGCTTGGCTTGTACTTGCTTCGGGAGGTGATTTGGCTGCTATTCCCAGCACATCGTTCCACAATGTAAAAAAAAGTCCCTCCCGCTTTATGTGCCCTTGTGCTCCATTATAATAACTGTTTCTACATTTGGCACAAGGCCAGCAATTATCCCAGTGCATTACTGGTACTTTATTTCACATTACTGGTACTCAGATCACAAAGGGAGGTAATTCTTTGCTTCAAAGCATGGCGTCCGACCCACTACCGATATTGCCAATCCACCATAATAGTTGTTTCGACGTTTGGCACAAGGCCAGCAATTACCCAGTACATTACTGGTACTTTATTTTATCGACCCCGTAAGGATGAAAGGCAAAGTTAACCTCGGCGGGATTTGAACTCAGACTGTAAAGGGACGTAACTATGCTAGAAAGCATGGCGTCCAACCCTCTACCAACACTGTCAATTCACCACCATAATAATGTTAACAAAGAGTTGTTCTGATTAAAAAAAATAATTGTTTCTACTTTAGGCACAAGGCCAGCAAATACCCAGTTCATTACTGGTACTTTATTTTATCGACCCCATAAGGATGAAAGGCAAACTTAACCTCGGCGGGATTTGAACTCAGACTGTAAAGGGACGTAAT
>OZ024750.1:46221171-46223671 GCA_964016885.1 Eledone cirrhosa
TGCGCCAAAAATGCTTCTAACCCAGACTGAATTTCTTGCTCTCTGTTAAGTTACATACGTTTTTTGAGTTTATTTATTCCCTTTTGGCATTCAAAATTCAATTCAAAATATTTACCATCCTTCAATGGCCGACTAACTAACGTAGCAGTTAAATGACATGCGTGGCTTTACATTTATATCCTTCCTTAGATGGACTATGTAGTGTCTCGGGCTGCTTTTTGGAGTGTTTCTTTTTGTATTTGCAGTGATTGCTAGCTCTCGTTCAATCAACCCTTCTCCATTTATGATAAAATAATCATTTCTAAATATGGCACAGGGCCGTCTATCAAATATCTTTCATTTTCTAACTATTAGTTTTTTTAACTGAAAGTAGTAGGATGTCTGAAGTGTCAATTTCCATTTTTGTTTTATATATATATCTACCCTTTTTCTTCTTCGCCCATTTATTCAAGAGAGGGTCGTGCGGGCTGAGTCCTCAAACTCCATCCATGGGGTCCTGTCAGAAGCAAACATCTCCCACAGATCCAGCACGATCCCCAAGCGAGACCAGTCAAGCTCATGGATGTTATCCAACCATCTTGCTCAGGGTTTACACCTGGGTCTCTTGCCGGTTGGTTTACCCCGTAAAATTAATCTGTCCAGTGATTCTTTCCTGGGACATTCTAACCACATGCCCATAGTATCTGCCCATAGTATCTGCTCATAGTATTGCAGATGTGGTCCATCAATTCGGAGTGACTCTCTGATCTCCGAACGCACTCTATCGAGTAGGATCCCATTTTGGCCGCTTATATTCGCGATCGCATTCTTTCTGTCATAACCCAACATTGATAACCATAAGTAAGGGTTGACACGGGATTTGAATTGAAGATAGCGAATATGATTTTACGCCTAAGTCTCGCATTACTGCACGAGCTTCTGCAATTCTTGCAATTAATTCAGCCTCCTGACTTCCATCACTGGTAAACACAGCCCCGAGATACTTGAACGTCTCTACCAGCTTCAATGGAACTTCATTTACATGTAGAGTGCACGGCAAAGGCTTCCTAGAGAGGACGAGTGTTTCAGTCTTCGCAGCACTGATTTCCATTCCAGTCATGCATCACTCAGCATCAAACCTATCAAGTGTAAGTCGTAGATCCCTTTCTGTCCAGTTAAGTAACATCATATCGTCTGCAATTTCCAGCTGATTGATTTTACACTCACCCCTCATGATACCACTTCCAACCCAGCTACGCATGTCAATCATGTTCATGTAAATAATTGTTTCTACTTTTGGCACAAGGCCAGCAATAACCCAGTACATTACTGGTACTTTATTTTATCGACCCCGTAAGGATGAAAGGCAAAGTTAACCTCGGCGGGATTTGAACTCAGAACGTAAAGGGAAAGCATGTCCGACCCTGTAAATAATGAGCAGGAGAAGTGGCAGTACGCACCCTTGGCGAAGTCCAATTCCCACACTGAATGGTTTCGATGTAGCACCATTTCTCCGAAAACAAATCCTCGCGCATTCGTATAGGGACATCAGGGCAACAAGAAGCTGACCATTGATTCCATAGGGTTGCACATTCTTCTACAGTAGTCCCGAAGAACGCGGTCATATGCTTTTTATGGCAATATTCCGACGATTTCTCGAAGACCTGTTGCATTGTGAATACTTAGTAGGCTGTTGTGACCGGGGCGAATATTGCACTGTTTACAAGCTAGCTTGGAATCTACAATCTCCCTCAATCTCTTTCCTAAACTCTTAGCATAAGCTTTACTAGGGAGGCTTAACAAGGAGATCCATTTGCAATTGAAACAATCTCTCTCGTGTCCATTTTTGAAAATTGAGCTTGTCACTCCCGCTTTCCATTGCGTGGGTGCCTTTCCAGAGATCCAGGTCACTCGGCACACACGAGTCAGCCATACCGTCTCTATTTACGGCTTTTAACATCTCGGGTCGGATTTCATCTTTCACGTCGGTCTTGTCACATTTGAGCTTTTTTAACTGCTCCTCTGACCTCGACCTCTGGGTGGTTAGTCTCCGCTCCCAGATGCACCACATGTACATCAGGAAATGTTATGATGGGGTTTAGGAGATCAGCAAAGTATTCTCTCCACCTCGCTAGGATACACCTCTCCGAAGAGGGAACACCAAACGCATTCTTGATAACAGGTGTGGAGGAGGGCTTCTTATTATGAAGTAGGCGGCTGGTCTGCCAGAACACTTTCTTTGCTAATCTGAAGTCGGGCTCTAGCTTAATCCCAAACTCCTCCCTTGTCTTAACTTTGGATGTCTTTACTGTCTCTGAGTGGATACCTAGTGTCTATCGGGAGATGCCCAGAGTTAAAATCGGTATTCAATACGTTAGTAGAACATATGCATCTTTATTTTATAATTGACATCAACATTACTATAACTCTTTCATTTGTCTGGTGATTTCAGTTCTAGTCCTGTAGAAGTCATATCTATACAAAATAAAGATATATAGATATATATACAGGGTGTCCCCCC
>OZ024750.1:46233671-46246171 GCA_964016885.1 Eledone cirrhosa
TATTAAAAAATATTACGTATTAAAAAATTTACATATTAAAGATATTAAAAATAAAAATAAAAAATATTATAAAATACTACAATAATAAAATCTAAAAGAAATCCACCCCCTAACAAACTTTTATCTGACTTTGAAAACGATATAATGTCTATCATACAAGGGGTCAAATTCAAGAGAAACTTCAAAGGCCAGGAATATCTGAAAGGCATTAAGGATAACATTGAGACCTTAGAGAAAACTGAGAAGATCTTGGTGAAATCTGACAAGACCAACAACCTCTATGGAGTGCAGAAAGACATGTATAATGGCCTCATACTGAAAGAGCTGAGGAAAAAGTACAAGGTAGCAGATAAGGCCGAACTTGAGAAAATGAATGTCGAAGCATCTTGTATAATGCACGAGTTGGAAATTGAGAACAGAACACAACCTTTCGTGCCCAGGAAACCGAAGATCAATATGAAGGATCACAAGAGGAATTTTGAAAATGACCTGCCAGTTAGATTGATCGCACCATCAAAATCGGACCTGGGCAAATTAAGCAAAAACATTCTTGACAGGGTGATACAGCAAATTAAGAACTTGGATTGTGTATCTAACCTGAGCTTGTGGAAGGGAACTGGAGAGGTTGTTGAGTGGTTTAGGCAAATTAAATATAACAATAATAATAGGTTTATTCAACTTGATATAGCTAACTATTATTCTTCTATTACCCATAGTCTACTAAATAAGGCACTAAATTACGCATTCAAACATACTGACCTAACTAGCAAAGAAATGCATATTATATTATCGGCTAGGAAAACTTTGATAGAATTTAATGACAAATTATGGACCAGAGCAGATAGAGATAGCAATTTTGACATAACTATGGGATCTTCCGACTCAGCTCAGGTAACTGACCTTGTGGGCTTATTTTTAATCAATTCGCTAAATAGGAAAATACCTGGTACTACCGGAGGTTTATATAGGGATGACATGCTTTTACTTATTAATAATAATAACCCTGAACTAAATAGAAAATGTAAACAAATTACAAATTTTTTTAATTACTTTAACCTTAAAATAGAAATTGAGAACAACCATAGAATAGTCAATTTCCTAGATATAACATTAAATCTCAACACATGTCTCCACTATCCTTTTCACAAGTTGAATGAAAACTTAAACTATGTCAACTTTAACTCTAACCACCCCAGATCTGTCAAAAACACTATAGTAAACTCTATTCAAAAACGTATCTCTAGGATCTCGTCGAATAGAAAGATTTTCGACGAAAAGGCCCAATACTATAATGAAGCATTAGCTAGGGCAGGATATGCTGATAAGATTGTGTACATAGATAATGATAGACAAACTAAACAAAGTAACAACTTTTTTAATTACGGCAACAACATTAACAACTATAATAGAAAGCATTACAATAATTCCAAAGGCCAAAAAAGAAATAGAACTAGGAACATAATTTGGTTCGCCCCCCCTTTCTCACTAAACATTAAAACCCACATCGCTAAATTATTTTTCAAAGCTCTTGATAATCACTTCCCTAGAACACATAGGTATCATTCAATTTTCAATAGGCATACAATTAAATTAACCTACTCATCCACCAAAAATTTAGCACAAAATATTAATAGAATAAATAATAGGAACTTAAAACCTAGTGATAATAGCATAAATAATATACAAGTTAACAAATGTAACTGTAGAGATAGATCTAAATGTCCGTTAAATAACAACTGCTTAGTTAAAAATATAGTATACAATTGTAATGGTAATACTGACTCTAATTCTTTTAACTACGTCGGTTCCACATCGACGGAATTTAAACTTCGCTATAATAACCACAAGAATTCTTTCACAGATCCAAGTAAAAAATCTTCAACGGCACTATCAGGCGTACTCTGGCAACTTAAGCTAGATAACGTTAGATATTCGACGGCTTGGAATATAGTCTCAAGGGGGATTCCTTTTAATTCATCCTCTGAGACATGTGACCTCTGCGCAGAGGAGATATTCTTTATACTAAAATCTAAAAATTCCCTTAATCTACGGACAAATTTATTCAGTTGTTGCAAACATAGATTAAACTCAACGTTTAAATATAAATTTAAATTTAAAATGTAGTATATTTAGTTTGATTTATATTTATATGGGAAACTAGCCGATAAATTTTTGATTCCTAAATTTTTGATTCCTTCTTTTTATTCTTTTTTTATTGTTTATTTTTATTTTATTTTTATTTAAACATTCCTCATGAAAAATTAAGCTACCCTAAAAGCTGATGCTCCAAATATTTTGAATAAACCTTACACTAGATAAACTTCTATATTAAATATAAGAACACATGTAGACCTAATTGGACATCATAAACTTTTTGAAATGATCTTTGCTAGATGTGATTTGATAGATAATTTTTGGCCTTGTCTTATAATGAACTTGGCAATATATTGTCAATTAATTTTGAAGGGTTGATCTTTGTGGTTTATTTTTATTTTTTATTATTGTAGTATTTTATAATATTTTTTATTTTTATTTTTAATATCTTTAATTATGTAAATTTTTTAATACGTAATATTTTTTAATACGTAATATTTTTTAGTATGTAATATTTTTAATATGTAATATTCTTTCGTAATATTTTTTTAGTTTTCTATTTTATTATTACTTATTATTATTATTATTATTATTGTTATCTTTTTATTTTTAGTTTTGTTTCTGATATATATTTTTATTAGTATATTGAAATCTGCTCTCTATTTCTGCTTGATAGATAATCTTGTAGAGTAAAGACAGGAATAATAATACACATATATGTATACTCAAATTTTTATACCACATTGAGAATGTTTTCCGTGAACTTAGAATTTGCAGAGTTGATAATGTGGATTCGCATGGATGTTTGTAGCTATAACATAAACATATGAATTTTTTAAAAAACTAAACATAAGATAATTAATTTTCACACACTATGGATACTTGTCTCATTCAGGAATACTGATATTTACAATATAGTGGAAGTTTTATGAATTCTAATACGTTAAGACATAGGGTTTTTACGCCTCGAATATATCTGGCTATTTTTAAATTTTCTCTCTCGCTATTTTTTCTCTCTCTATATTTTTTTTCTCTCTATATATATCTCCCTTACATTAATACTAGAGCTAAATAAATAAATAAATAAATAAATGTATCATTGATACATTTACTCAAAATGACCTCCCACTACCTAATTTTCTATATATATATGTATCTATCTCTATTTCCTCTCTCTCTCTCTATATATATATCTCTTTCTGTTTCTTTACATGAAGTTCTTCTCTTTATCTATCTTTCCATTTCTATATTTTGTTCCATGCATTTCTTCTTTTTCTTCCTTTTCTTCGTTTTCTGTCTTTCTTTCTTTTCTCTCTTTCTTTCTCTCTGTATAAAATTTTTTCACTGCCAGCTTAACCTCTTCAAATGCAAGTCGGTGTTATAACGGTATGTCGAATCTATTTATCTATAAAACTGTTTATATTGTATTTTGTCTGAGGAAGGCATAGCATATTGTTAATATGATATCCCCGAAATATATATAATGAAATAAATATGGTTTTATAAATATAGTTTCCATTTATTTAATATTGTAAATATACTCCAAATATTTGTCGAGTGCTTTTATATCAGTTATAAATATTTACTAGTTGTAACCCAACAATTTTAAATATAACTTTCCATATATATATATATATATATATATATACATCGTTCCTGTGTCAGTGTTGAACAAAAAGGTGACGTGGTTGCCTGAACACTGTACGGCGTAATTCAGGCTGTTCGTTTGTTTTCAAGCGAACAAACCGAGCATTATAATAAATGTTCGGTAAACTGATACGTGCATATATATATGTGTGCCTGTATGTATGTATATATATATATATATATATATATATATATATATATATATATATATATATATATATATATATATATATATATACATGCTACTGTACGTATGTATACATACATACTTACATTTAAGTAAGTGCCGTACTAAGAGTGATAAATGAAATTTCGTTTCATTCTATTCCATTTATATATATATATATATATATATATATATATATATATATATATATTACACAAATATCAAAGTTATGTTCAAATCATTTAATCGCTGACAATTGTTTCTTCCAAACTTTAGTTTGGAGTCATCGCAGCATTATCAATGTTTGTACCTGTAATTACCTCCTATTCAACTGAAGAATTATATAGAAACATATATATTGATGTTGTGAACAACAGTTTAGTATTTACAGTGTGTAATGGATGCGACATATATTATACGAGAATTGTACAATAATTCAAATTAAAATTAAAAGCACAGAGTGGAATACATTCGACAGATAATACAAGATAAGGGTGTATATATTTTAGAGTCTAGGTAACACCCTTTCATAAACCTAACGAAAAACTAATTTTTGTGGATACCAAGTCTAACTACCCTAAATCCATATTAAACTCAATCACTAAAGGAATATCTAATAGAATCTCTTGTCTATCATATAACGAAACCATATTTAACAATAATTCCCAATACTATAATTAGGCATTAGCTAAATCAGGCCATACAAATGGGGTTGAATTCCTACCTTTAAAATCACCTAGTTACAGCATCATTTCTCACAATATGCCCATGAGGAAAAATAATAAGAGTACTAGCCACTCTTACTCTAATACGAAGGGTAATATCAAACTTAACTCGCACCAAAGTAAACACCACGATAATATTATAAACAGAAATACAAAAAACAAAAATAGAGGAACTAATACATTCTTCAATCCCCCTTTCAATCTAAATGTCTCTACCAACTTGCCTAGGGCTTTCTTCTCAATCCTAGAAAAAAACTTCCCATCTGGCCACAAATACCATAATCTTATAAATAAAAATACCATTAAAATCTCTTACTCTACCACACCTAACATCGCATACCATATATCTAGTAGTAATAAAAGGAAGATTAATAATTATTTCCAACTAATTAAAACACAGCAGGAGGTAAACTTACAGAACAACATAGTACCTATAAACCCTAGTAGCAATAGTAATAATGGTAATAGCGCTAATGAAATCAATAACAATAGGAACGACAACCATCATTACCCTAATGCTATCCATAGGCAACCAGACTTCTACACAACATAGTAACTGGCAAGCTAACATCCAAAATAAATGTAACTGTAGATCAAATAGAACTTGCGCATTAGGTAATAATTGCTCAATCAAATACATCATTTACTCCTGCACGGTCAATACAAACAACTCTTCTAAAACATATATTGGCTCTACTTCGAACTGCTTCAATACGAGATACAACTCGCACCTCCACTCTTTCAAAAAACACAATCTAGCCAACTCCACCTCACTATCTAGTTACATACACTCTCTGAAAACTAGGAATAGACCATATACACTTTAATGGGAAGTAGTAGGTATGGCTACATCGTATAAACCACCGAATACATTATGTAACCTCTATCTTCTAGAGGTTTCGAAACTAAACCTCCTAAATAAAAAGTCAGAGGTGTTTTCCTCATGCCAGCACCACTACCGACACTCATTCCATAACTTTAAACCTAGCCGCTAGTATATAACAATGTCAAATTTGAAATCCTCACCACCATTAACACTTCACCTCTAAAACTTTTCTTCCCCCCCTGCATCACACTCTTTGATCTGTTCTTTCCTCTACACAACTCCTATTTATCTCAAACATTATACTCTACAATAACTATTAGAAACAAACATATAGTCACCACATTTTAATATAACTACTTTAGATTACTTATAATATATACAGTAATGGATATATAATATGTAGAGACATTAAATGTAATGTGTGACAATGAATTATATATACATTTATAATTAAATGTATAAATTAATAACATTGTATATAAAGGATTAAATTATTAAAATAAGGGATTTATCTGATTGGACATGTAAACAACTATACATTATTCCATATCTTGCCTAGTATTGGGTAGATAACAATCTAATGAAACCGTTAATATATTATGAGAGAGTAGACTGTATTTAAAATTAAATATAAATATATAACATTATGTAAAAAGGATTCAATTGTGACACTATATATTGTCTATTAGAGCAAATAATTTAATTAGTTTAATGAGCTAGTTACCTCCCCTTACGCATTAGCTCCCCTTAATTTTGGATCTCATATCCACTTCCGGATATTAAACCGTTGGAAAATCTTGCTGTAGAACAACTCTAATCCATGAATATGAATACAATATGACCAATTTACAATCCATTACTATAACTAACTAAAAACATTCAATACAAACATTAACTAAAATATAATTTAACATATGTAATGGATAGGAAATCATTAACTTTCATATTCTCCACACATACAAATTTGAACTCTACTGAAACTATCGTCGCATTACATCCTCCATAATACACTAACATATTCGCTTAAAGTGCTTGTATTTTATGTAATATCTTGCCATACAGTATTCATATGTGCCTAATACCTTTGCTTGTTTCCTTCTCGTGTATATGACTAATGTATATGCAATCTCTACACGCTTGAATATGGACTTCTTTCTTGTATTATCTGTCGCATGTATTCCACTCTGTGCTTTTAATTTGAATTTAAATTATTGTACAATTCTCGTATAATATATGTCGCATCCATTACACCCTGTAAATACTGTTGTTCAGAACATCAATATATATGTATATATATGATTGTTCAGTTGAATAGAAGGTTAATTAGATGTACAAACATTGTTAATGCTCCGATGACTCCAAACTAAAGTTTGGAAGAAACAATTGTCAGCGATTAAATGATTTGAACATAACTTTGATATTTGTGTAATTTATATTCCTGCTCTGTAAAACACCTGATGTTCTTACATTGAGCTGTTTCTCTTACTGGTAATAAGGTAGTAATAAATTACTGACCTTTCCTGTTTATAGTTGTTTATAGTATAGTATATATATAACAATAATTGGCAGTATCGGTAGAGAGTCGGACGCCATGCTTTCCAGCATAGTTACGTCCCTTTACGATCTGAGTTCAAATCCCGATGAGGTTGACTTTGCCTTTCATCCTTACGGGGTCGATAAAGTAAAGTACCAGTAATGCACTGGGTAATTGCTGGCCTTGTGCCTAAAGTAGAAACAATTATTATTATATATATATATATATTCAAAATTTTAACAAATGAAGATATTCACATAATCAAAATATATGCTTTATTATATATATTTCGAAGGTACTGTGTTGTTTTTTTAGTACGTCCTCGTCAGATAAAATATATATATAATAAAGCATCAATTTTTTCTATTGAGTGCTTTTAATCTATTGTAAAACTGTATTCATTGAGTAATCAATGAACCATATTAATCTTTGGTTATATATATATATATATATATATATATATATATATATATATATATATATATACGCGAGAATTTGGACAGTGAATTTGTTTGTAGGTCTATAGTTATATCTGTAAAAATGAACGGCTTTATCTACTTCATCAACGTATTTAGACTGTGCAATTAATTTAAGACATTCATACAAGCTTGTATCGATTTCGTATTGATCTTATATTTAGATATACGAAATATGAGTTTAGAACAGTGGTCCCCAACCTTTTACGCACCATACTTCACCTCAACGCCAAAATAATTGTTATCCCCCCAACCTCTTTGATATAAAAGCAGCGATGATGATCAACTGTAAAGAGTAAACAAATTGGTATGTAGGTGGTGCCATAACAATAATGACATGTAAAGTTGAAGCAGGAGGTTCTGACTATAATGTTTACCCAAATTGCCTTGATGTAAAAGTAATGTAGTAAAACTGGAGTTTGTTCTTATTAACATCATTTTCAAATGGTCACCTTAAATATTTAAATTGCCCCCTTGTGGGGTGTACGATCCATGGCGGGAATCACTGGTTTAGAAGAATTTGTGATAATGCTCCTACTTTAAATACTCCTACCCCTCTTCTAAATATTTGTTTAAAACTTCAGTAATCAATTCTTTCTTTTAGTTTTTTGTCACTAATATCCATTTTTGTCAGAGTTTACGTTAGGTTACTTTGCAAATCTGTTTCCGAATATCCCTCTCGGTTACATTTCATTTACTTGTTCCGTTGGGAGCAACACCCCTTTTTTTAATAAAACAATTTCATGCGTAAGATAAAACCAAATCAAAACGAGTATTAAATAAGAATCTATCCGTTAATTGTGGTCTTTTTTGCTTGGAACTTATTTCATAAAAAATAACGTACATGTTGTTTGTGTGTGTGTGTGTGTGTGTGTGTGTGTGTGTGTGTGTGTGTGTGTGTGTGTGTGTGCGTGTGCGTGTGTGTGTGTGTCTGTGTGATTCGGGCGAGGAAACTACAAGTAATTTCCAGTCTTCTTTTCTGTCGACTCACTCATATATTAGCTGAGGATTCAACCCATTCTACTCAGAGTTTGACAGGCGCACAGACACACATTCTGTCAGGAAATCCTGGACGAATTAATATCTGTGATTGTTTACATTTGCTGATAGTATCGCTACTTAAAAGTGTTTGCTAGGATTCCCCGATAATTCCTTTCAGTGAAGTCATAGGTTATTATAATTGCTATATATACGTCCCCAATTTAGAGGCAGGATCCTCGAAGCGTACAGAGACAGGGGCTTCTGCGGTGACAAGCCGGTTGTTCAAGTGAGAACTATCATAGCGTATGGTTTAAGTTGTTATGCGAATTCTAGGTTTATTACAAAAGCAGCAATAGCAACAATATCAACACAGTAATAACAATAACAAGAACAGAACAAAAATCAAGAAGATTGTTCTATGTTATGTATGTGTGATTTCTTTGCGTAGTTTGAGTGTGCATGTGTGTGCTTATGGATTTGTATATGTTTATGTATGAGTTCACACATTCACTTGCATATGCGTTCATGCATATGTCTATTTGTTTATGCATATGTGTTTGTGCGAGAGATAGAGCGATAGAGTAAGAGGGAGTATGATTGAGACTGGGAGAAAAGGTAAGAGTGAGATTGAGAGTGAGAGAGGGCAGAGAATGGAATTAGAGAGTGAAAATAAAGATGATTGTAAAATGTTAAAATATCCTTGGGGGTGGGGAGGAGGGGTAAGAAGCAGAGAAAATAACTAACTAAATAAACAAAAAATAATAGAAATAAATATAACAATTTAAATACAAATAAAGTAAAATATATAACTAAGAATAATATAAAAGAAATATTATAATATAAATAAGGTTATTTGGGTGAATAAATAAACACTACAAACGAATGATGAAGAAGAAGAAGAAGAAGAAGAAGAAGAAGAAGAAGAAGAAGAAGAAGAAGAAGAAGAAGAAAATTGAGGAGAAGGAGGATGGGGGGGAGAAGAAGAAGAAGAAGTGGGAGATTTGTGGAATAAAAGTTTTATAGGGATTTAACTGAATGTAATAGGAAGGGATGAGATGGATGGTATGGATGGGTGGTGTGGAGGTGTAGAGTAGCACAAGGGGGTGATATAATAATATAGGTGCATGGATGGTGAATGGTTGATGATGGATGGTAGATGGATGGTAGATGGATGGTTGGTGAGGTGGTGTTGTGAATCTGATAATATAATCGGGTGGATCGGGGGGGGGGGGGAATTAATGGTGAGGGAAGAGGAGTGGGTAAGCAGAGATTTAGAAAATGAATATAAAGAGTGTAAAAAGAGGTTGTGTGGTTACTTAGCGGCGGAAGCAATCAACTTAGCAGCTACGAATACGTCTCGGGGAAACTCTAAAAGGCACACTCACATTTAATCAAGTGTTATCTGTATTATTATTATTATTATTATTATTATTATTATTATTATTATTATTATTATTATTATTATTATTAATGGTGTGTTGTTGCTGTTGTTGATGCTCATGTTATTGTGATTATTATAAATAATCTATTGAAGTAACGAAAGAAAGGAAATAATATGCTGTAGTTTATTACCATTATTAGAAATGTTACAATTATTTTATTTTATTAGTTTTGCTGTATTCAACATAATTGTTTCAGTTATTAATTCTATTATTGTAAGTTGCAGTATAATTATTATTGTTCTTAGTATTAATATTGGTGGTGGATTGGCAGTGTCGGTAGAGGGTCGGACGCCATGCTTTGCAGCAAAGAGTTATGGCCCTTTATGATCTGAGATCAAATCCTGCCGAGGTTAGCTTTGCCTTTCTTCCTTACAGTGTCTATAAAATAAAGTACCAGTCACGCACTGGACTCGATTTAATCGACGTTCCCTCCCCCCAAATTGCTGGCCTTGTGCCTATATATAAGAAACCATTATTAGGATTGGCAGTATCGGTAGAGCGTCGGACACATGCTTACCGGCACAGAGTTATAGCCCTTTACGTTCTGAGTTCAAATCAGACCGAGCTTAGCTTTGCTTTTCACCCTTTCGGAGTAGATAAAATAAAGTACCAGTAATGCGCTAGAGTCGATTTAATAGACTTTCCCCTCTGGCCAAAAAATTGTTGCGCCTAAATCAGGGTCGGACGCCATGCTTTGCAGCATAGAATTACAGCCCTTTATGTTCTGAGTTCAAATCCTTCCCAGGTTAATTGCCTTTCATCCTTACGGGGTCGATAAAATAAAGTACCAATCAAGCAATGGTGTCAATTTAATCGACATTCTCCTCTCACAAAATTGGTGGCCTTGTGCCTAAATCAGAAACCCTTACTTTTATTGCGCATCATTGCAGCTTTACCGAGCACAGCTCTTTGCGCCTTGGGTATGCGCAGTTGCAGTGTAGTCTTTATTGGTGTTGTTTCTATTGTATTGATAGTAATTTTCGTACCATGTGTGAAGTACCTAGTAATATTATTTTTTGTATGCTGTGTATATTTATAAGTCCTGGGGGTTTTGGTTACGCTTTTACTCTTTTACCTGTTCCAGACATCCGGTTGAAGCCATGCTAGGGCAACGCCCTGGGTTATGTATTTTTCTGTGTGTGTGTGTTTTTTTATCATTCCCAGAGCACCTATTATTACTGGTATTGTTTCAGTTAGGAAAATGAAATGTCAGTATCGGCAGATCGTTGGATACCATACTTTGCAGCATAGTGTTATGCCCCTTTATGTTCTGAGTTCAAATCCCGCCGAAGTTACTTTTGTCTTTCATTCTTCAGGGGTCGATAAAATAGAAATGGGGTGGATTTAATCGACTTTCGCCTTCCCCCATATTGCTGGCCTTGTGCCTCTAATAGACACCATTATAATTATTGTTGTTCAAATCTGAGTTCAAATCTGAGTTCAAATCTGAGTTCAAATCTGAGTTCAAATCCCGCCAAGGTTGACTTTGCCTTTCATCCTTACGGGGTCGATAAAATAAAGTACCAGTAATGTACTGGCTAATTGCTGGCCTTGTGCCTAAAGTAGAAACAATTATAATTATTGTTGTCGTTGTTGTTTTTAATTTCAGTAGAAGTAATACGAGTATTATTAGGTAGATTGGCAGTATCGGTAGAGGGGCGGACACTATAATTTGACGCATAGAGTTACGCCCCTTGCTAATCTGAGTTCAAATCGCGCCAAGGTTAACTTTGCCTTTCATCCTTACGGGGTCGATAAAATAAAGTACAGTTATATACTGGGTATTTGCTGGCCTTGTGCCAAAAGTAGAAACAATTATTAGAATTTGTAATATTTTTATCATTATGGTTACTGGTAGTTCGTTTTTTATGTATATTTCCTTATATATTTATTTCAAGTAAGGGAGATATGTTTAAATGTTGCTATAGCTTTTGTCAATTGGCTTCGTTTGAAAACAGGCAGATGTGTTCTATTTATTGACGAGATTGAAAGGGAAAATAATACACCCCCCCCCCCTCTCCATACAAACATGCACTCATAAATATATATATATAGATATAGATAGATTAGGAAAATCTGCTTCATAGAATCAAGACGTATCTGAGGACCTTGAGATTTTCAGAGTCAGGTTCGATCATCACACCGATCGTGCCTCGAGCTGGTCGCCAGAAAAACGATTGTAATATGTCCAATAAATTCCATTCGTCACAACACTGATTCTCTCTTTTTTTTGTGATATATATATATATTATATATGTGGATTGGCAGTATCGGTAGAGGGTCGGACGCCATGCTTTGCAGCAAAGAGTTACGGCCCTTTATGGTCTGAGTTCAAATCCCGCCGAAGTTAACTTTGCCTTTCATCCTTACGGGGTCGATAAAATAAAGTACCAGTAATACACTGGGATAATTGGTGGTCGTGTGCCAAAGGTAGAAACAATTATATATATATATATATATATATATATATATATATATATATATATATATATATATATATATATATATGTGTGTGTGTGTGTGTGTGTGTTTTGTTAAAAGTGTATGTGTTATTTATGCGTATATTATTTATACAATATGTATAACTTATTGTATTGAACCGTGTTTAG
>OZ024750.1:46251171-46253671 GCA_964016885.1 Eledone cirrhosa
AATTGTAGGTCGATTTTGCTTGGCTGCACCTAAAGCTTCGATTTTACTAAGCTTCAACTTCTATATATATATATATATATATATATATATATATATATATATATTTCTGATTATTTCTGAAGACAGCATATATTTGTGATGGTATGTATATTCTCCTTGATAGTTTGTATAATTTTGTACATAGATCTTTTGAATATGCATGCCAATTCTAACACATATATGTCCTAGAAACGATCGTAAAATAATGAACTTTTTTTGTTTAATATAAGGAACTGTTTCTTTGTTTTATTCATTATTTTTTTAATATTTTATCTTGACTCTGTATTCCGTTTATCTTTCACCGAAAGTGATTTTTGAATGCATCTCTTCTTTCCATGATATCCGGATTACATTGAGTTCTTCATACGGATTGGACACTACCGTAAACTTTTGGTAGATTTATCTATCTATATATATATATATATATATATATGTATGTATATATATGATTTTAAATAGCTCTGTACTATACATAGAGAACTCTCCTTTCCTTTTCCTTGTCTACGGAAATACAAAACATATGTGTGTGCGTGTGTGAAGGAATATAAGTGTGTCTGTCTCTATGTGTGGATATAGGTGTATGTGTGTATATATGCATATACATATATATATATGTATGAATGTATGTAGGTGTGTATATGTAAGTGTGTGTGTCAATGCCTGTGTTTATTTTTATATGAAATTATGCGGGTATGAATGCATGTGTGCATATGTGTGTATGTATATGTGTGCATATGTGTGTATGTATATGTGTATGTATATGTGTGTATGTATATGTGTGTATGTATATATGTGTATGTATATGTGTGAATGTATATGTGTATGTATATTTGTGTTGATATATGTGTATGTATATGTGTGTATGTATATGTGTGTATGTATATATGTGTGCATATGTGTGTATGTATATATGTGTATGTATATCTGTGTATGTATATGTGTATGTATATGTATGTATATGTGTGTATGTATATGTGTGTATGTATATGTGTGTATGTACATGTGTGTATGTATATGTGTGTATGTATATGTGTGTATGTATATGTGTATGTATATGTGTGTATGTATATGTGTATGTATATGTCTGTATGTACATGTGTGTATGTATATGTGTGTATGTATATGTGTGGATGTAAATGTGTATGTATATGTGTGTGTGTGTATGTATATGTGTATGTATATGTCTGTATGTATATGTCTGTATGTATATGTGTGTATGTGTCTGTGTATTTGTGTATGCGTGTTCTGAGTGAGAGAATATGTATAGGTGAATGTGTGTTTGTGTATGTGTGTGTGTTTGTGTGTTTCTGTGTGTGTTGTTGTGTTGTTGTATGTGTGTTGTGTGTGTTGTTGTTGTTGTGTTGTTGTTGTGTTGTTGTTGTTGTGTTGTTGTTGTGTTGTTGTGTTGTTGTGTTGTTGTGTTGTGTTGTTGTGTGTGTTGTTTGTGTGTGTTGTTGTTGTGTTTGTTGTTGTGTTGTTGTTGGTGTCTGTTTTGTTGTGTGTGTTGTTGTGTGTTGTTGTTTGTGTTGTTGTTGTGTGTGTGTTGTGTGTGTGTGTCTGTTGTTGTTGTGTATGTGTGTGTTGTGTGTGTTGTTGTATGTGTTGTTGTATGTGTTGTTGTGTTGTTGTGTTGTGTTGTTGTGTGTCTGTGTGTAGATATTTATGTTTAAGTTAGTGTGTATCATCTAAAGACTTCGTTATTTAATAAAATCCCTTCTTCACACACCCCCATTCACCCCACCCCACCCTTCCACCTTCCCTACAAATTACTCTCCACGCCGCCGCTCCATTCAATGAAAGCAACAAAGAGAGAAATAAACACTTAATCTTTTAACTTTATTAAATTGCTGAGTTGTTGTTGTTGTTGTTGTTGCCTTTATATATAGTTAGTTTTTACCTCAGTTAGCACTACATGGGAGGAGGGGAGAGGGTGTAGATGGACGTAGGGGGAGGAGGGGGGAGAAGAAGAAGAAGAAGAAGAAGAAGAAGAAGAAGAAGAAGAAGAAGAAGAAGAAGAAGAAGAAGAAGAAGAAAAATAATAATAATAAGAAGAAGAAAATAATAATAATAAGAAGAAGAAGAAGAAGAAGGAAAAAGAAGAGGAAAAAGAAGACGAAGAAGGAGGAAAAAGAAGAAGAAGAAGAAGAAGAAGAAGAAGAAGAAGAAGAAGAAGAAGAAGAGGAAAAAAGAAAAAAAGAAGAAGAAGAAGAAGAAGAAAAAGAAGAAGAAGAAGAAGAAGAAGAAGAAGAAGAAGAAGAGGAAGAAGAAGAAGAATGCCACTAATTTGTGTATAATGTTCATTATCGTTACTCTTGTTGTTTTTGTTTGTTTGTTTTCTATTGTTGTTGTTATTGTTGTTGATGTTGTTTATATTATTGTTGATATTGTTGATGTTGTTTATATTGTTGTTGTTGATATTGTTGTTATTATTGTTATTGTTGTTATTGTTGTTATTGTTGTT
>OZ024750.1:46258671-46283671 GCA_964016885.1 Eledone cirrhosa
CTCTCCACCCTCTCACTCTCTATCACCCTCTCCTCCTGTCTCTCCCCACCCTCTCCCTCTCTCACTCTCTATCACCCTCTCCTCCTCTATCTCCCCACCCTCTTTCTCTTGCTCTCTTTCCACGTCTCTCTCTCTCTCCCACCCTCTCTCTCTCGCTCTCTCCTCCATTCTCGCTCTCTCCTCCACTCTCGCTCTCTCTCTCACTCTCTTCTTTCTCTCTCTTCATCCTCTCTCTCTCCTCTCTTTCCCACTCTCACTCTCTTTCTCTCTATTTCTCTCTTTTCATCCTCTCCCTCCTCTCTTTCCCTCTCTCACTCTCTTTCTCTCTTTCTCTCTTTCCCTCCGTCTCTCACTCTCTCTCTCTCTATATATATATGTCGTGTTGAATGTGTGTATTTGTGTGTCTATATGTATCTATCCCTTTCTCCTCTCCCCATCCCTCTCCCCCTCCTTTCACTCAACCTGTCATAACCTCTTTTCCCTTGCTTCAGAATTCCACTATTTATTTCACTTTATCAATATTTATAAATTTATTAACTAACTTCGACGAAACAACACAACCGGAAGCTGAGCCATCAGCGATATTGCTTCCGCTCTTCTCAAATAGGTTCCTCCCCACCATGCACTCATTATTGCAGTTCCCTCATGTCTGTGCTACCACCACACTACCACACACCATCGTGTTCCCTCACTACCCCCACACTACCACCACCATCTACCCTATCTGCACCACCACCAACATCTCCACTATCCTCAGTATCTGTACCACCGCCACCGCCAACACCACCACCACCACCAACACCACCACCAACACCACCAACACCAACACCTCCAAATCCATCACCAACTACACCACCACCAACATCAACACCAACAACACCACCAACTCCAACACCAACACCAACAAAACCAGCATCACCACCAACAACAACAACACCAACACCTCAAACACCACCAACAACAAGGTGATAAAGACGCTGATGATGATGATGATGATGATGATGACACTAAGAAGATAAAGACGCTGACGATGATGATGATGATGATGACACTAAGATGATAAAGACGCTGACGATGATGATGATGACACTGAAGATGATAAAGACGCTGACGATGATGATGATGATGATGATGATGACACTAAGATGATAAAGACGCTGACGATGATGATGATGATGATGACACTAAGATGATAAAGACGCTGACGATGATGATGATGATGATGATGATGACACGAAGATGATAAAGACGCTGACGACGACGACGATGATGATGATGATGATGATGATGACACTAAGATGATAAAGACGCTGACGATGATGACGATGATGATGATGACACTAAGATGATAAAGACGCTGACGATGATGATGATGATGATGATGATGATGACACTAAGATGATAAAGACGCTGACGACGATGATGATGATGATGATGACACTAAGATGATAAAGACGCTGACGACGATGATGATGATGATGATGACACTAAGATGATAAAGACGCTGACGATGATGATGATGACACTAAGATGATAAAGACGCTGCCGACCACCATTACGATGTTCTCGTTAATATCATGTTTATTTTGTCATTAGATTAATTACGTGACAACAACTCTTTTGTTGCTCCTACCCCCTATTGTTGTTGTTGTTGTTGTTGTTAGTCGTGGTGGTGGTGGTAGTGGAAGTGGTGGTGGTAGTGTTGGTGTTGGTGTTGGTGATAGTGTTGTTGTTGTTGTTGTAGGTGGTGGTGGTGGTGTTTGTGGTTGTGGTGTTGGTGCTGGTGGTGGTGGTGGTGGTGGTGTTGGTGTTGGTGATGGTGGTGGTGGTGTTGGTGTTGTTGTTGTTGTTGGTAGTGGTGGTGGTGGTGGTGGTGGTGGTGATGGTGGTGGTGGTGTTGGTGTTGGTGATGGTGTTGTTGTTGTTGTTGTTGTTGTTGTTGGTGGTGGTGGTGCTCGTTGTTGTTACTGTTGCCATGTATTTCCTGCTTATATTATTATGGCAGTATATAGAAGGGCGGTGGATTGGCAGTACCGGTAGAGGGTCGAACGCCATGATTTGACGCATAGAGGTACGGCCCTTGCCATTCTGAGTTCAACAAATCCTGCCGGGGTTAACTTTGCCTTTCATCCTTACGGGGGTCGATAAAATAAAGTACCAGTAATATACTGGGTGATTGCTGGCCTTGTGCCAAAAGTAGAAACAATTATTACATATTTTTTGTGTTATTACTATTCTCTATTACATATTGGTCCTTACGATTCCAACACATGTATATTTATATTAGTGTTCAACTCTCTTCTATATTCAATTATATTCAATTATATTAAACGGCTCGGGAAGGCTTTTTTATAAGAGTTATTTAATTGTAAGAGACTACTCTGAGTTTCTAACTCACTATATATTTGTCGGTTCCATCATGTAGAGCTAATTTTAATATCCTGTTAGCCAGGCTGCTATTTTTATCGGCATGGAATTTCGAGACAAGCTGGGTTCCGAAGACACGTGTGATAATTCTTATCGCACGCAATTCAGTCTCTAATATTTTTAGAAGTTGAAGGATCACTAATTTCTCAACAACTACTGAGGGGAAGAGAAAAGAGTGGACTTCACTTAATAAGATGTTGCGAAACAGTCTCCAAAACTGTCTAGTTGTTACCAGGCGATTGCCCAATATAGGTCTGTTATTTTTCTTAATTTAATATTTAAAATTAAGTCTGACAAACGATATTGCTGTAGTTAGTATGTTTTCCCCCTAGCTAACCTAATCCTTACGATTCGAACACATGTCTGTTTATATATTAGTGTTTATCTCTCTTGTTTATTTAATTATATTCTCTATTATATTAAGTTATATTTATTAAGGCATGTTTTATCGTACACCGCTTATTATTGTTGTTGTTGTTGCTGTTGTTGTTGTTGTTGCAGCTGTTGTTGTTGATGTTGCTGTTGTTGTTGTTGTTATTGCGGTTGTTGTTGTTGTTGTTGTTGTTGTTGTTGTTGTTGTTGTTGTTGTTGCTGGTGTTGTTGTTGTTGCTGTTGTTGTTGGTGGTGGTATTGTTGTTGCTGTTGTTGTTGTTGTTTCTGCTTTTGTTTTTGTTGCTGATGCTGCTGTTATTGTTGTTGTTGTTGTTGTTGTTGTTGTCGTCGTAGTCTCCATTAACAGAATTAGTACGTGTATACAACTAATACACTGTATTATTATATATACAGGGGCGGTGGATTGACAGTATTGGTAGAGGGTCGGACATAATGCTTTGCAGCATAGAGTTACGGCCCTTTATCATCTGAGTTCAAATCCCGCGCAAGTTAACTTTGGCTTTCATCTTTACGGGGTCCATAAAATAAAGTACCAGTAATACACTTGGGTAATTGCTGGCCTTGTGCCAAAAGTAGTAACAATTATATATTATATATATATATGCTTACATATAAGGGATCCTTCTTTTGTAATCTGACATCACGTAACTACAATATCAAATATGTATTTGGGAATAATGTTATCAATTCTTTTTTTTTTTTCGATCGACTTTCGTCAAATCGGACCGAGGAAACAATGTTTCCGTTGGTCTTTCCAATTGCTAATACTATCTATCGCTCGCAACTCCAGGTAGAAGGAGCAACGTGAACTAAAGTATCTTGCTCAAGGACATAACGCATCGCCTGATCCAGGAATCGAACTCATGACCTCACGATTGCGAATCCAATTCTCTTACCACTCAGCCACACGCTGACTTTATCAATCGATATCTTAATTGTATAAGCCTCAGCTATATTACATTTGCAATCATAATTATATATATTTAATCATATTGATAAACAATGTGTAATATCCAAGTTGAATATTTTCATAATTTTATTTAAATATTTCAATAATTTAATTATACATGTTTAACCATAGTAATAAACAACATGTTATCTTAATTGTCTATATTTTAACCACATAACTATATAATCACTTATCTTAATTATTTTAATGTTATTAATATTAATAAATAATGCCTATTGACTTAATTATTCATACATTTCTCATATTTATAAACGATGTAATTTTATTAGTAAAATGTTAAACTGTTTTATATTATTTTATATTTAATTACACTTATTACATTTTCCCGCTTAGTCAGGAGATCCGAGACTGATGAGAGAGAGGGGAAGGATGTCCTTCTTAAATCGAAGATATGTGCTAAATATTTGCAATAGAGATAACTCTAGTAAAGACACCCAATGAGTAGGGAGTGATGTTATGTATAAGGGAAGTGGATTGGCAGTATCGGTAGAGGGTCGGACGCCATGCTTTCCAGCATAGTTACGTCCCTTTACGATCTGAGTTCAAATCCAACCGAGGTTGACTTTGCCTTTCATCCTTACGGGGTCGATAAAATAAAGTACCAGTAATGCACTGGGTAATTGCTGGCCTGGTGCCTAAAGTAGAAACAGTTATGTATATATGATCCCGTAACTGTTTATAGAGTCGTAGGAGTGCCCTACTGACATAAGGCGTTTCTTGGGTATTTTAAGCTTGGCAGAGCCCATCCCTCTCCAGGTCTGATTACAGCAGATTTCTTCTAGAGAAATATAGGAAGTGTGAGAGAGGAAATGAGAAAAAAGATATAGAGGAAGAATCGCCCCCAATACTAGACTGGTACTTTTTTTAACAACCTAGAAAGGATGAAAAGCAAAGTTGATCTCGGCAGGATTTGAAGTCAGAGAGCAGAGACCCAGAACGAATAACATAAAGCATTCTATACCATCTGGATAAGTCTACCAACCAAAGGTAAGAGCTGGAGGCAGCAGTAATTTAGCGATACCACAAATGCACCATGATTCAGAATAAACGTATATATGGACTCATACACAATATGTTTATGTATGATAAACATTCATCTAGACTCAAGCCGGATTCCAGCTACATCAAGTCGGATTCCAGCTTCATCCCAAAGTTCTCTCATATCTTAACTTTGGGCGCCTACCGTACTTGTACCTCAAGTGCTAGAAGGAAGATACATTTCTAAGCTTTCTTTTATGCTCGGATCGTATAAGCATGTTTGTGTAGGTATTACACAATAAACGCTTGCAATATACACATGGTTTAAATGGAGGTTCAGTGAGTGAGAATCTGTGACCTAAAGAAAAGCTCAATTTTTATTTTTTTATCTGATTATCTCATAAAAACTGTTTCAACAGCCACTATATGTGAACTACTACTACTACTACTACTACTACTACTACTACTACTACTACTACTACCACCACCACCACCAGCACTATTACCAGAACTACTACTACTACTACTACTACTACTACTACTACTACTACTACTACTACTACTACTACTACTACTACTACTACTACCTGTCCAGTAAACTAGTTACTGTTGTAGCCAATCTTCTAATTGATTGACTTGTTGTTTTCCTTCCTGTTGTCATCGTTATCATTGCTGTTATTACTGTTGTTATTGTTGTTATTGTTGTTGTTGTTGTCGTTGATGTTGTTGCTGTTATTACTGCTGTTGTTCTTCTGTCTGTTTGTGAGAGGGAGATAATATTGCTATTGTTATTGTTGCTGTTGCTGTTGTTGATGTTGTTGCTGTTATTACTGTTGTTATTGTTGTTGTTGTCGTTGATGTTGTTGCTGTTATTACTGTTGTTATTGTTTTGTATGTTTGTGAGAGGGGGGAGATGGGGAGATAACATTGCTTTTGTTGCTGTTGTTGTTATCATTGTTGCTGTTGATGCTATTGTTGTTGTTGCTTTCGTTGCTATTGTTGTTATCATTGTTGCTGTTGTTATTGTTGCTTGTGTTGCTATTGTTGATATCATTGTTGCTGTTGTTGTTATTGTTGTTGTTGCTTTTGTTGCTATTGTTGATATCATTGTTGCTGTTGTTGTTATTGTTGCTTGTGTTGCTATTGTTGATATCATTGTTGCTGTTGTTGTTATCGTTGTTGTTGCTTTTGTTGCTATTGTTGTTGTTGCTTTTGTTGTTATTGTTGTTATCATTGTTGCTGTTGTTGTTGTTGCTTTTGTTGCTGTTGTTGTTATTGTTGTTGCTGTTGTTGCTATTGTTGTTGTTGCTTTTGTTGCTGTTGTTGTTATCAATGTTACTTTTGTTGCTATTGTTGTTGTGCTTTTGTTGCTGTTGTTGCTAGTGTTGTTGTTGCTTTTGTTGTTATAGTTGTTATCAATGTTGCTGTTGTTGCTATTGTTGTTGTTGCCTTTGTTGTTATTGTTGCTATTGTTGTTGTTGCTTTTGTTGCTGTTGTTGTCATCAATGTTGCTTTTGTTGCTATTATTGTTGTTGCTTTTGTTGGTGTTGTTGTCATCATTGTTGCTTTTGTTGCTATTGTTATTGTTGCTTTTGTTGTTGTTGTTGTCATCATTATTGCTTTTGTTGCTATTGTTGTTGTTGCTTTTGTTGTTGTTATTGTTATCATTGTTGCTTTTGTTGCTATTATTGTTGTTGCTTTTGTTGATGTTGTTGTCATCATTGTTGCTTTTGTTGCTATTATTGTTGTTGTTTTTGTTGCTATTATCATTGTTGCTCTTGTTGCTGTTGTTAATATTGGTGCTGTTGTTGCTGTTGTTGCTGTTGTTTACGTGTTGTGAACATAAAGTAATTTACCTGTCAATTGTCCGACCTCGGTTTACGGACAGTTTGTTGTAGTGAAATAATCACCATGTCAAGTTTGAACCACACTTGTGTCACAATGTCGTGACAATTACTGTTAACCTTTTACTACTAGAGTGCCTCTCTCACTTTCTATTTAATTATTCCCCCCACCCCCTCTCTCTCTCCCTCTCCCTCTCTCTCTCTCTCTCTCGCTCTCTCTCTCTCTTTGTCTTTTTCTATTTCTTCCTACCTCTCGTTCTCTCTCTCTCTTTTTGCCTTTCTCCATTTCTTTATTCCTCTTGCTCTCTCTTTCTCTCCCTCTCTCTCTCTTTCTCTCTTTGTCTTTTTCTATTTCTTCCTTACTCTTGCTCTCTCTCCATCTCTAGTTTTCTCTCTCTCTCTCTCTCTCTCTCTCTCTCTCTCTCTCTCTCTCTCTCTCTCTCTCTCTCTCTCTCATTATCTTTCTCTATTTCTTACTTCCTCTTGTTCTCTCTCTCTTTTTGTCTTTCTCTATTTCTTTATTCCTCTTGCTCTCTCTCTCTCTGTCTCTCCCTCTTTCTCTTTCTCTCTCTCACTCTCTCTCTCTCTTTCTCACTCTCTCTCTCTCTCTCACTCTCGCTCTTTGCCTTCCTCTATTTCGTTCTTACTCTTGCTCTCTCTCTCTACCTCTCTCCCCCCTCTCTCTCTCTCTCTCGATATCTCTCTCTCGATATCTCCCTCTCTCTTTCCTTCCACATTAAACCACAAACTACAACATATTGACAGTTCTTTCCTCTGATTATTTCTTTTATATATGCTTGTTGTTGTTGTTACTGCTGTAGTAGTAGTAGTAGTAGTAGTAGTAGTAGTAGTAGTAGTAGTAGTAGTAGTAGTAGTAGTAGTAGTAGTAGTAGTAGTAGTAGTAGTAGTAGTAGTAGTAGTGGCAGTAGTAGTAGTAGTAGTAGTAGTAGTAGTAGTAGTAGTAGTAGTAGTAGTAGTAGTAGTAGTAGTAGTAGTGGCAGTAGTAGTAGTAGTAGTAGTAGTAGTAGTAGTAGTAGTAGTAGTAGTAGTAACCGCAGCAACTGTGGTTGTTGTTGCTGTTGTTGTTGATGATGATACTGTCGTTGTCGTCACTGTTGTTGTTGTTGTTGTTGTTGTTGTTGCTACTGCTGCTTCGGCTGTGTGTTTGCCCCATAATTACATTTACTAGCAGAAAAACCAACCTATGGGTGGTTTTCTACTAGCATGTGTAGTGTGTATATTGATATTATACGCAGGTATATATACATGTAGATATGATAGATCAAATAACATCGTAATTGACAATATATACAGAAATTGAACGAAGATGTTACACTGTCTTATGTAATCAGTAACGTAATCGATGATACCTTAAAAAAAAGACGATATTATATATAAACTGCACTAGGAGAAAATTAGTGACAGAAATATATGAATGTTTATTTAAGCGATCGCTAACCGGAAATGTTGACATTTGAAAATTTTAAAGAAGTGAATCTTTAAATAAGTAATAAAATATATTTAATCAACAGCCACGAAATTTAATAGATAAATTATGTAATATTCATTCACTATTTATACAAAGGGCGGTGGATTGGCAGTATCGGTAGAGGGTCGGTCGCCATGCTTTGCAGCATAGAGTTACGGCCCTTTATGGTCTGAGTTCAACTCCCGCCGAGGTTAACTTTGCCTTTCATCATTACGGGGTCGATAAAATGAAGTACCAGTAATACATTGGGTATTTGGTGGCCTTGTGCCAAAGGTATAAACAATTATTTATTCAAAATAATCCAACTTATTTTACTAACGGGATAAAAAAAATATATTCTGGACGCAGTCCCGCGCTCCTTTCTTTATTATAGTTTAGATTTTCTTGGATTTCTAATTGTAATTGATATGGATAATGTTGATTTTATTGCTGTTGTTTACACTGTTGTTGTTGTTGGATGTGGTGGTGTTGTTGTTGCTGTTGTTGTTGGTGGTGGTGTTGGTGGTGTTGTTGGTGTTGTTGTTGATAGTGTTGTTGGTGGTGTTGTTGGTTTTGTTGTTGATAGTGTTGTTGTTGTTGGTTGTGTTGTTGATAGTATTGTTGCTGTTGAACGGTTTTGTTGTTGATAGTATTGTTGTTGTTCGGTGTTGTTATTTATAGTATTATTGTTGGTGTTGTCGTTGTAGGTGATGTTGTTGGTGGTGGTGTTGATATTTATACTCTTAATGTTGTTGTTATTGTTGTTGGTTTTGTTGTTGTTGTTGTTGGTGGTGGTGGTGGTGTTGTTGTTGTTGTTGTTGTTTATATTAAGACACGGATAATTGTAATTAATTTATCTCATCTCGTAATTATTTTCGCCAACGCTGCAATATTTGTTGTTGTTGATGTTGTTGTTGTTGTTGATGTTGTTTTTTTATGATGTAATTACTCGCTGTAGCAGAGCTGGTCATGGTGGTGGGGTGTTGGTGTTATTGATGGTGGTGGTGGTGTGGTGTTGATGGTGGTGGGGATGGTGGTGATGGTGGTGTTTCTTGATGTTGTTGTTGTTTATGATGTAGTTACTCTCCTTCGCAGTACTGGTCATGGTGGTGGTGCTCGTGGTGTGGTGTTGATGGCGGTGGTGGTGTGGTGTTGATGGCGGTGGTGGTGATGGTGGTGGTGATGTTGGTGGCGGTGTGGTGTTGATGGCGCTGGTAATGGCGGTGGTGGTGGTGGTGTGATGTTGATGGTGGTGGTGATGGTGGTGGTGATGGTGGTGGTGATGGTGGTGGTGGTGCGGTGTTGATGGCGGTGGTAATGGTGTGATTGATGGTGATGTGGTGTTGATGGCGGTGGTGATGGCGGTGGTGTGGTGGTGGTGTGGTGTTGATGGCGGTGGTGATGGTGGTGGTGGTGATGATGTTGGTGGTGATGGTGGTGGTGGTGTGGTGTTGATGGCGCTGGTAATTTCGGTGGTGGTGGTGATGTGGTGTTGATAGCGGTGGTGATGGTGTGGTGACGGATGTGGTGGTGTGGTGTTGATGGCGGTAGTGATGGTGGTGGTGATGGTTGTGGTGGTGTGGTGTTGATGGCGGTTGTGTTGGTGGTGATGTTGGTGGTGGTTTGGTGTTGGTGGCGGTGGTGATGGTGGTGGTGATGGTTGTGGTGGTGTGGTGTTGATGGCGGTGGTGTTGGTGGTGATGGTGATGGTGGTGTTTCTTGATGTTGTTGTTGTTTATGATGTAGTTACTCTCCTTAACAGTACTGGTCATGGTGGTGGTGGTGGTGGTGGTAGGGTGGCGGTGTTGATGTTGCTGGTTGTGGTGGTGGTGGTGGTGGTGGTGGTGGTGGTGAGGTGTTGATATTGGTGTTATTGTTGATGGTGGTGGTGGTATGGTGTATGTGGTGGTGGTGGGGTGTATGTGGTGTTGGTGGTGGGGTGTTGATGTTGGTGATAATGGTACATGTACTGGTGCTGGTGCTGGTATTTGTTGATGTCTTTGTTGTTACCCATTGTTCTCCCATTATACGTATGTTTGTTCACATGGTTGGTCTTGAACTGGGCAGAAGAATGACGACGACACTGATGATATTACTGGTGATGATGATGAAATATTCAATGAAGATCTTTAATATATTGAGTACTAGCAGAATTGCCCGGCGTTGCTCGGGATTTGCTCTAGGGTTCTTATATATTTGATATATATTTATCCTTATCGAGCCTCGTGAAATAAATACATTTGTTTATATTTTGTTATTGTGTATGCAAAAATACCTGTACACCAATATATATATATATATTAAAATAACAGATTAAAGCTTAGGCAAAGAATCGCTGCTTTCACCCTTAACGGGATCTTCAGAAACTAAAAAAAAATCAATCTGTGAACGCAGAAGTAAATATTTCGAAAAACGTTACACACTATATATATATATACACTATATACACACACACACACACACACACACATACATATAGCGTCGTAATGTCGTAATGCAGACAGCCAGACATACAGACAGATATTATAAGGGCGCAACGTTAAATCTATGTATCTATCTCAAAAGAAAACTAAGAATTATAGAGAGATAGATCGATAAATCGCCTAATGCGGTCCCTAGGCAATTGAAAATGTGAAATATTTTTTGCTCAAAAGACTCATAGGACCATAAGTATTACATGTGTAAAGTTTGAAAACAATCGGTTGGGTGGTTCTCAAGTTTTAGGGAGTCAGACAGACAGACATTCTCTGTTTTAGATATATAGATGATAATGATGATGATTGTCATAGTAAAGATAACGTTATCATCTGCGTCATTGTCACAATAGAAGAAACACATTAAAACACAGACACTGACACACATTCGTACAAGGACAGACACACAAACACAGTCACACATATACATACATGCATACATTTATATATATGTATCATCTGAGTATCTATATACACTTCTCCTCAGGTATTCGCCGGGTTTACGTTCCTAGAGCACCCGCAAAAAGGGAAAAACCGCGAATATTGGATGTAGTTTATAAAAATGTCTAAAACAGTCAAAACAACTTAAAATATAGGCCGGTAAATACAAATAATTTAGCCTTTAAAAATTGTGAAAAAATATATATTGCCACGAACAAAAAACGTTAAAAAATCGCAGAAGATGTTTACGATTCCGCGAATATGCGGTGGTTTCTACGAACAAGAAAATTCCCCGAATAACCAGGATCGTGATGCTGGGATCGCAAATGTTGGGTATACACTGTATACATAAAAATCAAATTGTTATTATTTTCGACGATTTTTAGAAATAAGCGGGAGATAAACATAGGTGTAATATGACGAGTTAGCTCCCTTGAAAATAGTTATAATATTTATTTTGGTTTGTAACAGTGCAACTTGAAAAAAATAAATAAATACAAGAATAATTAAATAAATGAATAATTAAACCAATAAATAGATAAACAGATAAATAAATAAGTTTAGATTTCTGAGAATGGCGTTCTTCAGAGCCATGCTGTTTATTTTTTCTCTCTAGAGAAGGGGTCGCACTTGATGGATACGGCCATCATATATGATAATTAGTTGAGACTAGACCAGGGGCGTACAACAGGCGGACTGCGGGCCACAACCCGGCCCGCCAGACCAGTCAGAGTGACTCGCGATGACCGTTTTTAATTTTGACATTGTAGACTTATTTAGAAAATTTTTCGTAACCGTAATACAATGTTCTGTTAGTTGACTCCCAGTTCCATGTTATGGAAAGATGTTGTAGTGAATCTTTGGAATAGTGCTTAATAAATATTAATTGTTTCTACTTTAGGCACAAGGCCAGCATTACTCAGTGCATTACTGGTACTTTAGTGCTTAATAAATATTAATGGCCCTAATAGTTCTTCTGATAGGGTTATGTGAATTATAATTTTTCGGTTCCATGTAAAGGAAAGGAGTTGTGCAGAATCTTTGGAATAGTGTTAAATAAATATGAATGGCCCTAATAGTTCTTCTGATAGGGTTATGTGTGTTATAATTTCCCAGTTCCATGTTATAAGAAAGAAGTTGTGGTGAATCTTTGGAATAGTGCTTAATAAATATTAATGGCTCTAATAGTTCTTCTGATAGGGTTATGTGAATTATAATTTTTCGGTTCCATGTAAAGGAAAGAAGTTGTGGTGAATCTTTGGAATAGTGCTTAATCAATATGAATGGCCCTAATAGAGTTTCTGATAGGGTTATGTGTGTTATAATTTCCCAGTTCCATGTTATAAGAAAGAAGTTGTGAATCTTTGGAATAGTGCTTAACAAATATTAATGGCCCTAATAGAGTTTCTGATAGGGTTATGTGAGTTATACTTTCCCAGTTTCAGGTTATGGAAAGAAATTGTGTTGAATTTTTGGAATAGTGCTTAATAAATATTAATGGCCCTAATAGTTGCTCCAATGTTCAAAAGTGGCACGCCAATGGAATATGTTGCACACCTTTGGACTAGACCCACCGTGAGCCGTTACATAAGTGTGTTTGTACGTGTGAAGGACAGTAGCTTTGTGGATAGGGTGTTCGGTTCAAAATTGTAAGGTTACAGGATCGATTTCCGGCGTTGCATTGTGTCCTTGAGCAAGAGACTCTATTTTACAAGCTTCCAGTCCACCCTGTTTAAAAAAGTATTCTGTAGCTGTAAATCAAGGGACAACCTACACAAAATTAGTGTCTCGCTGAATCTCGCGTTAAGTGTAAACCCGTGTGCGGAATGCTCAGTCACTTGCACGTTAATTTAGACGAGCAAGTTCTGTTGTTCAAATGAGTGCTATGCTCAACGCTGGTCCACTACATGAACAGTGTGTGTGTGGGTGTGTCAGTGTTAGTGTGTGGTTTGGTATGTATATATGTGTGTTTGCGTGTGTGTCTTTGTTTGTGTGTGTGTATATGTGTTTGTGTTTGAGTGTGAGCGCGTGTGTAAGAGAGAGTGAGAGAGAGAGAGAAAGCGAGAGAGAGAGAGAGAGAGAGAGAGAGAGAGAGAGAGAGAGAGAGAGAGAGAGAGAGAGTGTGTGTGTGTGTGTGTGTTTATCTGTATTCATTTGCTTGTTGTGAGTGTTTCCGTGTGTGTGTGTGTATGTGAGTCTATGTGTGTGACCATGTCTGTGTGTGCGAGTGTATGTGTATTTGAGCCTATGTGTGTGACCGTGTCTCTATGTGCAAGTATATGTGTGACCGTGTCTCTGTGTGTATGTGTGTCTTTGTATGTGTGTGGGTCTGTGCGTCATATAACAACAACTTTAAGCGCTTGGCTATTTACTGAGATTATCGTGTGTGACCACACACACTCACATACACATACACGTGCACGAATAAATACACACACGCACACGTATGCGAGCACACACGTACATGCAGCCGATCACAGGAAATACAAGGTTTGAGGGCAACAAGGAAGGGGTCAAGTTCATTTGAGGTCGGCTGGAATATGTGTATGTGCATATGTACGAGTATATATATATATATATACTGTATGTATGTGTGTATGTGTATATGTGCATGTGTTAATGCAGCTGTTTAGTTACCTTCTTCTTCTTCTTCTTCTTCTTCTTCTTCTTCTTCTTCTTCTTCTTCTTCTTCTTCTTCTTCTTCTTCTTCTTCTTCGTCCACTTATTCCCGAGAGAGTCGTTGGGGGAAGAATCCTCAAACACTTCCCCCAGCCCCCAGCTGATCCCGTCATAGGCAACCGTCTCCAGATTATCCGGCTAGATCCTAAAGTGTGTCCAGCCAAGTTCATGGCTGCTATCCAACCACCTTACTTGAGGTCTATCCCTGGGTCTCTTGCCGGTTAGTTTTTCCTGCAAAATCTGTCCACCGATTCCTTCCTGAGACATTCTAACCACATGCCCATAGTATCGGAGCTTTGATCTCTCAATTCAGAGAAGTAGCGACTCTACCTGGAGTAACTCTCTCATCTCCAAGCTACAAATCTGTCCACCGATTCCTTCCTCAGACATTTTAACCACATGCCCATAGTATCGGAGCTATGATCTCTCAATTCAGAGAAGTAGCGACTCTACCTGGAGTGACTCTCTCATCTCCAAGCTACAAATCTCTCCACCGATTCCTTCCTGAGACATTCTAACCACATGCCCATAGTATCGGAGCTGTGATCTCTCAATTCGGAGAAGTAGCGACTCTACCTGGAGTGACTCTCTCATCTCCAAGCTACAAATCTCTCCACCGATTCCTTCCTGAGACATTCTAACCACATGCCCATAGTATCGGAGCTGTGATCTCTCAATTCGGAGAAGTAGCGACTCTACCTGGAGTGACTCTCTCATCTCCAAGCTACAAATCTCTCCACCGATTCCTTCCTGAGACATTCTAACTACATGCCCATAGTTTTGGAGCTGTGATCTCTCAATTCGGAGAAGTAGCGTCTCTACCTGGAGTAACTCTCTCATCTCCAAGCTACAAATCTGTCCACCGATTCCTTCCTGAGACATTCTAACCACATGCCCATAGTATCGGAGCTTTGATCTCTCAATTCAGAGAAGTAGCGACTCTACCTGGAGTAACTCTCTCATCTCCAAGCTACAAATCTGTCCACCGATTCCTTCCTCAGACATTCTAACCACATGCCCATAGTATCGGAGCTTTGATCTCTCAATTCAGAGAAGTAGCGACTCTACCTGGAGTAACTCTCTCATCTCCAAGCTACAAATCTGTCCACCGATTCCTTCCTCAGACATTTTAACCACATGCCCATAGTATCGGAGCTTTGATCTCTCAATTCAGAGAAGTAGCGACTCTACCTGGAGTAACTCTCTCATCTCCAAGCTACAAATCTGTCCACCGATTCCTTCCTCAGACATTTTAACCACATGCCCATAGTATCGGAGCTGTGATCTCTCAATTCGGAGAAGTAGCGTCTCTACCTGGAGTGACTCTCTCATCTCCAAGCTACAAATCTCTCCACCGATTCCTTCCCGAGACATTCTAACCACATACCCATAGTATCGGAGCTGTGATCTCTCAATTCAGAGAAGTAGCGACTCTACCTGGAGTAACTCTCTCATCTCCAAGCTACAAATCTCTCCACCGATTCCTTCCCGAGACATTCTAACCACATACCCATAGTATCGGAGCTGTGATCTCTCAATTCAGAGAAGTAGCGACTCTACCTGGAGTAACTCTCTCATCTCCAAGCTACAAATCTCTCCACCGATTCCTTCCTGAGACATTCTAACCACATGCCCATAGTATCGGAGCTTTGATCTCTCAATTCAGAGAAGTAGCGACTCTACCTGGAGTAACTCTCTCATCTCCAAGCTACAAATCTGTCCACCGATTCCTTCCTCAGACATTTTAACCACATGCCCATAGTATCGGAGCTGTGATCTCTCAATTCGGAGAAGTAGCGTCTCTACCTGGAGTGACTCTCTCATCTCCAAGCTACAAATCTCTCCACCGATTCCTTCCCGAGACATTCTAACCACATGCCCATAGTATCGGAGCTGTGATCTCTCAATTCGGAGAAGTAGCGACTCTACCTGGAGTGACTCTCTCATCTCCAAGCTACAAATCTCTCCACCGATTCCTTCCTCAGACATTCTAACCACATACCCATAGTATCGGAGCTGTGATCTCTCAATTCGGAGAAGTAGCGTCTCTACCTGGAGTGACTCTCTCATCTCCAAGCTACAAATCTCTCCACCGATTCCTTCCTGAGACATTCTAACCACATGCCCATAGTATCGGAGCTGTGATCTCTCAATTCGGAGAAGTAGCGTCTCTACCTGGAGTGACTCTCTCATCTCCAAGCTACAAATCTCTCCACCGATTCCTTCCCGAGACATTCTAACCACATACCCATAGTATCGGAGCTGTGATCTCTCAATTCAGAGAAGTAGCGACTCTACCTGGAGTAACTCTCTCATCTCCAAGCTACAAATCTCTCCACCGATTCCTTCCCGAGACATTCTAACCACATACCCATAGTATCGGAGCTGTGATCTCTCAATTCAGAGAAGTAGCGACTCTACCTGGAGTGACTCTCTCATCTCCAAGCTACAAATCTGTCCACCGATTCCTTCCCGAGACATTCTAACCACATGCCCATAGTATCGGAGCTGTGATTTCTTAATTCAGAGAAGTAGCGACTCTACCTGGAGTGACTCTCTCATCTCCAAGCTACAAATATGTCCACCGATTCCTTCCTGAGACATTCTAACCACATGCCCATAGTATCGGAGCTGTGATCTCTCAATTCGGAGAAGTAGCGACTCTACCTGGAGTGACTCTCTCATCTCCAAGCTACAAATCTCTCCACCGATTCCTTCCTGAGACATTCTAATCACATGCCCATAGTATCGGAGCTGTGATCTCTCAATTCGGAGAAGTAGCGACTCTACCTGGAGTGACTCTCTCATCTCCAAGCTACAAATCTCTCCACCGATTCCTTCCTGAGACATTCTAACTACATGCCCATAGTTTTGGAGCTGTGATCTCTCAATTCGGAGAAGTAGCGTCTCTACCTGGAGTGACTCTCTCATCTCCAAGCTACAAATCTCTCCACCGATTCCTTCCTGAGACATTCTAACCACATGCCCATAGTATCGGAGCTTTGATCTCTCAATTCAGAGAAGTAGCGACTCTACCTGGAGTAACTCTCTCATCTCCAAGCTACAAATCTGTCCACCGATTCCTTCCTCAGACATTTTAACCACATGCCCATAGTATCGGAGCTTTGATCTCTCAATTCAGAGAAGTAGCGACTCTACCTGGAGTGACTCTCTCATCTCCAAGCTACAAATCTCTCCACCGATTCCTTCCTGAGACATTCTAACCACATGCCCATAGTATCGGAGCTGTGATCTCTCAATTCGGAGAAGTAGCGTCTCTACCTGGAGTGACTCTCTCATCTCCAAGCTACAAATCTCTCCACCGATTCCTTCCTGAGACATTCTAACCACATGCCCATAGTATCGGAGCTGTGATCTCTCAATTCAGAGAAGTAGCGACTCTACCTGGAGTGACTCTCTCATCTCCAAGCTACAAATCTCTCCACCGATTCCTTCCTGAGACATTCTAACCACATGCCCATAGTATCGGAGCTGTGATCTCTCAATTCGGAGAAGTAGCGTCTCTACCTGGAGTGACTCTCTCATCTCCAAGCTACAAATCTCTCCACCGATTCCTTCCCGAGACATTCTAACCACATACCCATAGTATCGGAGCTGTGATCTCTCAATTCAGAGAAGTAGCGACTCTACCTGGAGTGACTCTCTCATCTCCAAGCTACAAATCTCTCCACCGATTCCTTCCCGAGACATTCTAACCACATACCCATAGTATCGGAGCTGTGATTTCTCAATTCAGAGAAGTAGCGACTCTACCTGGAGTAACTCTCTCATCTCCAAGCTACAAATCTCTCCACCGATTCCTTCCCGAGACATTCTAATCACATGCCCATAGTATCGGAGCTGTGATTTCTCAATTCGGAGAAGTAGCGACTCTACCTGGAGTGACTCTCTCATCTCCAAGCTACAAATCTGTCCACTGATTCCTTCTCGAGACATTCTAACCACATGCCCATAGTATCGGAGCTGTGATCTCTCAATTCGGAGAGGTAGCGACTCCATCTGGAGTGATTCCCTCATCTCCAAGCTACGCATTTTATTGAGTAACGTTACTCCAACGACATTTACATCATTTCTTTTATTCCGAGTTCAATTCTAGCCTGTGTTCTCTCTATATCTACAAATGTACCAATTTTGTCAAGTGGTTGTTATTATGGACTCGCACCGACACAAAACCTCTGACTGAATGCATTGCATTGAATGTAGCTAATTGTAAGCCAGTCATATGGACTCCATCTTTAATTCAAAGATACAGCCTTGTCTCATGCTCTGGTTCGCTGATTTTGATGTCGTACTTTAACCTTTAGCATTTAAACCGGTCGTATCCGGCCAGAATTCTCTCACCTCTTTCTGTCCAAACCAGCTGTAACTGGCCACTCATACTGACGTTAAGATATTGCTCTATGAATACATAAATATCAAAATCTTATTGATTATGAGAGGTATTTATGTGAGTTAAAGCCTTTACTGTGAAAAAATAATAGTAAATAAAGAGTAAAGTAAATGCTAAAGGATTAAGTTTATAATTAACGAAACATCCATATGTTCGAACAACTGAATATTCATCGTCGAACCAGACGGAAGATCCATTATTTAAACTTTGCATCAACGGAATATTATATTCTACATTGTGTGATTACCAAATGTGTTTCTTGTTTCACGATTTTATCCTTTTCCTTATTATCTCTCCTCAAAGGAAATAAGGACATGACTTCTAACAGTTCAACAGGTTTACAGAGACTTGTATGTAAGAAGCCACACATTTGAAGCGCGAGTATTGGTTTAAATACTAGCAACAAAATAGACCCTTCTAAAGGACTGCTATTTGGGTCTAGACCAAGCGGTTGATTAAATAAATATTAGATCAAATACGTATTGGTAGAGCGTCAGTCACCATGCGTTATAACATCAATTTATGGCCCTTTACGTTCTGAGTTAAAGTCCCGCCGAGGTTAGCTTTGCCTTTCATTCTTACGGGATCGATAAAGCACCAATAATGCACTGGGGTTGATTTGATCGATCTCTCTTCCCCCAAATTGATGGGCCTGTGCCAAAAGTAGAAACCATTATACAATATACGTTACACTACTTAACCTGTTTCGGTGAATTGGCCGTATCGGTAGAAAGTCGGTCGCCTTGCTTTGACGCATAGAGTTACGGCCCCTGCCATTCTGAGTTCAAATCCCGCCGAGGTTAACTTTGCCTTTCGTCCTTACGGGGTCGATAAAATAAAGTACCAGTAATATACTGGGTATTTACTGGCCTTGTGCCAATTGTAGAAACAATTAATTAAATATTGGATTGGCCGTATCGGTAGAGGGTCGGACGCCATGCTTTGCAGCAAAGAGTTACGGCCCTTTATGGTCTGAATTCAAATCCCGCTGAGGTTAACTTTGCCTTTCATCCTTACGGGGTCGATAAAATAAAGTACCAGTAATACACTAGGATAATTGCTGGCCTTGTGCCAAAAGTAGAAACAATTAATTAAACATTGTATGTAAGGGCGGTGTATTGGCAGTATCGGTAGAGTCCGACGCCATGCTTTGACGCATAGAGTTACGGCCCTTGCCATTCTTAGTTCAAATCCCGTTGAGGTTAACTTTGCCTTTCATCCTTACGGAGTCGATAAAATAAAGTACCAGTAATGCACTGGGGTAATTTCTGGCCTTGTGCCAAAAGTAGAAACAATTATTTAAACATTGTATTAAATGCAGTCATTAACCCTTAATATCCTGTCAGGAATAAGCAGAAAATTTCTGTAAACAAGTTTGTTAATCCAAATGTTTATAGTATCTTTAATAAGAGAATGATCGAAGTATAAATTTGCAGTTGTAAGGTAAAGACATTAATTTCTAGCACGATGTAGTCGTGGGGCTGCTTTATATGGACTCCATCTTTAATTCAAAGATACAGCCTTGTCTCATGCTCTGGTTCGCTGATTTTGATGTCGGAACCCTTTAGCATTTAAACCGGTCGTATCCGGCCAGAATTCTCTCACCTCTTTCTGTTCAAACCAGCTGTAACTGGCCACTCATACTGACGTTAAGAGATTGCTCTAAGAATACATAAATATCAAAATCTTATTGTTTATGGGAGGTATTTATGTGAGTTAAAGCCTTACTGTGAAAATATAATAGTAAATAAAGAGTAAAGTAAATGCTAAAGGATTAAGTTTATAAATAACGAAACATCCATGATGTCTACTATAGGCACAAAGCCAACAATATGGAAAGATAGGAAAGGTAATTAAATCGACAGCAGTTCATTACTGGTACTTTATTTTATCAACCCTGTAAGGATGAAAGGCAAAGTTAACTTCGGTGGGATTTGATTTCAAAACACGAAGGGCCGTAATTCTATGACGCAAAGTCAATTGTCAATAGTCCAACGCTCTACATTTCTTTTCAATAATTGTTTCTACTTTTGGCACAAGGGCAGCAATTATCCAGTGTATTATTGGTACTTTATTTTATCGACCCCGTAAGGATGAAAGGCAAAGTTAACCTTGGCGGGATTTGAACTCAGAATGGCAAGGGCCGTAACTCTATGCGTCAAAGTATTGCGTCCGACCCTCTACCGATACTGCCAATACACCGCCCTCCACATTTCTTTTCAATAATTGTTTCTACTTTTGGCACAAGGCCAGCAATCACCAGTGCATTACTGGTACTTTATTTTATCGACCCCGTAAGGATGAAAGGCAAAGTTTACCTCGGTGTGATTTGAACTCAGACCATAAAGGGCCGTAACTCTTTGCTGCAAAGCATGGCGTCCGACCCTCTACCGATCCTGCCAATCCACCGCCCTCCACATTTCTTTTCAATAATGCCACGTTAATGAGGTTTTATGCGGTGCAGGACTTTAAAGGTTAATTATTGCTAGTGTGTTAAATGTATCAAATTGGTTTCGTGGAGGTTGCCATGGCTGGAAGGTTAATCTGATGATAATATTGAGGTTTCTGGTTCAATCTCACTACATTGCGTGTTAATTTGGGCAAGCCTAAGGTCTAGCTAACATATGGGAGTAGAATTTAAATCGAGGTTAATGACACAGTTCAGTATAAAGGGATCGATAAAATAAGTATTGAACTTAAAAAAATAAATACTTAGTTTATATGAACTACTACTCAATATATTGTAGGTAGTGGTGCCCAGTACACGATTTAAAAAAAAAAATAATATATTCAAATATGAAACTTTCAAGGGAAATAACTCTTGCAAAATATTAAGGGAGAGAACTACCTATTTACATTCCTTTCAGCATAAAATGTATTTGTAACGCTTTAGTCATCTCATCGAATATACTTATGATGAAAAACGTTCCAGTCACGACCATTCCGGCTTTTGGCTCTGGCATGCGATACTTATGATTAAATAATCTTATGTATCATTCCTTGCCTGAATATATTTATCTGGTTGCTATTTCTCAGCAGTTTTAAGGACGTTATGTATACGCTCCCCCACGGAACGTAGTATTTTCTAATGGCAACCTTTCTATCTTAATATATATGCAGCTCATTGTATAAAGAAGATATAAAATAAAATATATTTCCAACAGTTAATGTGTTCGCCGTACTATCCAGTCAATGTGAACAGAGGCTTGGTTTGGGAGATTTACTTCTTAAATTAACTGCCCTGAGATAAACATTTGTATTTCTACATAACCACCCGCGGACCCCCCCCCCCCATATATATATATATATATATATATATTACTCTTTTACCTGTCCCAGCTATCCGGTTGAGGCCATGGTGGGATATTCTATCTCCAGCCTGTTTTGGTTGGCCCTTGGTGTAAGAGGGAGTTTGTTGCTGCTACCCTTAGGTTACATTCGTACCATGCTGTGGGCTCATCCGGGATCCTGGATAGCAATATCTCCTCCTTATTCTAGATGTGGAAGACGGGATATTTGTAACCATACACCGATGTTCTGTTCGGTATATCCAGCTCTCAATGCCAAAGTTTGGTGCTAGTCCCTCCAAGATGTTCGATATATATAACACTGCGTATCTCTCCCGTCTTCGTTCCAAGGAGCAGAGTTTCAGTTCATTTAGCCTCTCCCAGTAGCTTATCTCATTCATCGTCGCAATCCTTTTGGTGTAGCTTCATTGGATTGCCTCAAGCTCCGTGGTTAATTTGATACTATAGGGAGACCACAGCTGGGAGAAGTAGTCCAGGCGCGGCTTAGGACAAATGTCCACTCTTATCCAGGAAAGTTCTCAAATCCAGCCAGCGAATCGTCTGCACATTGTCGCCACCCTCATGATGTGTGAAGAAATGGTTGCATCGTCGCTCACGTCTATTCCCAGGTCTCGTATCGATTTCAATACGGGAATTTCGATTCCCCCTGGTGGTCCGGTGCAACTGTGTTGTATTGTATTTGTGTTTGCAGGTTGGTATTGTAGGGCTTGAAATTTTCCAGCATTAAACTGCATGTTGTTGTCCTCAGCCCATTTGCACAAGGCATCGAGAACTTGTAAAAGGGCAGCATCAGCCGGGTGTTTGATTGCCTGTGATACCTCTGTGTGAACAGCATAGCTAGTTAGGGATATTGTATGTACTCAGAGGATATGTCTGAGGGAGACACCAAATACACTCGTGGCCCCAAGACTGTGCCTTGGGTCACCCCACTTGTTATTGATGTTTCCTTTGAGAGGGCTTCATTGACTGCAACTGTCTGGCTTCTGTCCTTTAAGAAACCATGCTGCCACTCAACTACTTTTCCAGTTATGTCGAGTCTGTGTAGTTTGTGACATATCATTCCGTGGTCGACCTTGTCAATTGCCTTCGCAAAGTCAAGATATATCATGTCCAGATGTGAGCTGTCTAGCTGTTGTTTCAGTACCCACTCATAGTGTTGTAGCAGCTGTATAAGGCAGCTTCTTCCTGGGCGAAATCCATGCTGCGTACTAGTTAAGCGGTCATTTTCCTTGAGGAACGTGATAAGTTTTTTCTGATGATTCGCTCCATGAACTTGCTGATATGTGACGTCAGGGAGACAAATCTGTAGTTTTTGGCCTCCGCTCTGCTTCCTCCTTTATGGATAGGGCATATTGCGCCTTCTGATAGCTCTCAGGGTAGTTTACTGCTAGCCATAGAACTTCTGAGGAGGGTCGTCATTAGTCTTGCTAAGGCACGTTTACATGTTTTAGGAGGATTGCTAGGAATCCATCAGGTCCAGCAGCTGAGTTTGCTCTAATTTCGTCTATGGCGGACACCACATCTTCCTCCGTTATATCTATGTGGTTGATGGTCACCATTTCTTCGTGGAGTGTTGTGGCATCAAAGAAATCCTCTGCTTTTGTTATTTGCATGTGCCTCAATGGAGGTGTGAACACACTTTTGTACTGTTCATTCAGTATTTCACTTATCCTTTGGGGATCCTCGGTTAATAAACGTCTAATCTTTATGGAAGAGTGGCCCAATCTTGCAGTGTACCGAGGCAGTCTCTTTTGCAAATTTAAAGAAGGTCCTAGGGTTTGTTTTAATATTTTCTATGGCCCTGATTTCTCTCTCTGCCCTTTACTTTTCATGGGAAAATTTGAGTACAGTTTCAATTTCATGTAGGGAATGTTTCAGATAGGATTCCTTCTTGATTTCTTGTGCATTCAACTGTTTTGAGAGATTAGTTCTTCGTCTCATAGGGAATTTCTTGTCTCTGGGAATAAGATGTTTGTATCAGTTGGCCCTTTTCCCCGGGACAAATTTATGCCATATAGTTTGTATTGTTGTCATGAAGTGTCAAAAATGTGTGTTAGTGTCTTGTGTGGCGATGTTGTAACTCCAGTTTTGCTACCGGATCTCTTTCTTGATCTTTTTCCAGTTAGCCTTGTGAAAGTTAAGGCTGGATAAGTTCCCCGTGCTTCTTGATGGTTATGTATCTGTTGAATCTCTCGGACCACATATTAGTTCTACTAAGTTATGATCCGAGAAAATCGTTGGTGTCACATTTACATGGTGGATGAGCACTTCGTTGTTTGTAAAGTAGAGATCCAGGATATTCTCGCCTCTTGATCGATGGAATACTGATTGTTTCATGAACAGCCTGTGTGTAAAGGCCAGCAGGGATTCCGTCCGTCTCTGTTCGAGTGATGTCATTCCAAAGAATTGCGCACAGGTCAAACGGGAAGAAGGAGGAGGAGGAGAGGTAGTAACAGAGAGTGAGTGAGTGAAGTGTGAGGAAGAGGCTAACAGAGAGAGTGACTGTTAGAGAGGGTAAACATACAGAGAAAGAGGAAGCAGTAAGAACGAAATAGACAAGTCACAGCGGGGGAAAAAAATATGTGTATTCAAATACCAGGATTAAAATTTTCATTTAGTCCAGAACTAGCCGTCGAAACAGTTTGAGCTCAGCCGTCGGGGTTCTACTTGTTCCTATTACCCACTCTACTACCCTAAGTTTTGAGTACTTCGGTGCGTTATGGTCCACCTGGTTCCTTACCACATTTCCTTCGTTATATATATATATATCTATATATATATAATATATATATATATTATATATATATATATATATATATATATATATATATATATATATATATATATATATATATATATATATATATATATATATATATAATCAGGAAAGAAGGTTTACATGGTTTGCTATACAAAAAAGTTTTTAATCACATAGCTTACATTTGTTTCACTGAACTGGTATGTCTAGAGATCGCTATCCGCTTAATTTTGCGTCACTCGATCGCCAATACAGAATTATAACCAGTCAGATCTTCGGAGCATGCGAGAATGAAGAAAATACACAGGCAAGAAAAGAAAAGAAAATACGGCAACTCTGATCTTACCCATGATGAAATTGAAATAATAATAGCGGCTAGAAGGACTATCGTAAAATTTGAAAATAACTACTGGGTAAGAAAGGATAGAATAAATAGCTTCGATATTACAATGGGATCAAATGATTCTGCGCAAATTACAGATATCGTGGGGCTATTCATAGCACACAACCTACATAAGGAATTCAGTAACCTCCAAGGAGGAATTTATAGGGACGACACGTTACTTATAGCTAGGAACCTAAACAACCAGAGCATGGAAAGACTAAGGAAAAATATTAGAATATTCTTCAAAAAACTAGGCCTAAGTATTACCTACGAACTAAACCATAAGAAGGTAAATTTTCTAGATGTAACTCTAAATCTAAATACTGGATTAATAGAACCTTTCCACAAAAATAATGAAAATCTTGCCTACATTAGTTACAACTCGAATCACCCCAAATCCATAATTAAATCCATAGCACGTAGTATATCCCTCCGAATATCCCGCTTATCCTCAAACCTAGAAA
>OZ024750.1:46298671-46303671 GCA_964016885.1 Eledone cirrhosa
GTCAAATTACGACCATTAAACAACTACATCTATCAGTCAATTGCATACTTCAAACAATTACTACTAACATACAACTAGTATGAAACAAATACAGCAGGTAACTACTTCTGTCCAACAGTGACTAGCATTACATAATTACTTCCATCAAAATATTATGCAACATCAAACAATGTCTGTCAAACAATTACTACTATAATACAATTATTTCCATCAAACCATTATTTGCTTTCATACAATTACTTCCATCAAACAATTATCTTCTATCATACAACTACGTTCATCAAACAGTTACGATCATCAAACAATTACGTTCACCACGTGACGACGATCATCAACCAATTACATCCATCAAATAACAACTATCAAACAATAACTACTATGTCACACTTCCATCAAATATCTACCATCAAACAAGTATTTCCATCAAATAATTCATGCTATTTAACAATTATCTGCCGCTAGCAGGACAATTGTATTTTTTGCTCAATTCATATATTTTCTTTCCAGCAAAGTTGGTATAAGTACGATAATATGTATCTGGAGGTAAGATCAGCTGGATTTCACGTCGTTCGTGGGGATCTGTGAACCCGATGATCAAATAGTCTTTGCCCCTGATCAACTTCGGGCATTGACAGCCTTTCTCTAACCAAATAAATTCCCTGGACATCAGCGGTAAAGCCTGGCGGTAAATTCTTCTCATGGCAACGTCGTAACGCACTTGGTTTTTAACTTTACTCACGGATTTCACACTGATATGACTCACTGAAACAAGTATAGATAAAAATAGTATTAGCGTATATGATAATAATAACAGTATGATTAATTAAACAAATATGTATATAGAATTAAAAGACCTATAATGGAGTTACTTAACTGATAATATCAGTTTCATCTCCACAATTAATGTAATATTCTAGTCGCATTGAAACGAATGTAGATGTATAAATAAACAAAAATAATATTAATCCTTGGAAATTAATGAATTTTGAATTTTCTCTCTCTCTCTCTCTCTCTCTCTCTCTCTCTCTCTCTCTCTATATATATATATATATATATATATATATATATATATATATATATATATATAATATATATATAATCAAAGGGATATTTATTTTGTTGGTAATTCAACAAATATATATATTTATAACAGATTCGAAGCACTCGACAGTTTTTCTGGAGTATAATATCAATGATATTAATAAAAGGAAACTACATTTATAAAACCATATTTATTCTATTATATATATTTCAAAGGTACCAAAACTTTGGTACGCTCTCATCAGACAAATACAAAGTTTGTTTTATAAATATTGACATATCCAGGAATGAGACTTCAACGGTTCAAGTTTTACTATCCAGGTAGATCTAGATGTCAAAACGGCTGGAACTCAGCCGTCGAGGTCCTGAATATTTTCATATTACTCAATCTGCTATCCCCAAGTATCGTGTACTATGGTGGGTTATGGTCCATATATATATATATACTAGCAGCAGTACCCAGCGTTGCCTGGGTAGGTAAAATAATAACTGCTTTCATGAAAAGGTGTTGATCTGAGCGACTGCGAGTTCCTTGAAAATCGGTCGTAAGGTGTAGCAAATGGCAAAATGTTGAGTGAAATCGTATGGAATATGTGGGAGGTGGAAAAAAATCGTATTTCGAAGAGTTAAACGGCTGCAACGCCGTCCTTGAAGAAAAAAGGCAAAGTGTAAAGCTACTATAAGACGTGCAATGATAGGTTCTATCGAAGTATAAAAGTTGAACCAAATAAATTGATTTATGCGTGAGGTGGAGCCGAAGTTTCGAATTTGAACAAAATCGGTTGAAAAATGTGGGAGCTAATGATAGGTCACCGTCCCTTAACAGAAAATGCAAAGTGTAAAGCTACTATAAGATATGCAATTATAGGTTCTATCGAAGTATAAAAGTTGAACCAAATAAATTGATTTATGTGTGAGGTGGAGCCGAAATTTTGAATTTGAACGAAATCGATGAAAAATGTGGGAGCTAATGATAGGTTCTATCGTAGTATAAAAGTAGAACCAAATAAATTGATTTATGTGTGAGGTAGAGGCGAAGTTTCGAATTTGAAAGAAATCGGTTGAAAATGTGGGAGCTAGAGCCGAAAAGGCGGAAATTTGAGCGAAAAGGTGGCATTTTCAAATATTTAAGCGGCTGCCACGCCGTTCCAGAACAAAAAATCCAAAATGTAAAGCCACTTTAAGACGTGAAATAATCAGATCTAGCGTAGTGTAAAATTTGAACATAGTAGGTTGATTAATGTGGAAGCTAGAGCCGAAAAAGTATAAATTTAAGTCTAAAAGTGGTAGTTTTGAATATTTAAGCGGCTGCCACGCTGTCCCTGAAGAACAGATGCAAAATATAAAGGTATTACATGATGCGCAATGATAAATTCTATTATTCTTTCAAATTTGAACGAAATCCGTGGCAAAATGTGGGAGCTAGAGACAAAAATCTTATTTTTCGATGCCTAAAAAAAGGCGACCCCCCCCTATCGATTTTTATCTGCAGAATGACCCCAGAATAAAAAAAAAACGATACGTTGATATATAGAAAACACTCCCCGATGAGGAATTTATGAGCCTGTAAAGTTTCATGAAAATCGGTGGTAAGATGTAGGCCCCTATAGGTAATACACAGACATACAGACACACACACATACTTAATTATATATATATACACATATATATATATATTAACAAATACGGACCCCGTCTAAACACTTATCCCTAAGACGAACCCGCAACATACACACGTCAACATACATACCTACATCAGCATACATCCTACATACATTTCTATCCACAAATAAACACAATGACATACGTAAACACACATTTCTATGGTACAACACAAATATACACAAATTTGCATACCTTTTGATGTCTATAGATATAAACGTGCCGACACACACACACACATATACGCACACATGCATTGCACACTGGTGGGCACATACATATTTGTACACAAGTACTCCCATACGGCAGGGCCTAATGGATACCCCTTGTAATACGTACAATCTGGACACTCACACACACCTTGGTGTTATGACAATACTATACATCATTTCACCCCTTTTATTATTAATGTTTCTGAAGTTCTTTTGAGAGAATCGTTTTTGCAAATTACTGAAAATATCGAATAATGTACACCATTTTTACCAGTATCACAAAAATACTGGTCCATCCACACACACACACACACATATATACACACACACACATATACACGCATACACTAACATACAAACAGACATATACACACACACACACTTCTCCGTATAAGACAAGAGCTGAAAAATATCTTTCAACATGTTAAAATAACCCCCACACACGTACAGACACATTCCTACTGACCGAATCCCTCTACCACGAACCACTCTGCTACACACACACACACACACAAACACACACACACACACACACACGCACACACACACACACACACACACACATTTGTCATAATAGACACCTGAACTGTTAACTTTTCAACATGACTGCAATTCACACACATCCCTACTGACCATTATCACAACAATGAACCTCTTTACTACACACACACACCACACACACACACACACACACACACACACACACACACACACACACACACATATTTGTCTTTAAAGACTTATTTTTCTGTGACTTCTCAATCAGGTGAAAAAGGACACTCTTCGACAAACCTACATTTGGCGCAAAATCAATTTTTAACATTCACGTGACCTCTACCGACCAATCAAAATTGTTTTGACTATAAGAATTGTTTTGGCAACACGAATTGCCGCGATATTTATAGTTCTCATTCACGTGACATTCAACAACCAACCAAATCTTAATACCTCTGGAGCCACTTTTTTCACATAAAACAGGTAGAATTTCCAAAACTGATCAGATCAGAGCAAACATCACGGACGCTCTATCTCAAAATTATTTTTGAAAAGCATTAGAAATGCGCAACCGGTTAAAACTTAAAACTAAAACTGAATACTAACCAATACTTATTACTAATTTATACTTATTCCTAATTAAACTATTTTTGACTGAGAAAATATTGTCACATTTTCTTTTCCTTTTACTAATATATATATAAATATATATATGATGAAACACAAATACCAACATATCTGTATTTATATTGCAAAAGAAAATTTAGCCAGTGAAGCATATCAATTTGTCCCTGGATGTTTACTGAAGAGAGCAGGACATGATATTCCTTACACTTTTTCATCTCGAAACATATTTGGATTTTAAGTTTAAACTTATCTACGGAACAGGTTTGATTTTGAAATTTAAATGTGTCTAAATATCATGGCCATTTGGCAATACAGTTCGTCTTTGTTGATTTATTATTTTAAGTGGATTGGCAGTATAGGTAGAAGGTCGGACGCCATGTTTTCCAGCATAGTTACGTCCCTTTACGATCTGAGTTCAAATCCCGCCGAGGTTGACTTTGCCTTTCATCCTTACGGGGTCGATAAAATAAAGTACAGTAATGCACTGGATAATTGCTGGCCTTGTGCCTAAAGTAGAAACAATTATTTTAAATCGATATGGACAAGCTGTAATATTATAATTAGTATACTTCATTCTGGCTGAATTTTCTTTGCAATATAAATACAGATATGTTGGTATTTGTGTTTCATCATATATATTAGTTTATACACGGCTCAGAAATATTTCTTTCTTTGAACTAATTTCATTGTAAAAGAATTCATTACACTTAATATAAATATATATATTATATATATATATATATATATATATATATATATATATATTTATATATATATATATATTTATATATATATATATTTATATATATATATATATATTTATATATATATATATTTATATATATATATATTTATATATATATATATTTATATATATATATATTTATATATATATATATTTATATATATATATATATTTATATATATATATATATTTATATATTTATATATATATATATTTAT
>OZ024750.1:46310070-46335070 GCA_964016885.1 Eledone cirrhosa
CCCTTTAAAGTAAGGTAGATGGGTATATTTTAAAGAATATATGAGTATATATTAAAAAAAATATATAATAATAAATTAAGGATGAAATTGAGATTAAAAAGATTTATGATAGAGGGAAAAAAAAAATAATAATGATTGCGGATGAATATTCAAAATGTCAAAAACAAATGTTATTGTTTTACGAGAAGATAGGATGAGGTAAATGAGTAAACGAGTACTATAGAGTGTATAATGCCCTTTAAAGTAAGGTAGATGGGTATATTTTAAAGAGGTGTATGTATATGTGCCTTTGAGAAAAGATTCTAAATTGATAAAGAATTGAATATTAACTGTATACTTTGTGAAAAGTTCTATGGAATTTATGCAGGCAGATGGAAAACAAATCCGAGCGTCTATTTATTATGGATTCTAGGTTAGAGATAATGGTAAATTTTTCATTTAGGCAGAGATTACAGATTTTAGATAGAGAACTGTTCAAGTACGAGGATGCAGAAGAAATCTTTTTCCAAAAGATGTTATATTTAATGTTTTTGTCTTTTAAGGACCATATGAGTTCTGAGAGAGCAGTGTTAGTTCTTTTAAGTTTGTATTTGAAAGATGAATGATGATTATAGAGACGAGCTTTAAAAGAGGTGGAAGTGGAGCCAAAATAGGTGAAGGAGTTGGTGCTAGTTATAATTTTACATTCATAAATTAAGTTTTTATCGAGGCAATGGTTGTTGAGAGGACATTTATTTTTAATGCGGCAGTTGCAATTAGAGAGATTATTAATGAGTGATCTAGTGTTATCTATAGAAGGAATTGGATTGGAGAAGTTGTTTGCGATAGGAATAATAGGAATAATAGTTTCTTGATTTAGAGTTGGATTATGAACATTTAGCGAAGTTGTGTTTGACGTTGCATTTGGGTTTACAGAAGTTAGCCTAGGGTTTACAATGACGTCAGGAGTACTATTATTGTTATTATGAGATTCAATATTGGAAGGAAGAGATTTAGTATTTAATATTTTGTTGTTGTGTTTAGAAATGATGTTGGAAATATTGGAGGATGTAGAATACGAAAATTTAATGGTGTGTTTGTTAAATATTTTACTATAGATATGTGAGGGAGGGAAGCATTTATTTAAGGCACTAAAAAATAATTTAGGAATATTGTTATTAATAGAGATGGAGAAAGGAGCATTATACCAGATTATGTTTTTGTATCTGAGAATCTTAATTATGTTAACTTTAAATCTAACCATCCTACCAATATCAAGAATGCTATAGTTAATAATATTGGAAATAGAATATCTAACATATCTTCTAATAAAAACATCTTTGATGCTAACGCCAATTACTATAATAACGCACTTTCTAAAGCCGGCTATCCAGATAAAATCAAATATAATAAAGAAACAAATTCTAGGAAAACTTACAGTAGAATATTTAATCATAACCATTCCAATAATTTTAATAAAAGACCTAGATACAAAAACATAATCTGGTATAATGCTCCTTTCTCCATCTCTATTAATAACAATATTCCTAAATTATTTTTTAGTGCCTTAAATAAATGCTTCCCTCCCTCACATATCTATAGTAAAATATTTAACAAACACACCATTAAATTTTCGTATTCTACATCCTCCAATATTTCCAACATCATTTCTAAACACAACAACAAAATATTAAATACTAAATCTCTTCCTTCCAATATTGAATCTCATAATAACAATAATAGTACTCCTGACGTCATTGTAAACCCTAGGCTAACTTCTGTAAACCCAAATGCAACGTCAAACACAACTTCGCTAAATGTTCATAATCCAACTCTAAATCAAGAAACTATTATTCCTATTATTCCTATCGCAAACAACTTCTCCAATCCAATTCCTTCTATAGATAACACTAGATCACTCATTAATAATCTCTCTAATTGCAACTGCCGCATTAAAAATAAATGTCCTCTCAACAACCATTGCCTCGATAAAAACTTAATTTATGAATGTAAAATTATAACTAGCACCAACTCCTTCACCTATTTTGGCTCCACTTCCACCTCTTTTAAAGCTCGTCTCTATAATCATCATTCATCTTTCAAATACAAACTTAAAAGAACTAACACTGCTCTCTCAGAACTCATATGGTCCTTAAAAGACAAAAACATTAAATATAACATCTTTTGGAAAAAGATTTCTTCTGCATCCTCGTACTTGAACAGTTCTCTATCTAAAATCTGTAATCTCTGCCTAAATGAAAAATTTACCATTATCTCTAACCTAGAATCCATAATAAATAGACGCTCGGATTTGTTTTCCATCTGCCTGCATAAATTCCATAGAACTTTTCACAAAGTATACAGTTAATATTCAATTCTTTATCAATTTAGAATCTTTTCTCAAAGGCACATATACATACACCTCTTTAAAATATACCCATCTACCTTACTTTAAAGGGCATTATACACTCTATAGTACTCGTTTACTCATTTACCTCATCCTATCTTCTCGTAAAACAATAACATTTGTTTTTGACATTTTGAATATTCATCCGCAATCATTATTATTTTTTTTCCCTCTATCATAAATCTTTTTAATCTCAATTTCATCCTTAATTTATTATTATATATTTTTTTTAATATATACTCATATATTCTTTAAAATATACCCATCTACCTTACTTTAAAGGGCATTATACACTCTATAATACCCGTTTACTCATCACCCTCATTATATCTCCTCGTAAAACAATAACATTTGTTTTTGACATTTTGAGTATTCATCCGCAATCATTATTATTTTTTCTCTCTATCATAAATCTTTTTAATCTCAATTTCATCCTTAATTTATTATTATTTTTTTCTCCCCATCAACGAACTCATTATTAATACATATGAATTCAATATAAAAACTTTAACTTCACATTATTTTTCTCAAATCCTATACATAAACTTTTTCTCTTTGCTAATTTTAAAATTCCTACATTTCTCCTTTTGAATATTCACCCACAATTATTATTTTTTTTCTCTCTATCTCCATACATAATCTCCCTTCGTTATTTTTTTCTCTCTATCTCCATACATAATTTCCCTTCGTTAATTTTCAAATTCCTTTAATTTATACATTATCTTCCAACGGTTCCCAACCTCTCTATATTAAAACATTATATCTTTTTCTCAGTTATAAAAACTATCTCTTTCTCTCTATCACCCATCTCTCCCTTTCCACCTTCACTCTCATCTCCTCCCCTTTTTTTCATCCTTTCCACCCCCACCCCTCCCTAAATATAATATATTTTTTCCTCGCACATATCCTCCCTTCGTTAATTTTCAAAATTTTTAATTTATACAGTATCTTCCAACGGTTTTCAACCCCTCTATATAAAATATATCTCCTCTCTGTTATAAAAACTATCTCTTTCTCTCTATCACCCATCTCTCCCTCTCATCTCCTTCCCTTTTCATCCTTTTCTCTCCCCCCCTCTCTAAATAAAATATTTTTCCCAATATCACACATCAATCTAAAACCACTTTTCATATGTTGATTTAAAACTGCACTATCAACAAGTGTTTTTTTAGCCTTCATATCATATGTTCTCCTGTTTTATCTGATGAAAACACAAATATTATTGTTTGATGATGTTTGTTTTTGAAATGCGCATAATAAAATATATTGAACTCCTTTAACCATCTTTTGATCTCATATTATATATATATATATATATATATATATATATATATATATATATATATTTATATACATATTTATATATATATATTTATATATATATATTTATATATATATATTTATATATATATATTTATATATATATATTTATATATATATATATATATATATATATATATATATATATATATATATATATATATATATTTATATATATATATATATATATATATATTTATATATAAATAAATAAATATATATATATATATATATATATTTAGGACCCCGATGGCTGAGCTCAAGCCGTTTCGACGACTAATTCTGGTCCAGAATTAGCCGTCGAAACGGCTTGAGCTCAGCCGTCGGGGTCCTACTCGTTCCTATATATATATATATATATATATATATATATATATATATATATATATATATATATTTTATATATATATATATTTATATATACAAATACATACATATACATATACATTCATATACACACACACCCGACATACACGCAGACTCACACACAGACAAACACAGACACACACATACATATATCAAGACAAGACATATTAATTAGATTCTAAGCCTGGCTTACCTACAACATGCTGTAAAGCAGAATAAGAACATGAACTAGATAAACGAAAATACAGCGAAACATGGATATAAGAAATATTTATCAATGAGAAGTTGGATATGAAAAACAATGGAAATAAATGAAGAGTTAAGATGGAGATCGATAGAGGATTTTCATATGTATTAACTAAAGTCACTCACAAAGATAAAACTCAACTGTAAAATAGCAACAACAACAGCAAATGCGAAGCTGATCTCTGTAGCCTGAACGGAAACCGAAACGAACATCAATATCGCCAGGATAAATAAAATAATCTATGTATCAGACATATTAGTCACAAACGAAAATGAGTATTTTTTTAGAACTCTTAATGTGAGTGGACGTGACATGGCCTAACGGTTAAGAGGTTTGTTTGGTAATCAGTAGTTTCCGGGTTCGATTCTATTGCGTGGTATCTTGGATATATGCCATTTATCATAATTACGCTTTCACCTAAATCAGGTATGTCAAACTGAGGGTTCCTCGAGGGCCACCCGAGTCACATATGTGTTTTCTGAGAGCCAAACATAACAACTAATTGCGTACATTACAACTAATATGTTTTTAAATTTTGTATTACGCTCGCGCTGTAAAAACCTTTGTGTGGGTCGCAGGTGTTCTTGTAAAGGGCCGCATGTTTAATATGCCTGACCTATATACTTGTAAATGAAATTAGGCAGAGGGGAAAGACTTTGTAATCGCATCAAAAATATTTCGTTTCATTTATTCCATTTATCGTTTTCGGTGCGCCCGGCCTATTAACTCACTCGATATGCAAATTAGGCTGCTCAGCCGTTAATATACATAAGGAAAGTATATACTTTCAGACGTTCAATCATCTGGCAGGAAGGTATACGGTGCTGACGATAGCTAATAAGCTTGAAACTAGTGCATCGTTCCTTTGTCAGTGTTGAAAAAAAGGGCAACGATGGTTGTTAAACAATGTACGGCTTAATTCGGGATGTTTGTTTACAAACAAACCAAGCATTATAATAAATGTTCGGTAAAGCCATACGTACATGTATATATGTGTGCATGTATGTATATATATACATACTACTGTACGTCTGTATACATATATGTATGTACGTATACATACTTATATATATATATATATATATATACATATATATATATATATGTATGTATATATGTATATATATATATATGTATATATATATATATATATATATACATACATAAATACATATATATATATATATGTATGTATATATAGTGTAGGTTATTTAATAATGTATATTAATTATTGGAAGTGGCATCACTGTTAGTACTCAGTGCTACTACATAAACGAGGTGTTTCTAATAGAAAGTTACTTCTTTGCACAGTATCAGTGTATTCTCTGTTTATAGTCAGTGAAGTCTGTCGTGGATACAACACTATTCGTCAGATAGTTTGGACACAATATCCTTACATCTAGCAGAGACTTTACCAGCAAGGATTAACAAGCTCTATTACGATTCACTGTTTGGGGCATAAAATGACACCATAGACATATAGATTTTTATAGCTAAAGCTTCAAGGGCTGTATCCTCCCTAATAATGGGATCCTGTCCATATCACATTCAGATAGTTGGGGGTTTGTGAGTATCCCCAGTCCCCTCTGTGAAATAATTTATGGCACTACACCTAAATAGGGGAGTTTCCACGCGCCATCTAAATCTACGATATGAAAGCCACAGAACTTTGTTGGGGAAAGCCCGACTATATCTATCCGGTAATATCTGGCCTCCGCCATTAGATTCTATTTCTTACATGCAATGGTTGTAAAGTTTCAGTTGTTAATTGTTAAAGTTTGCTCCATTCTGGTCACAATTTATGGTCTCGGGATATTCTTCAACTTTACAGTGTCCATCACACACCTCCTAGGTCATATCACAGGTCTATCGGCAGTTCTTGCAGCGTTGGATAGAGTCAGCAACTGGTTAGTAACAGTTGGATAGTAACTGGCACCTCTACATAAAGCCTGGACGATTCCTTTGTTGCTCACCATATTTGGTATTTTGCTGGTCTTATTCGCACCGGCCACTGATTGGTTAGTTTTCTCAGACATGCGAAGACTAAGCTTCTTTAGAGGCGGCCTTTACACGTTAGAGATCCGGTCGCAGTTGGTGGATACCGAGATGGCCAAAATATACGATGGATAATTGCAATATCAGTGGACTCTATTGACATGGAATCTACCCCTTCTGAAGCCCTCCCTCCTGGCTCAGAAGCACCATGGGTCCAGTGGAAGACACTCAACCGCCTGAGAACAGGAATGGGGAGATCAAAAGCTGCTATGGCCAGATGGAGATACAAGACCAGCCAAACCATCTGCGAATGCGGAGAGGAGGACCATACGATGCAGCCCTGCCTTGTTTGCCCTCTACTACCCAACCAGTGCAGCTTAAAAGATCACGCAGGATTTAATAATAATTGTTTCTACTTTTGGCACAAGGCCGGCAATTACCCCAGTGCATTACTGGTACTTTTATTTTATCGACCCCGTAAGGATTAAAGGCAAAGTTATCCTCGGCGGGATTTGAACACAGAATGGCAAGGGCCGTAATTCTATGCGTCAAAGCATGGCGTCCGACCCTCTACCGATACTGCCAATCCACCGAATAATAATGCAAAGGACTGTGTAAAGAAATAGGAAACTGTCATTTCACCACATGCTTCGAAGATACGAAAAGAAGAAGAACAAGTGGACTCTTTCAAGATATATAAGCAGCCATGAACCACAGCAGTAAACCATTAGTGCAGATGTAGCAATATATGACACTGTTAGCTTCCTCGAAATCTCTCATACGTGTGTATGTATGTACGTGCGTGTGTGCGTACGTGTGTGGGTGTGTGTATGTAATTATATGTGTATATACATTCATATATACAGACAAACATATATACATACAAACATACGTACATACATGCATTCATAAACACATACATATATACAGACAGACATATATACATAAATACAATACAAACATACATACATTCATATATCCATCAATCCATACATACAGACGTACATACATACATATATACATACATACATACATACATACATACACACAGGCATACATGCATTCATACATCCATCCATCCATCCATCCATACATACACACATGCATATATACATACATAAACACACAAATACATACACACAGTCATACATACACACATACATACACCCAGGCATACATACATACATACATACACACATACATACATACATACGTAAGTTCAAGTGTATACGTAATACGTATACGCATTCAATCTAAGAATACAATCCGATAAGAAATCCCCAATTACAATAGAAAGGCAACAACAACTGCACTAACAACAACAACAACAACTGCACTAACAACAACAACAACAACAAAAGCACTGACAACACCAACATGATATGTAATGACAAAACAAGCAACAACATGCACAACAAAGTCCGCAAAGAAAGACAAACGTAAGAAATAGATTATTTATTCACCTTAAGGAGGAAAATGTTTAAAAAATACAAGAGAATATATATTGAAGTGAAATTTGAATAGATGATTATCAATATAATAGAGCTGAACATAGATTTAAAATGAGACGTTAAGAAATGTTTATATATATTAAATAAATTGTCTATTTTAAAATTGCTGAAGTAGTTAATATATTATGGATGATTTCAAGTAGCAAAACAAAGACTACATGACTATATATTATATATATATATATATATATATATATATATATATGTATATATGTGTGTGTGTGTGTGTGTGTGAGAGAGAGTTTATTTAAAGTCACAAAATATCTCTGCTAGCAAAACAAAAGCTGCACACACTCGAGCACACACACATACACACACACACACACACACACACACACACACACACACACACACACACACACACACACACACACACACACACACACACACACATATGTATATATATTATATATATATATATTATACATACATACATACATAAGCATAAGAATAACAGCATTGTTTTGATGGCCATTGATCTCGAGGAGAGACATGAAATAATATCTCTTAAATCTCTCTTCCAGGAATATAAGAAGACATTAGTTAATGATAAGAACAATACAAAAGAAGCGTCTACCAAGGTAATTGAGATGAAGAACGGAAACTATAGAGATAATAAACCATACTAAAATGTATCATAGAGTTCCAAAAGTGTATAGCATCCCACCGTGAATGATACATCCATGAAATCCAGTTTCAAGAAACTTTCCCCAATTGCCCAATAGAGGTATGTCATCAGATGACAATGATGTTAGCTTTGCAAAGCAAAGACCGAAGATGTAAGCACCATCATGGCCAATTGTGAAAAAAATATCTTCTCGTTACTACATCCCCATGTGGCATGATGTGGTAGCTACAACAATTTGAAATGCACTATGGAAAACGAAAATAAAAATAGATACCTAAATATTAAAACACAATCCGCTTCATATTGTCTCGGGTCACATATTAAAAACATGAACAGTTGTGTGACGTCATATGCCCAATCGATGTTAATGTAGTGAGAAAAATAAGAAGGATAATTACGAAGTATTGAGGTTGAGCTTTCAGATACAGTACCTAAAAACTATATTAAACTTCATACCTATTCTTTTCTGAGCTACAATTTACGTACCAAGACGCCTGGACCAAATTATGATTGGATTTAGAATTGGGCAGAACTTATCTCCTTAATTCATTAGCTACAAATGGCTGAAGTATCAGAACACTTCTAAATCTGTAAAACCATTTTTTTAATGATTTTAAGGAGAAAACATTGCACAAAGGAAGATGAAAATTCCTTTGTTCTTAGCAACCTTGCCACCATGAAGGTTCCCGTTCAGAACCAAACTCGAAATTAACAGAATGTGAACACATATACATACACACAGGAATGTCCAAATGATTTCATCCGAAAGAAACAGTTCTAGTCCTGTATATGTCATATATGTATATAACTAGAGGGGGAAGTGTATGTCCTCTCTCTCTCTCTCTCTCTCTCTCTCTCTCTCTCTCTCTCTCTCTCTCTCTCTCTTTCTTTCTTTCTCTCTTCCCTCTCTCTCACTCACTCACACTCTTCCTTCTCTCTCACTTCTCTCTGTCCCTTTCTTTCTTTCTCCCTTTGACAACTCTCCTTTCCATATATTTACAAACATAAATGCATACATACATACACATACATACATACACATACATACATACACATACACATACATACATATACATACATACTTACATATTCATAAATACATGAATATATAATTACATACATAATCAGCAATTCATATATCCATCCACACATATACACACACATACATACAAACATACATACAAAGACATACATACATAAACACATACATATCAACACGCATACACTACATGCATACATATGTACACACACACAAACACAAATACATACATACACATACATACCCATACACACAAATACACACATACATACACACAAATACATACAAACTTACACACTAAAATACATACTTTCATACATACATACATATATATATATATATATATATATATACATACACACACATATACATAGACATACATACATACAGACATACATACAAACATACATACACACATAAACACAGACACATATACATACATACATATACACATACATACACACATTCATACATATATACATACCTACATACATACATACATACATACACACATACATTACATACACACCCATACATACATACATACACATATACATACATAGATACATACATACACACACATATACATTCATACATACATATATACCTACATACATACACACATACATACGTACTTACATACACACACATATATACACATACATACATAGATACTTACACACACACACATACATTCATACATACATATATACCTACTTGCATACACACATACATACATACACACACATACACACACACATAGATACATACATACAAATATATACACATACATACAAATATATACACATACATACATACAAAAACACATATACACATACATACACACGTACATACATACATACCCACATACATACATACATACACACATACACACACATATACACATACATACATACACACATATATAAATACAAACATACATACATACTTACACAAATACATACATACATACATAAATACACATATACATAGATACATAGATACATACATACATACACACATACATACATACATACACACACACATACACACACACATACATACATACATACATACATACATACATACATACATACATACATACATACATACATACATACACACATATACGGTCTACGGAAACATCTGATACGAAGCAAGAAATTAGAAACGAAAAAAAAAAAAACCCGACGAAGACGATTAAGAAAAACAAAAACAACAAGAACAATTACAAGAGAAAAATACAAAAATACAAAAATACAATACATATCAACAAAAAAAAGACAAGATGGCGTGGTAGAAGCAATCAATAAGTCTTAACGCTTGCAATAACATATACGATTAATAGAAAACAAAGCACGAAACAGGAAATAAATTGTATATATTTAAGAACATATACAAATATATATAAATATATATAAATATATGTAAATATATACAAATATACACAAATATATATAAAGAAAAGAAATGACGCATCAGAATAGAAAATAAATTGAAGAGGAGTTTAAAGAAATGATGGCCGAGATAGATCAGAAAATAATTTTAAAATAAGACGTAAGAAATATATATATATATATATATATATACGTCAAATAAATTGTCTACATAGAGATTGGTAAATTATTGAATGTGATGAAGCCAGACAAATTATATGTGTGTTGTTTATGAGAGTGTATAAATAGACGATATGTATATATATATATATACATATATATATATATATATACATACATATAAACATTTTACATATATATAGATACATATGTACCTATGTGTATATATATATATATATATATATATATATATATATATATATATATATATATATATATATATATGTATATCTCTCTCTCTCTTTCTCTCGTTCTCTTTATTATATATATATATATATATATATATATATATATACATATGAATATATTTGTACATATATATATATTTACATATATGAATATATTTGTACATATATATATATATATATATATATATATATATATATATATATATATATTAAGATAGTATAAAGACCAGGTACCTCCATAGATAAAAAATGTATAATCTGTAAACTGAGCCCCCATATTAACTGTAAAACTAGAAGTGTAGTATATAGCATAAGATGTACTGAAGGACAATGTAAAGATAAGAATATAATGTACATAGGTGAGACAGCTCGTAGCATAGGGAAGGATTAAATGAACACTGGCGAGAACTCCAAGATAGAAAAGACTCATCAGTACTACACCAACATGCTAAAATAGACCATAAGTGCAAATTAGAGAACTTAGAAATAAAAATAGAATCTACACACAGAAAAGAAGCAATGTTTAGACAAATCACAGCGGCAATAAACATAAATGAACTCCAACCAAAATTAAATAGAAAACATGAATGGAATAGCAACATCACAACTTACAATTAAAGAGAAAATGAAAACACACACACAGAACAAACAACGAACTAGTAACATGTAAATAAACAAATAAATAAACAAATAAAAACACACACAAACACCCGGATGTAACACATGCGCAAACTAAGCACACAACCCACACAAAAACAAGATTGCGTAGGACTCCACAATTCCGAAGTTTCGTCCAAAGAATGGAGTATTTTAAATTCCTCTCGTTTAATGACCATTCTTTGGACGAAACTTCGGAATTGTGGAGTTTACCGCAACTCTAGTATATCAAATAACTGTGCGCTCTGTACAATGGAGACCCTGTTGATTATTTATAACTATGAGACCCTAATTAACAAAAAAAGTGAATTATTCTCAAGTTGCCTCCATAAAGCTACGCCTACATTCCTAGCCTCCCACAAAACCAGAAAAAAGTGAAAAAACACTAAGCCATTAAACTTGGTTTTCAGACGTAAATAACCAACAGGGGAAATACATTAATGGCCTTTAATATTGCATTATCTTATAACTATCTATAGAAGAAATAACGCTCGAATGAATGACACTTGTTCAATAACACGCTGACACATTGATATACATAACATAATATTATTAACTTTGATCCATACCATTATTTCTCTATCTTTATTTTCCTATCTAAGTTTTAAATTTTAGCTTAAATATCCAACCTGTATATTTTTACGGAACATATTTTTAACTGTGAATCATTCACGTGTTTACATTTTTTTTTTATAACATGTATGAACTTATCTTTTGTAAGTTTTTGAATATACTTACCTTATTTTTCTATCCATGATTCAAATAGTGTAAATATCCAACCTGTAAATTTTTACGGACCTTATTTTGAACTCTGAATTATCCATGCATTTATTATTATTTTTCTTATATATATGTATGTATTTAACTGTAGCACGTTGAAATCTATTATATAAGATTATAATCGTTATCATTTACCAAAAATATACTGTATCACTAATACTTAATATATATCTATATATACCTCTCTGTATCCCTCTATACCTAATTTTTAGATAACTTTTAAATTTTTAGATTTTGAACTGTGAATAATTCATGCCTTTACAGCCTTCTATATATGTATCTATTTAACTTTAGCATGTTTGAATCTAGTATTTTATATTCGTTATCATTTACCTAAAATATACTGGCTCATTAATATTTAATATATCTCTATATACCTAATCGTTATTTTTGCAAATAAGTCTATCTGTATAAAAGCATAATCTTATTATTAGTTACGTATATCTCAGCTTTTGATTTTTTTTTTTTTTGCATATATATCTATAGTGTATTATAACATAATTACCGTTTAGTTTAACGTATAGTTTGTACAAATATATAGTTTGTGCAAATATAGATATTTGTATAATAGCATATTTATTTGATGTACTTTAAGTAGAACTTATATAGAGATTTAATATAATATAACAAATATTAATTTATTACCATAATTCCACACATATATATATATATATAAGTTGCTGAAAACTCTGCGTTAATCATTACACTAACTACTTGACAATTAATTTTTAGATATTTCTAACAATAAGTACTTCATAAGCTTTACATACCGAAAATGTTGACATTTTTATAGGTAATTTTCGTTAAAGATTACATTTAGGAAAATATTCAACAGTGTAAATTGTCCTTTCGCTGGCCAGGTAAATCCTTTAAATTTTATCCTCATAAAATTCAGAAGTTTAGAAATGTTTTAACATATTTATAGAATTTATAAAATTAATAAATATAAATAACCATCAACTTTTAAAAACACATAAAATCTCGATTCTTCACCCTTAAAATAACATAAATTAGATATTTTGAAACTTAACCGTTTAGCTTTTAGGGAAAAAAAATCTCTTTCTGCATATATTACTCCCCTTTATCTTTCCCTCTCTTTAAATCCTTTTTCAGCGGCTTTCATAAACAGTTATAATTCATGAGACGTTTTCCTAGATAACCATAATTTGTAGTATCCTATATTTTAAAATCTCTATAGCTGTCACATTAACCAACGTTTTTCTTACTCACACATTCTCTATTGAATTTATTACGTTTTCGCATTTTCTCATTATTAGGGTATAAATGTTGAGGTTTCTCTTAGGTTAATCACTACCTTGATTACATCTTAACCATTTAACATCTCAGAGTTTGTCATGTAGTATTATATTCTGTCTGATGAGGACGTACTGTTGTACCTCTGAAATATGTATAATAAAATTTAATTGATCAAAAGAACATCTATTTTATTAATATTTTATTAATATTAATATATATACATTATATATATATATATATACATATGAATATATTTATATATATATATATATATATATACATATGAATATACATATGAATATACTGTATATATATATAGATATAGATATATACATATATTGTATATATATATATATATATACATATGAATATACTGTATATATATATATATATATATATATATTTTTTTTTTTTTTTTTCAACCTGTTAGTTCAACCTGTTAATTCTTTCGTTACTTTGGTACTGTGTGTTAGATTTTGCCTACCACAATGTTCAATTTGTCAAGATATTTAAACGTATGTTATTACTCTAAGGACCTACCTTGTCGAGTGCTTTGCTAACTCATTCATATCGTAGGTCGAATTTGCCTGCACACCGCCAAAGATTAGATTTTACTAAGCCTCCAATTATATATATATATATATATATATATATATATATATATATATATATATATATATATATATATATATACATATGAATATACTGTATATATATATATGGAGAATAGACATGGCTGTTTAGTTGCTTTTAAGCTATCTTAAAATGGAGTGGGAATAAGAAGAAAGCAAGAGCGATGGTGGGGGGGGGGCTTCTTCATCATTTGTCTACTGGGGGTGTCGGATATTTCTACGCATTGAAGACAATATATCTCATCCCAGGCCGTCAATAACTTGATAAGTTATTAGGAAAACGGAGGAGAGAGGAAAGGAAAGCAAAAGGCGAGAACAGAGAAAACAGTGAAAAAACAGCGAAACAAACAACAAACCGAGCAATGTGCGAGCAACATAAGGTAGAAAATCCAAGACCACTCGATAAGAAAACTTAAGTTCAAGACTGAGTGGTCGAGAGGAAAGAGACACAGGTCCGACCTCCGCAGTTGGAAGTGAGAAAAGACCTGCTAAACAGTCAGGCGAGGGGGTGAAAGTGAGAGGGAGAAAGGGAGAGCAAGAAAGTGGGGTAAGAGTAGATAGGGAGAAAGGGAGTCGAAGAAAGAGGGGTGAGAATAGAAAGTAGCGAAATAGGTAGGTTCGCACGTTGCTTGGTTTGTTGTTTTTTTCGTTGTTTTTTCACTGTTTTCTCTTTTCTTCCATTTTGCTTTCCTTCCCTCCCATCTTCGTTTTCCCAATAACTTGTCCAGTTATTGACGCCCTGGGGAGAGAGATATCTTGTCTTTAAAGCGTAGAAATAACCGAGACCCCCAGCAGACAACTGATGATGAAAACTACCCCCACCCCTTCTTGCTCCATTTTAATATATATATATATATATATATATATATATATATATATATATATATATATATATATATTTATATATATATATATATATATATATATATATATTTATATATATATATATATATATGTAGAAGGTGAGTTTTATTGTAGTACAATAAAGCAATGCAGATATCGGATAAGAAGCACTCTACAGTTTGTGGGACTGGAGTATGCATAATATAAGATCAAAAGATGGTTAAAGGAGTTCCATATATTTTATTATGCGCATTTCAAAAACTAACATCATCAAGCAATAATATTTGTGTTTTCATCAGATAAAACAGGAGAACATGATATGAAGGCTAAAAAACACTTGTTGATAGTGCAGTTATTTATGTTGATATGTTGATTTAAAACTGCACTATCAACAAGTGTTTTTTAGCCTTCATATCATGTTCTCCTGTTTTATCTGATGAAAACACAAATATTATTGCTTGATGATGTTTGTTTTTGAAATGCGCATAATAAAATATATGGAACTCCTTTAACCATCTTTTGATCTTATATTATATATATATATATATATATATATATATATATATATATATATATTTATATAGGTATAGCAATAACTTTGTGGTATTGTCATTTAGACTATTCAAAGAGTATGCAAAGCTTTTCAATACGTTTTAGAAGTCATGATGTCAGCATTTCTTCTCACGTTTTAAGACCTGGTCATTGACACAGTTCTGCTGCAAATTAGCAATAAAGATGTGTATGTGTGTGTGTATGTGTGTGTGTAAGTGTGTAAGTGTGTGTGCGTGCGTATGTGCGTGTGTGTGTATTTATGTTTGTATGTGTGTTATATATATATATATAAGGAACCAGATGGACCATAACGCACCAGAGTACTCAATACTTGGGGTAGTAGAGTAATAGCTGTCGAAACGGCTTGAGCTCTGCCGTCGGGTTCTTGAACATTTTCATATATATATATATATATATACAGAGAGGGAGAAAGAGAGAGAAAAGGAGAGGAACAGAGCGGCAGACATATACAGAAATGAAATATTCAGACTGATAGATAAATAGATTGATAGATAGAATGATAGGTAGGTAAATAGTCAGATAGATAGATAGATAGATAGATAGATAGATAGATAGATAGATAGATAGATAGATAGATAGATTTCTTTATTTGCGACAAGGGCGCACAAGAAAAGGGAACAATACAAAGACACATGCCGGGGATTTTACATACAGTTGTGTAAAAATATTGAAACAAACAATTATAACAATCGAAATCCCCAATAGGGAGAGGCGCCACAAACAGCTTGTTTAATACCCCATCGATAGAACAACCCTCAACTTCAGGAGCGTGTTGTGCAAGTGCTCCTTTCTTCCTTTTGCTCTCTTTTTTAACCTACAAGCTTATAAACAGAGAAGGCCACATTTCAGTAAATTTACTGGGGTGCAATGCCTCTCTCTCCACTCTGATTCTCCTTCTAAAGTGATACTTAAAGAAGGGAATCAATTGTTGACCGGAGAGAAACTCATCTGTCCTCAGTCCTCTCAATTTCGCCCACCATATGACCTCTTTTAGCATAGCCACTGTACAGAGGAAAACCGCCCCTGTACAAAGAGCGAGACTTCTCCGATAGATAGATAGATAGATAGATAGATAGATAGATAGATAGATAGATAGATAGATAGATAGATAGATAGATAGATATATTTCTTTTATTTGCCACTAGGGCATCAAAAGTGGGACAAGTACAAAGGGGGGAGTTTACACAAAAAGGCGTCCTCAATAAGGAGGAGGCAATAACAAAATATAAAAATAAAATAAGATATAACAAAAAATAAAATTTTTAACAAAATCCTCAATAGAGAGGAGGCGCCTTGGGGGGTCGCACACACCCCCGAAAAAAGTGTGCAACCCTTCTCCTCAGGAGCACAGAGAAGGGGTGCTCCCTTGGTCTTTCATCTTCCTCACCTATAGTCTGATGTAGAGTGAAGGCCCATTCACACGGGCCATTCTCGCCACTTTCACCCATCTTTCATAGAAACGGCTGGGGTGCAGCACCTCTCTCTCCATCCTGATCCTTCTTCCGAAATGATATCGGAAGAAACGGACCAGTTGTTGGCCAGAGAGAAAGGTGCCCGACCTCAGTCCTTTCAGACGCGTCCACCATACAACCTCTTTCGCCATGGCTATTACGCACAGAAACACCGCCTCTGCTTCATCTTTGAAGGGGGGAGGCGGCTTGATCATTACAATAGACTCGGTGGTCAACCGGATCGGTCCCACCCTTGACAGCAGTTGTTCGACATAGCCCCACAGATCGGTTACGCCCGAGCAGTGTACTAATGCGTGTGCAACGGTTTCCTCGTCGCACACGCATCTGGGACAGATCTTTTTGGCGGGGTCCCTACCCGGGCGCCCGTGTCTGTAGAGCCTTTCTCGAACGGGTAAAGCCCCTCGGTAGCACTGCCAGGCCAGGGACTTCTGGAAGTTGTCCATAGGTCCCGGGCTGAATGTCCTACCGAACAGGCTGGCCAGTTCGTCCTCCTCCATGTCTAGGGCTTCTCCGAGGGCGTCGTCGCACCTGCTGCGTACCAGCCCTCTATAGAATGTTGCGGTGGAGTCTCCACTGATAACCGGATCCGCCTGCCAGAGGGCGGTGAGCGCCTGGGCACACTCAGTGTGCCAGGCGCCCAGTTTTCTCGGTCTTTGCTTGACCCAGGATTGCAGCTCGGTGAGTGAGACGAGTCTGGGAAAGGTTCGTCTCACAAACGGGGCCCACACCGGTTGTCCGGTGAGGAATACGTAGAGGTGCCGTAGCCTTAATGCGTGTTTACGCATCATTAGCCACGGCTTCCCCAGCCCTCCTTTCGAAGGGTGTTGACAGCAGATGGATCTCCTCACCATAGGAGCCCGCCTCTTCCAAAGGAATTGGAAGAGCGCGCGCTCCATCTTGGTGAGGGTTTCCCTTGGGCAGGGCACTACGGTCAGGCGGTAGTAGATGACGGACGCTATGTAGGTGTTCGCCACCTCCGCCCGACCTTTCAGGGATAGTTTGCAACTGGCCCACTTCTGGGTCAGTGCAAACACCCTGTTCGTAACCTCCGCCCAGTTTTTCTCCACCTGGAGGTCCGGTCCGAACCAGACCCCGAGCAACTTCACCGGGCCCTCCGTCCAGCGTCCGACGACGCCATCGGAGGGCATCGGTCTGCCCCTCCACGTGCCGAGTTGCAAACCGATCGACTTGTCCCGGTTCAGCTTAGCCCCTGTGAACTTTTCGTACTCCTCCAGTAAGGTGCCGACCGCCTCGATTTCGGAGGCCGTCGACACCATTACTGTCACGTCATCGGCGTAGGCCGACACCGCTTTCCGCAATCCCGGTTCCAAAGGGATGCCCTGCAACAACTCCAACTTCCGCAGTAGTGGCTCGAGAGTCAACACATACAGAAGGGAGGAGAGAGGGCACCCTTGTCGGATGGACCGCGCGATTTTGAACGGCTCCGAGAGGTAGCCGTTCACCTTGACCCTAGAGCAGATGCGGCCGCTGTGCATAGCAGTGATCCAGCCCCTGAAAACGGGTCCGAAGCCTGCCGCCGCTAGCACCGCATCCAGGTAACCATGGTCGACCCTATCGAACGCCTTAGATTGATCCAAGTTGATCAGAGCCCCACCAAAGCCGGGTTCGTTCCCAACCCTCTCTATGATGTATCGCATGAGGTGGAGGTTGTCATGGATGGACCTGGACGGGATAGCGCATGTCTGCGCATCTCCCACCAGGTTGCCCACGACAAGCGCCAACCTCTTTGCTAGCACCTTGGCCAAAATCTGTAACTCTGTATTTAGCAGTGTTATGGGCCTGAAGTTACTTATTTCGTCCCCCTTGTTCTCGTCCTTCCTCACTAGCGTGACTACGCCCTTGGTCACAGTACAGGGAATTCTCCCGTTCTGTTGCCAGTTGCAGTAGACCGCCTCGAGGAGATCGGGGAACAAGTCCGGCATAGCTAGATATAATTCGTAAGGAAGACCATCGAGACCCGGGGATTTGCGTTTGCCGCATTGGCTCAGCACGTCCTCTATCTCAGCGGCCGAAATCGGCTCCTCGCAGGACTTCGCCTCCCTGTCCGAGAGGCGCGGCAGGCTGTCGAGGTATGGACCGAAGTCCACGTTCCCAACCGGCTCCCCGCCCCTCCCGAACAGTCGGGCAAAGTGCCTTTGAAAGGCCTCACACATCTGCTTAGGCTCAAGAATCGCCCGTCCATCCAGGTCTCGCAAAGACCGGATGGTGGATTTAGTTCCACTGTTGGCCTCTGTCACGCGGGCCCAGCTAACAGCTTTGGTCCCCTCGTTCCCTAGAGCACGTATTTTACTTCGGACAACGCAGCCTTCGTGCTTCGCGTCGAAAAACTGGCTCAAAGCCGTTCTCGACGCTAGCACTCTGGCCACGTCGCCGCTTCTAATTGCCTCTTCTACTCTATCTATTAGCTCCCTTTCCTTCCTATTCCTATCCGCAGCTAGAACCTTACTAAATTCTATCGAGACTACTCTAATCTCTCTCTTTAGAGATACCCACCACCTGCTGTTGACGATCGCTCCAGTCAACCGTTCCTTAACTAACGTACTAATCCGATTCCTGTAGGCTCTACTTGCCGGCAAGGACAAGTTGAGCTTCCAGTAACCGGGGCCCTGTCTATGAGTTCTGTCAAGGTTGACCATGCAGGTCACTAATTTGTGGTCTGAATAGCCAACCATGCGCATTTTTGGACAACTTAAAAAGTCCTTATCCTTAATTCTAACTAAGAACCTATCTAGGTACGACCTAGATGATCCGCTACGATTTGCCCAAGTCCAGGTTGGCGCAGTCGGAAAATCTAGTCGATATCTATCGGCCAGGTCAAATCGACCGATTAACCCTTTGAGGCTATTACACCCCTCTCTATCGGGGCAGGCCCCTACGTAGTCCCAGCGTGCATCTAGGATACCATTCCAGTCCCCCACTAATAGCAAGGAGCGGGACGTCCCTAGAAAAGTCTCCAGACGATGGAAGAAGTCCGGCCGCATTGACCCGAAAGGGCCGTAGGCGGCTACCAACCTAAACGCTCCGCCTTTACCACTTCCAAGGTCCAGAACCACTAGTCGACCCTCCGGGTCCAAATGTACCATCTGTGTTGCGAGACCCAGATGTTTTTGCAGCAGAACGACAACTCCACCCCCACCTCCGGGCTGACAGAGAGATGCGTGCATCTCAAAGTCCTCAAAGGTGGGGGCCAGCTGTCGCACGTTGCTGATCCGGGCCTCGCAAATAACCATCACATCTATACGTTGTGACCTGAGGTCATTTAGAAGCATTGCTTGCTTCCAAGTTGAGCCCAGGCCACGCGCATTTAAACAGCCTACTCTTAGCATAGCCATGTTGGTGGTGAAGAGAAAAGGCACTTACCTCTCTGCGTCCCGGGTATCGGGCTGCACAATTTCCATTAGGGTGGGGGATGGGTTGTTGGGTGGGGTGGTGGTTTGTGGAAGTGTGGGGGCATCAGTGTGTTGTGTGGTTGGGGAGCTTGGAGTTGTGAGGGTGTTTGGGGAGGGGGTGGGATAGTTTTTTAGGAGGACGCGGTTAATGGGCCCGACGCAGGGGGGACCCACGTCCTCTTTAAAGTTGTTTTTTAAAGTTTTATAGGTGTCCTGTGGGGCCTTAATCCTTTTGAGGTGGGGGAAATCCCCTGCCTGGGTGAAGTTAGGCCCTTGTGTTTTTATTAGATTGTTGTTGTACACAATGTTTAACAGTTTTTTGTTTCTTGTATTTATGTATGTGTATGCATGTTTTTGTTTTTGTGTGGTGTTTTTTGTTTGCTGTTGTGAGCTCTTTTGTGTTGGTGTCAGTGTTATGTTTTGGGGAGGGTTTTTTTTCATTTGTGTGTCTGAGGTGTGTTTTCTTTTTTTTCTTTTGATTGTGTGGAAGTGCTCCTCCTCGTCTGACGACGAACTAGGGTCATCTTCCGCGTTGGAGGGGAGGGGTATATTTTCAGGTTGTGTTTGCGGTACGGGTGTTTTGGAAATTGTTTTTGTTTTTTGAGTGGAGGGGATGGGTTGGACATTGTTTTGTTTTGGTTTGAGCTGTGGTGGTTGTTTTTGTAGTGGTAGTTGTGGTGATTGTGTTGGTTGTGCAGTTGTTGGTGGTGTAGGCAGGATTGGGGTTTTCTTATTAAGTTGGGGACAGACAGCCCTCAGGTGACCTCTGGTTCCGCAGAGGTAACACGAGGGCCGTCTACCCTCAACGGTAATGTTGATGAAGGTTAGATCATCCAGTATGACGCGTTCAGGGATCTGGGCGATAGATAGATAGATAGATAGATAGATAGATAGATAGATAGATTTGATAGATAGATTGATAGATAGATAGATAGATAGATAGATAGATAGATAGATAGACAGATAGATAGATAGATAGATAGATAGATAGATAGATAGATTGATGGATAGATTAGTCTCGTCTGAAAGGAGGAATTTGAGAGGAATTCCAGAAAGAAATTCCCGAGAGAAAGGTGTTAGGTTCTGCGAACATGCACTAAATAGGAACCAAAGAATTAGAAATAACTTTATAAATATAGATGGATAAAACTGAGCAAAAATGTACCAAGTAATCAGTCAAAAGTATGAAAGGAATTCTAAAATTTCGGATATCAAGAATGAACTCATATATTTGGTTGAATTAGTTACATACTCTGAAGACAATATGTCACAAGTGACCTTTTAAAAACGGAAACACTGCTGGAATATTTTTACTTACTACATCAGTTACTATATACATACATGACTACATACATACATACATATATATATATATATATATAAAGATCGCCGTATTTTGACTAAACAAATTAATTATTTAGCCTGATAGTGGGGATAAGAACCCTCGGAGAAATATAAAAAGATGAGTAACTCATCTTTTTCCATTTCTCTGAGGGTTCTTAACCTCACTATTAAGCTAAATAATTAATTTCTTTAGTCAAAATACGGTGATAGCTTATATTTCTAACTTCAAACTCGCTCGCTGTTTCGAAAATATTCTTACTTGATATATATATATATATATATATATATATATATATATATATATATGCATGTTTATATATATATATATATATATATATATGCATGTTTATATATATATATATATATATATATATATATATATATATATATATATATGTATATATGTATATATATTTATATATTTATATGTATATATGCATGTTTATATATATATATATATATATATATATATATATATATATATATATATATATATGTATATATGTATATATATTTATATGTATATATGCATGTTTATATATATATATATATATATATATATATGTATATATGTATATATATATGTATATATATATATATGTATATATGCATTTTTATACACATATATATATATATATATATATATATATATATATATATATAGAGAGAGAGAGAGAGAGAGAGAGAGAGAGAGAGAGAGGGGTATAACACCTGTTCCGTATAACCATGTCCATTACGAGGTGAGGATCCGTAATGTGAAACAAGTGTTCTCGATATGTTGAACTAACTGTTGTGTTACCACTTCTATATATATATATATATATATATATATATATACGAAACACACATTTAAACATTTTGAAATCCATACAATGTACTAGAAAGAAAATCAAGATTGCTAAGATAACAAAAGAATCTTACCGTAGATAATCCCGGGTTTAAAAACCCATTATCAACGGAGTATCCATATGAGAAACTTAAAAGAGCAAACTACAACACTGTGCGCTATATATATATATATAAAATAATTGTTTCTACTTTTGGCACAAAGCCAGCAATTACCCAGATCGACCTCGTAAGGATGAAAGGCAAAGTTAACCTCGGCGGGATTTGAATTCAGAATGGCAAAGGCCGTGAGTTCAAATCTGGCCGTGGTAGTTAAGACGGGATTAAATCACATAATTGTTTATAGTATTCATATATATTTCTGTTACATGGTTATTCATGTGACTTTGTCAGATGTGTACGCAATCATTGGAGCAGTTTTGCAATCATTGTGATATGCCGGTGGCTATGCACGTACATCCAGTAGTGAAGTAGTTCAGCATATATATATATATATATATATATATATATATATATATATATATACATAAATATATATTGAATGAACCTTCCTCAGTTTCAACGAGTAGTACACTTTTTCGAGCAAATGAACGGCTTGCTCGTAAATTTGTCGTGTATGTGACCAGCTGAGAATTCCACATATGCCCTTCATGTAATTCGCAGAGAGACTTTTTCACACATCGCACAACTAACGCACCAGAAATTGAACAAATTGTGTTCCGAATCTCTGCCGAATCCAGCTCATTGAACAGAGGTTTTAGTAACCGTCTGACAATTTTTCAAGCATTTCAGCAAATTCTTGTAAGGAAAAACTTTTTACAACCAAACAGCCTTCGAAGAATTTACCACGTCCAGAACTTAAGGATTTTATGTTACTAGCATGAATAAATGTGTAACTTGTTGACTAATACATGCACATTTTAATTGCTTTTATTTCGAACAATATAAATTTATTCTAGAGTGAGATATGCCACATTAATTTTAAATTTAGGGCAAAATGTATATTTCCTGTATTAGATGTTTGAGGAATAACACTCTGATTCTCAATTTAAAGTCTAAAAATGAGTTGAATATTCAATAAATTTCTTTTGTTAAAGTGGTCGCTCTATAAGTGTGTGAATTTTGTATATCTAATGATATGCGTTATGTATACGAATAAACATTTTGAAAGCTATTTATCTATGAATGTTGAAAGCTGGCGATTTATTTTCGCTTGTTTGTTTCAAATTCTAACAGAGAACAGGGTGAGGGAAGCATTGTCCTGATGATGGCCGTAAGCTAGAAACATGTTGACCGGTATCCCCTCCTCCTTCTTTTGCTGGAATTCATTAGATGGTGTTAACCGGCAGCTTTTCAATATTCATAGTTAAAGCGCAAAATAGCTGAACAAGGGTCTTAACTTTTCGGACACTAGTCCTTCTTCGATATGTGTTATTGCGTGTTTAATTGAATGATATGTAATATGACAGCAATTTGACTTCTATTTCTAGTTGACACTGCGTCCATATATTTGCTCTTAGTTGACCTCTGTTCAACAACAATTATCAGTTGAATAAAGTTCAGATGTACATGCAGACATTTGAAGCGAAAAACAAAATAGATAAAACACTTTATCAGATGTTAAAGAGATATACAGACAATAAACTTAAGTTGTTTCATCGTTTTGTGTAAACTAATTGAATGGTTAATAGGTTCATGGAGCCGAGAGGAGGAGAATTCCAGTCTAAAAGGTAACTGATGAAGTAAAAGCTGAAGAAATAAACAACAAAGCAACGAAGCAAAACAAGAATTCACAAAAAACAAAACAAAAGAGGTTAATAAAAAAGGGATATAACCTCTACGTTGCAAGGCGAACACACCTAAGCATACACACATACACATATAACACGT
>OZ024750.1:46340070-46347570 GCA_964016885.1 Eledone cirrhosa
TCTGTGCTGCCACATACAGCTGTCCTCATATGTTTGCAAGATAAGTTATGATAGATTTGTAATGTGGTCTCCTTTTAAGGTGATAAGAGAGATGTTTAGATCATCTATTGGCGCCTTGTTTTCAAATGTTATAAGTCTGGGAAATTGTAGTGTTTATATAAACAGTTAGGGTGTTGGATCGAATCCAGTCTATTTTGGTTTGTGCCGACAGTAAATTGTGCGTACAATCTTGTTATTTAGTAATTTGCTATTGTATTGTAAAATATAGAGTAATTCCATATTACATACTTTGTATTGGGACATCCCGTGATCGTAAGTCCTGGCATTAGATAATTTAGACCAGCTTATTTTGTTTTCTTGATTGCTATCCGCAAGTTGCCAGATTTTATTGGCCAGCGCCGTCGTGTTTTGAGTTGGCGGTTTTTAATCGAGTGCCTATGCACATACCAGCGTTTGTATTTCCTCTTGTTGTTTGTATAGCTCAATATAAAAACGTTGTACCGCTGATTCCAAAATCAGTGTTTTGATAATTTGCCTGGTATAAGCATTATTTAACATTGAATTTCACAATAACATTGGGGATAGTGATTTTAAGACGCCTTCGATTACATACTGGCCAATGAAACATAGGTTAATTCTTGGAATAAACCCTACTGTATAGGTTATCCGTGTTAATCTTCATTCATTCGTTATATATATACATACATACATACATACATACATACATACATACATACATACATACATACATACATACATACATATATATATATATATATGTATATATATATATAATTTGTCGACGGGTAGTAGGAATTAGGTAATGATATATATATTAACCTTCCATTTAATAACATTTTCCCAAAATATAGAGAAGATAACTAACATTAATTATAATATAATTATCTCAACGAAGTATAATTAAACAATAAATTTCAATTTTTACAAAACAGGTTGCGTATATCAACCTCAACGATAATAAAACCGAGCTTAATTAACCTTGCTAAGAGCAACATCCGATTAATTAAAAATCTCACATTAAATATCACTGCTGATAGAATTAGATTTGTCAACAATCTTCTTTAATAGAACAATGGCAATAACATAATGAGCTGGCTTAATTATATTAAGGCAAATTTACTGAAATCTATAATGTTGAATGTTATTCCTTTGTGTTTCAAACCCCTAAGCTAGCCACCACATACAATATCATTAATAATAAGTACATACAATATATTTTGTGAATGTCAAGCAGCCCTCGCCTTTCATTGAAATTATGGGATCGTTTCACGGCACAGAGTTACTCATCTTGTCGCCTTTTAAAACCTAGATGTACTTCAGAATGTATTATTTTACGATAGATATGCATCTATATATACCAATATTAGGTTGGCCTTCTCACAAATTTAGAAAAGCTTTAATCATCAACTCCAACAAAGACATTTTTGTTAGTTTAGTTATTTTTGCGAGAAAGAATTATCCTGTCATCCCCACAAAAGCAAAATCAGTAGAATGTGTTTTTTCATACCTGCATTGTGATTCTTACTTGGGCGGGATGCGTTCGTTTTCCTACCAATATTCTTATCCTCTTTGAAAGATCTCTTGCCTGTCTTTTTCAAATGGTGATTTGTTGTTCCTGAAGTGTTCCGCGACGGTCTTCTCCTATTCAACTGTTTTTTATCGTTTCTTGGTGACGATGATCTGTAATATTTCTTAATTTTTGAATGAATATTTTTTATCACTTGTGAACGAGTACGTTCCAGAGGGTTCCGATGATCTTTCGATGCACCTTCCCTTATGATTGGTCGACGAGTCGGGTATTTATCTCGGGACGAATTATTTGGCATCCAATATTCATAATTAACTCCTTTGTTGTGTTCTTTATAGAGTAACTAGAAAGAAAAACAACACGTATATTGGTTTTGAGGAATAGTTAGAAGAAGGCGGGATTTATATGAAAGAATGGGCCAAAGAGGGCATAACACAGAAACAGTGACACATTTACAGATACAAAGAATAGATATAATATATATGGTCTTTGAGTTTGGTCAGTTAAGGTAAGTACTATTACGTAATCTCTGCAAGATATTTACACTTTTATCAATACACAGCTTACAGGAAAATTCTCCATTTCCGTCTGGCCTGGATTTGACTAGAACTTTCCATTGAATGGAGAAATTTATGTCAGCATACTTGAATGACCAAACGTGGCTTGCCAGCTTCGTAGACGATCACTTATCAGAGTGTCTAAGGGTCGTCTGGTGGTTAAAGACGCATACTTTAAACCGGCCCTCCGACATACCTACATATGTTTTGACCTCATGCTCTTGATTCGGTCGAGTGGATGTAACTTAAGCCTCATAAAAGACTGCGGGTGCGTTGCACTGTTGATGAGGAGAGCATGGTTCTGGCCTTCTGCTGGTTCTTTGGACTTAGTTCTCAGTTTTCTACCTCCTACAGATAGGAGCTCCTGTTTTTTACCACTATATATATATATATATATATATATATATATAACGAAGGAAATGTGGTAAGGAACCAGGTGGACCATAACGCACCAAAGTACTCAATACTTGAGGTAGTAGAGTGGGTAATAGGAACCAGTAAGACCCCGACAGCTGAGCTCAAGCCGTTTCGACGGCTAATTCTGGACTCAGAATTAGCCGTCGAAACGGCTTGAGCTCAGCTGTCGGGGTCTTACTGGTTCCTATATATATATATATATATATATATATATATATATATATATATATATATATATATATAGAGAGAGAGAGAGAGAGAGAGAGAGAGAGAGAACTTGTTTGCGTTGATCATTATAAATGCTACTAGGCTACTACAACACATTAACTATGATAAGTCCACGAGTATCGAAGTGGTAAATTTTCTGATTTTAGTAACTTTACCATCACAAAGATTTTCTCTTTTGTTGGTCCCACTATTCGAAGTGATTCATTCTTGTTTCCATGACGTTCGTAAAACAGTTCAGTTCCAGCAAGCATCTTCATTCTCGATGATTCAATTTTATAGTTTCCATTCAATTCAAACGTCTTGTTTGCCGACATCAATGCTTTTTGTATGAAGAAGAAAACACAAAAAAAAATAAATAATATGAATATGTATTAAAAGAAGGATTTGCTCCTTTCCCTTTTTTTCTCCATTTTCTCTTTTCTTTTTTGTTTTCTTTCATTGTTTTCAGTTTTCTTTTTCTTAAATTATTTTTTAATGATATAAGTGCATAAATTAAATAATTGTTTCTACTGTTGGCACAAGGCCAGCAATTACCCAGTGCATTACTGGTACTTTATTTTATCGACCCCGTAAGGATGAAAGGCAAAGTTAACCTCGGCGGGATTTGAACTCAGAATGGCAAGGGCCGTAACTCTGTACGTCAAAGCATGGCGTCCGACCCTCTATCGATACTGCCAATCCACCGCCCTAAATTAAATAATACATTGATACAACCCTTGGTGTGCACTTAATTCCCATTTCCTTTACGTAATTACATTTCAACCCCCACCACCCACACAACTCTAAAATCAAAGAGGGAGCCTCTATCTTGGTTTTTAATTGCTAGAATTTAACAGCCCAATCTCCCAGCACCATGTATATGGATATATACAAAGAGAATAACAAACTAGAAAATCGGGTTATAAAATCCCTGTTTTTACATTAGCTATCCGCTGAGAATCGCTATGATTTTGCTTATTCTATTTGGATAGCAGAGTTGTTCTCAGTGCAGAAGCCACTACTGGAAATAAGTTGCTATAAATTGAACTACAACAGGACGAGATACAACAACTTACCATAGCTCAAAATAAAATATTATCTGTCAATTAGCAAAGAAGACTAAGCTAAAACCTGTAATATATGAACCACAGGATGCTACAAACTGGAAACAAAACACAATTATGAGATAGAACATTATGTATAACAAAGGAAGCTGTGTCTGAAGTTAGAAAAAGTAGATAATAATAAAAAAAAATATAGTTCGGACAGCGGTCCTTGAACTGAAATGAAAGGTGATAGAGGAGAGAAAAGGCAGCTGCACTGTACTGCTGGGCGGCCCGGTGTGAGAATAACCGAAAGTGATTGACGTTGGGGTGACGGGTCAAAGTGAGAGAATATATGGACAGGTGGAAGAATGTGGAGAGATATAGAAGGAATACAGAGAGAAAAGAGAGAGAAACAGATTGAAAATAAAGAGAGAAAGAAAGAGGGTGAAAGAGGGAGAGAGAGAGAGATCACAAGTAGGTAGTAGTAACATGTTAATATATATGTTTGAAGCGGCCTGGGTGTTCTAGAAGCAATTATATATTATAAGTCAGAGAGCTTCTCAACTCCTTATGCTTGTATTACTGGTATAGTGATGTTTGAGAAGACTTTGGGAATTACAAACCACTAAGTCCAACATTACCAGTAATGTACTGGTTATTTGCTGGCCTTGTGCTAAAAGTAGAAACAATTATTTTCACAGCTGCTACTTCTAACAAGTACTGTTCAATATCATTTTTTGTATAATGCCGTATTATTGCTTTTCAGATCTTTTTATATAATTCTTAAAAAAATTTGTTCACACCAATATGAACTAACACACACCGAAAAATTGGATCAAAATGAACAATTTTCTTTTTCATCAACAATGCGCTATATATATATATATATATATATATATATATATAATATAAAGTTAAATAAAAGTTAAATGATTAAAATTTAGCTTCGTTTATTACTGCTATATATATTTCAGTGACAGCCATCTTTGGCTGTGACCTCTTCAGGCAGTTTGAATTAGTATGGTATAGACAAGTACATATGTTGTTTAGGTGTATAATATTGTCAATACTCTGATATGCCCAGTTCCTTGTTGGGTTATTTCACTGAGGAACTGGAGATATATATATTTATTAAAATAACAGATTAAAGTTATTATTATTACTATATATATAGAAAGGATAATAAGGACGATTGGTTACTCCTTCATTACATTTATTGGTAGGTGACGCGCGTTTCGCCACTGATCAGCTCAAGGTTAGATCTGTATCGATCCTACCCGAAGGGTCCGTCGAGCTGCCGATCATTGAGTCGGGGAGGATCAATACAGATCGAACCTTGAGCTGATCAGTGGCGAAATGCGCGTCACCTACCAATAAATGTAATGAAGGAATAACCAATCGTCCTTGTTATCCTTTCAATATATTACACTCTGTATAGCTCTACACCTCATCACAGAAGTGAACCTAAACACCTTTTGCTCACCTGGGTGAACCTGCAGTAACTCCAAGTTACAACCCCTGGATATATATATATATATATATATATATATATATATATATATATATATATATATATATATATATGTGTGTGTGTGTGTGTGTGTGTGTGTGTCTGTGTACATAATTGTTTTACTTTTAGCACAAGGCCAGCAATAATTGCAGTGTATTACTAGTACTTTATTTTATCGACCCCGTAAGCATGAAAGGCAAAGTTAACCTCTATTTCATCTTATCTCACACCGTAAAGGGACGTAACTATGATAGAAAGCATGGCGTCCGACCCTCTACCCATACTGCCAATCCAATATAACAAAGAATCGACGGATGAGCTCTTGCCATTTCAACTAGCTATTAAAACGGCAAGAGCCTAGACAACGAGCCCCAACTTTTTATAATATAGCCATACTCTACTATCCCAAGTATCGAGTACTCTGTAGGGTAATGGTCTAACTAGTTTATAACTCGTTCTATCTTGACCTAACATCTTTCGGTCATCCCTTCTCATTCAAATTTCGAACACCCTTTTTAGAATCCTTGCTGTTTTCTGCAACCATCCTGGCTTTGTGGTAATTTCTATCTTCTCAAGCCATGCATCCAAACTTTTTCTAACTCCTACCACTGCGCCAACCACAATCGGCACCACTTCTACGTGTCTGACGACTCTCCACGGCTTCCTGATTTCTCTCTTCAGTTGCTGGTATTTCTCAACTTTCTCATTTTACTTCTCATTTACCCCGTGGTCCCACAGTGAAGCAATATTCAAAATATATCCTTCGTTATTCTACTTTTCTACAACAATTTCAGGGTTTCTATCCACGATAAAATGGTCGCACTGGATCATGCCACACAAGATCTTATACTGTTCATTTTTCAGCCACCCTCGCCAGTTAGTGTTCATACTATTTCTCACTTCTACTCATGTCATATGACACAGCTTCCAATGAACCAATCTGGCAATGTTATCGTCTCTTCTCTTGTCTTCTTTCTGGGCAAGTATCTTACATTTACTAATGGGCCTTCATTGGACCTTCACTCTACATCAGACTATAGGTGAGGAAGATGAAAGACCAAGGGAGCACCCCTTCTCTGTGCTCCTGAGGAGAAGGGTTGCACACTTTTTTCGGGGGTGTGTGCGACCCCCCAAGGCGCCTCCTCTCTATTGAGGACTTTGTTATAAATTTTATTTTTTGTTATATTTTATTTTATTTTTATATATTGTTATTGCCGCCTCCTTATTGAGGACGCCTTGTTTTGTAAACTCCCCCCTTGTACTTGTCCCACTTTTGATGCCCTGATGGCAAATAAAAGAAACATATCTTACATTTACTAATAATGTGGTTTATTGTTACACCTTTCTCACTACACAACCTACAAAGAGAAGAAATTCACTGACTTGTCAATATTGAACTTGATATATGATATTTTGCTCTCATTAATTCCACCGAGGTTAACTTTGCCTTTCATCCTTACGGGGGAGGGGGTCGATCAAATAAAGCACCAGTAATGCACGGGGGTAATTGCTGGTCTTGTGCCAAGAGTAGAAACAATTATTTATTATAAACAATGATCTATTAAATGCTACTAAAATTCTGTGATTGTGCTTGTCTGTTATTCAACACTGCCAAAACGACGCATAATGGGAAAATACTTTGAAAGGAAATGGGAATAGAAATGCAATAAAACAAGTTTCGCGTAAATAGAGAGAGGAAAATATAGAGAGAAAGAGATAGTGGTTATGAGAGAGTTGATTAAGAGAGAGAGAGTTGATTAAGAGAGAGAGAGTTGATTAAGAGGGAGAGAGAGAGAGAGAGAGAGAGAGAGAGAGAGAGAGTGAGAGAGAGAGAGAGAGAGCTGGTGGTGTTGTTGAATGAAATTATAACAAGTGACTTCAAAGAACGTATTACAGCATTACTGTACTTTGCTCGAATTTGGTGCCTGAATAAATATCAATTTATATGTATCATATAACTTGTGTTAGAACAGTGTGTGTCTGTAATCAGTGTATATAGGTCACAGACAACCACCCAACACACACAGACATATATATATGTGTGAACCTTCCAATTTCATGTTATATTATATACATGTCTGTGTATATTTTAATTATTTAATAATTATTTTTAAGTGAACATGATTTCTCAAAAAGTATCTTTAATTAAACGTGACCCAATGGGTCACGGGTGGTCTAGTATACTACTAAAATTATGTGATTGTGTGCTTGTCT
>OZ024750.1:46350070-46390070 GCA_964016885.1 Eledone cirrhosa
TTCGTTTACAATTATGAAAACAAGCCACATTTTTAAAACCATGTCAGTAGAATGAACCCTTCATTCTTGCTCTTGTCTTGGCATGTAAACAGAACTGCAGACACTAATGCCAACACAAGAGCAAGAATGAAGGGTTCATCCTACTGACATGGCTTTAAAAATGAGGCTGGTTTGCATAATTGCATACGCATCGAATGTTATTATTCATATTCGAAAAACTCAGATTACATTTATTGTGTGTGTATATATATATATATATATATATATATAGAGAGAGAGAGAGAGAGAGAGAAAGGATAAAAAGGACGATTGATTATTCCTTCATTGCATTTATTGATAGGTGACGCGCGTTTCGCCACTGATCAGCTCAAGGTTCGATCTATATATATATATATAACCAAATTTTAAACAAGGTTCATTGATTATTCAATGAATATAGTTTTACAATAGATTAAAAGCACTCAACAAAGAATTTTTCTGGAATTGAACCATCAGCACAGTTGAGGTATGTCATACATCAATTCATGCATTTTATCTGATGAGGACGTACTGAAAACACACCACAGTACCTCCGAAATATATATAATAAAACATATATTTTGATTATGTGAATGTACCCATGTATTAATATTTTGGATAATATATATATATATATATATATATATATATATATATAAATTAATAAAATAATGAATAAACAAAGAAACAGTTCCTTATATTAAAATTTTTTTAATATAAGGAACTGTTTCTTTGTTTATTCATTATTTTATTAATTTATCTTGACTCTGTTTTCCGTTAATTTTCACCGAAAATAGTTTTTGAATGCATCTTCTCTTTTCATGATATCCGGATTACATTGAGTTCTTCATACGGATTGGACACTACCGTAAATTTTTGGTAGATTTATCTACATATATATATATATATATACATATACATATGTGTATGTGTGTGTGTGCATAATATGGGAGGGTCATGCTGCCAATAAAAACACACGCCCCTGTTAGTTTTCACATCAATATATTATAAACTTCAAGTAGGTTAGTTTAATATCTGGATGGTTGTTTGTTTGCTTATTGTCAAACCTCTTTCGGCAGACAACCTCTTGATTGTGGGGTGTAGGGCAGAAGAAAGTAGAGACACAATCTGGAAGTTTATAATCAACTGAAGTGAAACCAACAGGAGCGTGTGTTTTTATTGGCCACATGACCCTTCCAAAGTATAAAAATATCCGTCCAACACAGGTTTTCAGATAAGAAATCTTGCAAAACAAATATATATATATATACATATGTATATATATTGTGAAGGCGTGTAGCTGAGGGGTTAGATAATTGGATTCACAATCTAGGGGTTGTGAGTTCGATTCCTGGACCGGGCGATGCATTATATCCTTGAGCAAGACACTTTATTTCACGTTGCTCCTTCTACCTTGAGTTGCGATAGATAGTATTAGCAACTGGAAAGACAAACGGAAACATTGTTTCCTCGGTCCGATTTGAGGAAAGTCGATCGATAAAAAAAACAAAACAATGTATATATATACACGCACACATGCATATATATACACGCACACATATACACATATATACGCACACATACACACACATATATATATATATACACATAAATACACACACACATACACATATATACTTATATATACACACACACACACACACATATATATATATATATATATGTATATAACAAACTTTGTGGAAGACCGGTGGTCGCCAATACATACCAGCCTCCTCTGTCCAGGCCACCGATGACCGACACAGCTTGGCACCAGTGGTATCGGAACTCATTTCTATACTGGACCAACGTGAAATAACTCCTCAGCGCATCACCCGGCCCAAGAATCGAACTCACAACTTCTCAATTGCAAGCGCGACGCTCTAACAACTAAACCATGCACATTCACTTGGATTCGCAATCGTGAGGTTGTGAGTTCGATTCCCATACCGAGCGATGCGTTATGTCATTGAGCAAGACACTTTATTTCACGATGCTCCTTCTACCCTGGGTTGCGACCGATAGATAGTATTAGCAATTGTAAAGACCAACGGAAACATTGTTCCCTCGGTCCGATTTGGCAAAAGTCGATCGTTCCTTATTATATATATATATGTATGAGGGCGGTGTATTGGCAGTATCGGTAGAGGGTCGGACGCTATGCTTTGACGCATAGAGTTACGGCCCTTGCCATTCTGAGTTCAAATCCCACCGATGTTAACTTTGCCTTTCAACCTTACGGGGTCGTTAAAATAAAGTACCAGTAATGTACTGGATAATTTCTGGCCTTGTGCCAATAGTAGAAACAATTATGTATGTATGTATGTATGTATGTATGTATGTATGTATAAAAGAGGTATAAGGATTCCTTGAAAGCCTCTCTGAAAGACGCTAACATCTCTGCTGATACATGGGAAAATATTGCTGCTGATGGTAATAAATGGAGAAAGACTGTATATGAGGGAAAAGTTGCCTTTGAGGCATCTCGAATCGCATACGAGAAAGTAAAGCGGGATGTGAGGAAGGGCATTGCTGTTGCACTTCCAGACGGCGAGGGTCCTCCTATGGTGCTGACATGCAGCGTCTGTGCGAGACTCTGTCTAAGCAAAGCTGGACTCGAAAGTCATCTTCGCAGTCATAAAGTAAGACCAGTGGTTGACTACCAGGCTGCTGTTGGAGATGCTACTCATCATGCTTGCCAAACATGTGGTAGAGAATGTAAATCAGCAGGAGGGCTCAAGCGACATGCAAAAGTACACGAACTCCAACCACAGCCCACTATTCCCAGTGAAAGTTTTGGTTGCCGACTCTGTGCAAGACATTTTAGATCATTGGGTGGGCTAAAAAGCCACATTCGATCGCAGCGCTGTGAGTTGCTCTCGTGTGTGTGTGTGTGTATAGATATGTTTATGTGTATATATATATGTATATGTATATCATTATTGTTGTTGTCGTTATTACTATTGTTGTTATTATTATTATTATTATTGTTATTAATGTATGTGTGTGTGTGTATATGTGTATGTATATGTGTATATATATATATTATATATATATATATATATTGAAGTTAATATGTCCAGGGATACTAGGTACCCCCAGAAATACATATGTTGTCTATGATTCAAGGTTGTTCAATGGTATTAATTTGATACACCAGAACTTTAATATTAAGATAAGCAGAACAAGTAAAATTCAATCGATTTTTTAAAATACATTAAAAAATATAATATAATATAATGTATTTTAAAAAATTGATTGAATTTTACTTGTTCTGCTTATCTTAATATATATATATATATATATTTCTTTTTTTTTTCTTTTTTTATTTATTTATTATTATTATTTTTTTCTCCTCGTGCAATGGCCATACTCGATAACGAGGGGGCAGCCATCATGTATGTATGTATGTATGTATGTATGTATGTATGTGTGTGTGTGAGTGTGTGTGTGTGTGTGTATGTGTGTATGTGTGTGTGACGTGTGTGTGTGTGTGGTGTGTGTATGTGTTTATGTACGTATGTGTGTGTGTATATGTGTGTATGTGTGTGTGTGATATAGAGAGATAGAGAGAGTGGGGGGAGGTATACAGATATAGAGAGATAGAGAGAGTGGGGGGAGGTATACAGATATAGAGATAGAGAGAGTGAGAGGGAGGATAGCAATAGAGAGTGGGGGGATATACAGATATATAGAGAGAGAGATAAAGAGAGAGGGGGTATACAGATATAGATATATAGAGAGAGGGGAGATATACAGATATAGAGAGAGTGGAGGGGGGATAGAAATAGAGAGAGGGAGGGATATATACAGATATATATTGAAAGTGTTAAAGAGAGAGGGAGAGATATACAGATATAGAGAGAGATAGAGAGAGATATAAAGAGATAGAGAGAGAGCGAGACATAAATAGAGAGAGGGAGGGAGATATACAGATATAGAGTGAGTTAGAGAGAGTGGGGGTAGAAATAGAGAGAGAGGGGGGTGATATACAGATATATAGAGAGGGATTGAGAGAGAGAGGGATAGAAATAAAGAGAGGGAGATAGTAATAGAGAGATAGTAATATATAGAGAGATAGAACTAGAGAGGGTGAGAGTGAAATAGGGATAGAGATAGAGAGAGAGAGAAAGAATGAATTTGTGTATATATCAGCGCAGTTTAGTAAATATGTATATACACATTCATATATGTATTTGTACGTCTGTAAATGGAGACAAACAAACTAATATATCCGAGAGTGTAAATACATATATTTATGTTTTTGTTAGAGAAAATGTCGGGGATAGTTTAGCAATGACTTCATTTAAGAAATACGACAAAGTGACGACTGAATAGAAAGTTAACAAGATATATTACTTCTGTTACAAAAGATCTGTTGTTAATGAGTACAGACCTCAAGATGTCGTCTGACTTATTTCACTAAGTTTACATCACTAAATACCCGTGAGAAAGGTATGTATGTCTCATATTTCATTAGTGCATTCATGTTCTACATAACCGGAAATAAACCAGAGTTTGAAAATGATAGACACCAGTCCTTAAAGACATATAAAAATTCATGTCAACTCCAGACATAACACGAATAGAAGCCGGAAGAGCTTTAAATAAAGGTTGACCTCCTAGATATAGCAGGCAACCCCCCTTACAATATATACCCTACCTTCTTAAATTAAAATAAAAGATATATTGGACAATGTACTGTATATTTTGAAATACAAAACTCATCCTTATTCTGAAGAAAATATGTTTAGAGAAAAGGGTAATGGCTTCTGTATAGTACCCCCCCCCCACACACACACACATACGTACACACACACAGATACATACACACACACACACACAGACCCACACATATACGTGTGAGGGGGATGCAGTAAAACTGGCAACATATGTAATTAAAACCAGGCACAAACACAGGGACGGATGATAGGACGACGATAATGTTTATAACCAGTACACAATTTGCAATATGACTAAGGAATTATCTTGCTAATGTTACAATTTTTGTATCATCTCTATGCCATCTCACCCTTGTGTCCCTGTCTGGTTTGAATTGTATATGTGGCCAAATTTCCAATATTACCTCTAACGTACGCGGTTCCGTTCTCGTATTGTTGAATTGCTTACGATACACACGCATGCATGTACCTGTCTGTGCATGTATGTATGTGCTCGAGTTACATAATTATCGTGCTCGGTGCTCGAGTTACATAATTATTACATAATTATTGGAAATCTCAAAATGCGGACGAAACCATGGTAGAGGTTTTAAATGTATTCTATTTTATCCTAGGTTACACCTAATTCTGTTTAATTGACTGTATCTGGGCGATTACGCTGTCGAAATATTCGATAAATATTCCGTTGCGGCCGACGCGAAGGGCTAGTTTCGGTTATTTGTTGGAGATTTCTTCATAGAAGCCTCATTCTTATAGCCTGGTCTATTCGATTTTTTTATATAGTTAATTATGCTAATTGGGAGAGGAAATGGTATATATTTTATCTTGTGATTCTATAGACATGTTTTATGATATATATATATATATATACGATATTAAACAAAGGGAAACTACATTTATAAAACCATATTTATTTCATTATATATATTTCAGGGATATCATATTAAAAATATGGTATGCCCTCTTCAGACAAAATACAATATATAAACAATTTTATAAATAAATTTGACATACCTTGAAAAATGTACAACTTCCATTTAAAAAGTTGTTATGGTATCTACCATAACAACTTTTTAAATGGAAGTTGTAAATTTTTCAAGGTATGTCAAATTTATTTATAAAACTGTTTATATATTGTATTTTGTCTGAAGAGGGCATACCATATTTTTAATATGATATCCCTGAAATATATATAATGAAATAAATATGGTTTTATAAATGTAGTTTCCCTTTGTTTAATATCGTAAAATACTCTAAAATCTGTTGAGTGCTTTTATATCAGTTATAAAATATTTACTCGTTGTAACCCAACAATTTTAAATAAAATTTTTGCATGTATATATATATATATATATATATATATATATATATATATATATATATATGCAGAGGTTATATTTAATTTGTTGGGATTCAACAAGCTTAAACATTTTTATAACTGATATAAAGCACTCAACAGGTGGTGGAGTAAATACACAATAAATATTGTATATATATACAATATGACTATCCGGGTGCTTCCAACAGCAATGGTTGCATTCTTTAAGGGTATGTCAATATTTATTTATAAAACTGATATATTATATTTTATCTGATGAAAGCACACCATAATTTAATTTGGTGTCCTTGAAATATGTATAATGAAATAGATATGGTTTTATAAATATAGCTTCCATTTGTTAATATCGTATTTTTACTCCAAATATTTGTTGAGTGCTTTATATCAGTTATATAAATATTTGCTTGTTGTATCCCAACAATTTAAATATAACTTTTACGTATATATATATATATATATATATATATATATATATATATATATATATATATATTAAGGCTAATCTTTCGTCTGTTTATCACAGGCTGATCAGGCGAAACTCCAGAGTAACAAGACTCAGTATTTAGCCTCAATAAAATGAATATTTAAATTCGACTTCGGTATTGAGGAATCTTTTCTGTAAGCCGCCAACAACATACTGATATATATATATATATATATATAGAAAACAACGCACACACACATAACTACAACAACAACAACACATACACAATGCATACTATGCCTTCCACCACAATACACATCACAACAATAACAGACACACAGACACAGGTAACAGATTAAAAAACGACAGCGACACAGAGCTAAGGGAGAGTAATAACAATGAGAGAGGCAGAGAAACTGGGACCCATGGTAATGACAAGGGAAATAAGCAGAACGAACTCACAAACAAACAAAATAGATTAGAAAATAACAATGACACAGAGAGAATGGACAGGAGAAACAATGAGAAGCATAGAAGCAACCGTGAAGCTGTTGGTCGAAATAGAGACAACACAATTGATACTAACAACATAATAAACAATATACCCTGGAATTCCACCTTCTATGATCTATCTGATAAGTTCTTTGACATGCGAAGCATTTACGCTACGATGCTTTCGTTCAACAAACGAGCGTGACTACCGTCACAAGCTGATGACCAGACGGAGGCAGAATTCACAATTGCCAGAACTAATCTTAAACAGAATCTAAAACACCATAGCAGGAAACTTAATAGAATGTAGGTGCAGCAACTGGGGGGGGGGGGGGCGATCCGCAAATGGCTTACGCAAGCTCATGCAGCGCTCACGAAATGGAGAGATTGCTTGCTTTCCAACAGACAAGACTGGCCGAATGTTATTTGACAGTCTACCAAAACTATATTCAGGCAATGCAACCCCACATCATCAACACAAAATAGTGATGAGGTACGTATCCCGCATGTGCAGTCCTAAAGACTTAGAGAGACACATACAACACTTCATCCCCCGCATACTGTTCTTTGGCTACAATCAGAGAGGCAAGATCAGGGTATATACAGGAGACAGGACCAAATGGGCAAAGATTGTAGAAAATTATGCAAATGGGACTTGCCCCATGTATAGGAGCAAATTTTGGAATAGAATAGAAAGAATTAAGAAAAAGGCAAAATGAATCAATTCATGGTATAATAACAATAAATACCAGAATGTAATGTTCCTTAACACAATCCCTAGAGCCGAACTACCTTACAAAATTAGAAGGGCCCCAGACAAGCTCAAGTTAAACATTAAGACAGTTGAAAGACCAGGTATGCCCATAAAAACGCTAATTAGTAAAGTATATCCATTTCAAAGAACGCCTTGCACTGATAGGAAATGCATAGTCTGCAAGCTAAGCCCGCAAACTAACTGCATAACTAGAAACGTAATATATAGCATAAGATGTACCGAGAAACAGTGTAGGAATAAGAACATAACATACATAGCTGATACAGTCTGTAGCATAGGATGAATGATAGGTGAACACTGGCGAAAACTCAAGATGGGTAAAACGAATCAGTACTCCACCAACATGCTAACATAGATCATAGAGGCACACTGGAGAACGTAGAAATAAAAATTATATCCACACACAGAAAGATGCAATGTTAAGACAAATCACAGAGGCAACAAATATAAACGAACTCTAACCAAAATTAAACAGAAAACATGAGTTATTAAGGACAAACTGAAAACATACAGACACACAAAAACGAATCTAATAAAACAAATCAGATACACATAGATAGAACAAACAACCATCTAGTGACAAGTAAATAAACACATAAATAAATAAAAAAACTTACACACACACCCGGATTTAACGCATGCGCAAACCAAGTGCACATCACACAACACACAAAAGCAAGATGGTGTAGGACAAAACAAAGGAGAGACACACAAAATATGAACCTAGTCACTGAGAAGGTCACAGAATGTGTGACGAAAGAGCTTTGACAATATATCAATAACAATCCGGTTATTGAAATAACCAAGCAAGCAAGCAACCAACCAACCGGAAATTTATAGTCAATTGAAGTGAAAACCAATCGATGCGTGTGTTTTTATTGGCAGCATGACCCTCCGAAAGTGCAACAAATATATATATATATATATATATATATATATACGAATATTTTTTCTGTTTCTCCATTGTGATCCTGTCTCTATCTTGTACTCCCGAAGAAGGAATTAAGCCCGACACGTGAAACTTAATTTCCTCTCTCCAATATAAACTGTGAAATTAATAAGAATTTGTGTACCTCTCTTTCTGTCTCCTTTAACTATATATATTCTATTCTAGGGCGGGTAAAATTCCCGAGATCCATGGACGAGTTCTCTCCAGCGTTCTCTGTCCCTCATTATCGCTGCCATGTCCTGCGTCTCCAACAGACCAGTGTCTGTCCTTAGGGCATCAACATACGTTAACCTTGGTATTCCTCTTCCAGTGTGTCCATGTAGTGGCTCCCACGGGAGCACTGAGTGCAATGTCAACTCTGGATGTCGGTGAGCTTGTCCAGCCAACCTCAGTCTCCTCTGATGGGATGACAGAGTTCTTTGAGATACTGGCTGGAGTGCTCCAGGGAGATACATTGGCTCCCTACCTTTTTATCATCGTAGAGGACTATTGTATGCGCCTTGCACTGGAGAAACACAAGGCTTTACTGTAGCACCGGCTCAGAGCAGGAGAGTTAAGGCGAAAAAGATATCAGATGCTGAATTTGCCGACGACATAGTTTTGGTGACAAATACAGTGAAGGAGGCAGAGGATTTGATGCAGGAGGTTGAGACTGTGTCGATGAGTATGGGGCTGAGAATGAATGAAACTAAAACAAAATATATACGGATATATATAACGTCTCTGCAAGTTCCTATCATTGCATTGAACTAAAAAACACCCGAGTAAATGTGTGAAATTCACTCTCATTAATATTACTATTATACATATATATACATATATATATATATATATATATATATATATATATATATATATATATATATATATATATTGTGTGTGTAGGATGCAAGCAAACTTTGACAACAAATCTTTGCGTAAATAATGTGTCTTACGGGAAAATACGGTAGTTCTAGTGATACTATGCCTGTAGAGAACAAAGAAAAATGTTTGTTTGTTCGGGCTGCGTGTTCTGAGTCTGTTTAAATTAATCCGAAGTTAAGATTGTTTTACATCCTGCAGGGATTGATAACTATTGTACCAATGAATTACTAGAATCAATACTGCTCTCTCTCTCTCTCTCTCTCTCTCTCTCTCTCTCTCTCTCTCTCTCTCTATTTTGTTTTCCTTTGAAGTGAATGTCACATCAAATGTCCATGAAAACGGTTAAAATATATATTTATAATATTGATTAAACGTATCGCTGAATAACTCTATAGGTGTATGTTTGTATGTTTCTGTTTAACTCATACCTTCAAGAAATGAGAGTTGAACTAAAAGTTACCTCCCTTTCCTTATCTTCACACCGTTGATGTCTTAGATCTGCCATTGTAATATACATCTTAGCTAGGAATTCTAAACATGTCGGCGCCCATGCCTTTCTGGGTCTCAACACAGCCAATACCTTCCAGTGAGAGTGCGAGCTAAGAAAAATGACTTTGACCAAAAATTGACCCCACTACAGAATTTATAATTTATTAATTGACTTAGAAAGTATGGTAGGCTAATTTGACCTTTGTGGGGTTTCAACACAGAGCCTAGCGACGTGGAATAAGCATCGTAATATACGGATATTTTAACGACTATGCCAATTCGTAGCCTCTTCTGTCATCAGAAACCATAGAACTGTACCAGCAGAGTATCCTTTCTTGTACACTTTATTTGATTCCTCTTAAAGCAAGTTTTCCTTCAACCCAAATAGGCTTCGTAGTTCACGTACACTAACATTATACATCCCAAAACAGCATGATAGCTTCATTTATTTCTAACATTCAGACTTCCTCTGTATTCAAAGCCCATATCATACTACCTTGCAACTTCGAAACTTTGTACACAGGCATCTCATACTCTTCGCTTGGAGAGGGAATCTTTTTATTAAACATATATAACTATTACCATCTTGTGGAATTGGTAAACGTTCAGTATATATTCCTTCAAGTTTTTGGCATGTCTCGTTTTGGCCACCACATACTCCACAAATATCAATATTTCGTCTTGAGTTCAAATGGTTGTCGCAGCCAACTTTCTAAGTTTCGATGAAATGAAAGATATAAATAACAATAATTATTATTATAACCACAAGGGATTGTACAACCAAATACAATAAACATTAAACTCATAGGGGCATGGACGTTATAAAATAGACATATTAATTAGATAAAAAACATGGAATAATTAGAGATTAATTAGTAAAAGATATATAAAATGAAATCAATTAGGTTTACCCATCCACACTCAGCTGGGAATCCACTAAATAAGTTGAGTCAGAACTCCCCACATTTCTGGTCACACATCATGAATTATATACTTTACAGTGATCACCGAATCCTTCCAGAAGCCTTACTTCAGTGACTTTAACCACAAAGGTAACCAAGTTTTCTAAACAGAAGCCTTACTTGAGTGACTTTGTCCACAAAGGTAACCAAGTTTTCTGAACAGAAGCCTTACTTGAGTGACTTTGTCCACAAAGGTAACCAAATTTTCTGAACAGAAGCCTTACTTCAGTGACTTTGTCCACAAAGGTAACCAAGTTTTCTAAACAGAAACCTTACTTGAGTGACTTTGTCCACAAAGGTAACCAAGTTTTCTGAACAGAAACCTTACTTCAGTGACTTTGTCCACAAAGGTAACCAAGTTTTCTAAACAGAAACCTTACTTGAGTGACATTGTCCACAAAGGTAACCAAGTTTTCTGAACAGAAGCCTTACTTGAGTGACTTTGTCCACAAAGGTAACCAAGTTTTCTGAACAGAAGCCTTACTTCAGTGACTTTGTCCACAAAGGTAACCAAGTTTTCTGAACAGAAGCCTTACTTCAGTGACTTTGTCCACAAAGGTAACCAAGTTTTCTTAACAGAAGCCTTACTTGAATGACTTTGTCCACAAAGGTAACCAAGTTTTCTGAACAGAAACATTATATTTCTGGATGCAATTCTTTTGTTGTTAAAAGTTATAATATAGCACGCGGGAGCTTTCATTAGCAATTCGTTATCTCGGAGTCCATTCACAACTTACGTGGACTTTTCTTCTCCAATTAGTACACTTCGTTAAGCAACCTAATGCTGCTGGTTCTTACAAACATATACTTTAGTGAATTAGAGGTTAGCGTCTAGTTTTGAAGATTTCTGAGAGAGCTGTTTTTTTTTAATTTCTTCCTTTTCCTGTTTTCGACTGTTATTACTAAAGTGTGTCGGCTTTCCTCAAACTCCATTTCGTCAACATCATCACCAACGGGGGAGATGGATCTCTTAGGAAGAGGAATTCCAATATCTTTCACGACGCCATGGATAGTCTGACCTCTTCTTCTTCTTCTCTTTCGTGTATTGAATACATCATTCATTAAAGACACAGCACAAGATTAAAAACAACCCAGGATTGGCGTGTGATATGTTTGACACTCTTCCGATTCAGAGAATCCTTTACGGGGTCACTAAAACTACTAGAAATAGCATTCATCTCTCTCTCTCTCTCTCTCTCTCTCTCTCTCTCTCTCTCTCTCTATTGATTGAATCTTTTAAATGATCACATCAAAATGATGTAGTCCGAGATACACAAGTTAGGAATAGTTAAAACTGGAACATATCTAAACAACAACAATGAAGAAAACACCAAGAGAGACAACACCAACACAACCACTGCTCATGAAATACACAACACATAAAAACAATTCTGTAACAGTTTTGATGATTGTGTTCCGGCATGATCATATTACCCACCGTTTACTTTCTAACACAATCACATTCTCCAGAGGCAACCTGGTGCAGTATGTATGCAACTAAACCAGGTTCTGCTGCACTTCGGGCTGACGAGGGCAAACTCTCCAAATATCCGTCGATCTTCAATAGGTTTGCAGTTGAGCCTCTAGCGGTGGAAACGTCTGGTGCACATGGCCCTCGGGCCATCTCCCTACTTACCAGCGCAGGCGCGGAGCTGGCTAGCCACTGGTGTGAGCCTCGCGAGTGGAATGGCTCTTTCAGCGCATCTCCCTCACCATCCACCGGGGAAACGCCTTCTCTATTCTGTCAACCAGAGGGCCGTGAAGCGGCCAGCACGTAGGGCCCCATTGGCTCATAATAGTGAGAAGTTGGGTGGGCGGGAGACACGGAGGCGATACCTAGGCGTTTGGTTCCTCTGTGTTCGGACATGGGGGTACATGTGTGTAATTGAGGGATAATTATCTATTATTTATAGCTGATCAAACGACCTACAAAGAACCTACTCCGCAGCATCGCTTTGATTCATGCGTGTGTATTTAATAAGTGTAGAGGTCAACCCGGTTCCATGCAAGACATTTATCATGTTATTAAAACAGATTCTTACTAATAGTTTAGATCATTGACCCAGTACACAGACAGGTCGTCTATGGCACACGTGCTACCTCAATCACGTACAAAAAAAATGTCTGTAGTGTATTTGCATCACGAAGAATCGTTCAATTGTTGTTACTATAAATTGATGTGACTTTGGCTTCTTATGAATGATGTTATTAAGTACATTCTGAAAACTCTCCAATATAATCATCGGTTGACTAGATAGCTTTTAAGATGTAAATATAATGATAATTACAAGAATTATAATAGAAGATAAGTCAGCCATTTAAGTAGAAGTGGTGTATAGTTGATTTAATCCTCCTCAATACTTGGCTAGCATTTATTTTAAAAAGAACTGAAGGACAATAGCCAGGGATACGTTCTGAATTAATAACGGCTTCTGAATTAAGCACAAGGCCAACAATTTGGTTTATTTTATTGACGCCTCTGGATGAAAGATAAAGCAAAATTTAGTCGGATTTCAACACAGAATATAAAGGGCCGTAACTCTATGCCGTTAAGCATGTTGTTTGAGGCCCTACCTGTACTGTCAATCCAACACCATTACTGTATTAATAGCAAATAACGGAATGGTTTTCGGTCGTTTTCGACGATGAGTGTTTCAATGGTTGAACCACGTGTCAGTCTTCCGTGAAATTAACGTGCAAGTTGCTAAGAATTCAATAGACAGAGGCACACTTAGATAGTTCTGAGGGTAATACAGCGTGAAGGTGTGTGACGCAATCTGTGACACAGCGTGTGGTATATTCTGTGATTAGTGTGTGACATAGTGAGTGACATAGTGTGTGAACCTGTGTGTGACACAGTGTCTGGCACAGTATGTGAGACACAAAAGAATAAAAAGTAAAAGAAAAAGAAAAAGAATACTTTCTCATTCAAATAGCATCAATAACTCTCCCATCTCACTCTCACAGACATACATATTACCCCCCCCCCATGCTCTCCCCCATACATCTATACTCCTCCCATCTCACTCACACAGACATACATATTACCTCGCCCTATGCTCTCCCCCATACATCTATATTCCTCCCATCTCACTCACACAGACATAGATATATTCCCCTCCCCCCATGCTCTCCCCCATACATCTATATTCCTCCCATCTCACTCACACAGACATACATATTACCTCGCCCTATGCTCTCCCCCATACATCTATATTCCTCCCATCTCACTCTCACAGACATACATATTATACCCCTCCATGCTCTCCTCCATACATCTATATTCCTCCCATCTCACTCACACATACATACATATTACCCCCCACCCATGCTCTCCCCATACATCTATATTCCTCACATCTCACTTACACAGACATACATATTACCCCCACCTATGCTCTCCCCCATACATCTATATTCCTCCCATCTCACTCACACAGACATACATATTACCCCCCCCACCATGCTCTCCCCCATACATCTATATTCCTCCCATCTCACTCACACATACATACATATTACCCCCCGCCCCCCTATGCTCTCCCCCATACATCTATATTCCTCCCATCTCACTCACACAGACATACATATTACACCCCCTCCATACATCTATATTCCTCCGATCTCACTCACACAGACATACATATATTCCCCTCACCCCATGCTCTCCCCCATACATCTATATTCCTCCCATCTCACTCACACAGACATACATATTATCCCCTCCTCTATGCTCTCCCCCATACATCTATATTTCTCCCATCTCACTCACACAGACCTACATATTATCTGCCCCCCCCCCCCTATATTCTCCCCCATACATCTCTATTTCTCCCATCTCACTCTCACTCCTACCAAGATAAGCAACCGCCAATATTAATATACGTCATTGATCCCAGACGTGTGTTTATTGTATATTATTTTACAGAAAGGGCGTAGAGGGTCGGACACCATGCTTTGACGCATAGAGTTACGGCCCTTGCCATTCTGAGTTCAAATCCCGCCGAGGTTAACTTTGCCTTTCATCCTTACGGGATCGATAAAATAAAGTACCAGTAATGAACTGGGTATTTGCTGGCCTTGTGCCAAAAGTAGAAACAATTATTTTACAGAAAGGGCGGTGGATTGGCAGTATCGGCAGAGGGTTGGACGCCATGTATTTCTAGCATAGTTACGTCCCTTTACATTCTGAGTACAAATCCCGCCGAGGTTAACTTTGCCTTTCATACTTACGGGGTCGATAAAATAAAGTACCAGTAATGTACTGGGTAATTGCTGACCTTGTGCCTAAAAGAGAAACAATTATTAATGTTCGAAAGGGGCGGTGGATTGGCCGTATTGGTAGAGGGTCGGACACCATGTTTTGACGTATAGAGTTACGGCCCTTGCCTTTCTTTGTTCAAACCCGCCAAGGTTAACTTTGCATTTCATCCTTACTGGGTCGATAAAATAAAGTACCAGTAATGCACTGGGTAATTGCTGGCCTTGTGCCTAACGTAGAAACAATCATTAATGTTCGAAAAACTAAGATAACATTTATTGTATTCAGCCATATAGAGCGATGACTTTTTGTTAGTTATTTGAATATGGTAAAGCCGGCCATTAATCGCTCGTATACATGAAACTGACTGGCCTGTCTGCTGATATGCAAATCTGGCTAATCAGTGGGTCTGCTGATATGCAAATCTGGCTAATCAGTGGGTCTGCTAATATGCAGATCTGACTGATCAGGCAGTCTGCTAATATGCAAATCGGGCCGATCAGTCACTGTATATTCTAGAAAATATATATTTTCAATAGCTCTGACAGTTGGCAGAATCCTCATGTCTGTAGAATGCTCAGCTACTTGTACGTTAATTTCTCGAGCAGGCTATTCCGTTTATGCGATCAACTGGAATACTCGTCCTCGTTAGCGACGGAGTGCCAGTCAGTCAGCATCTTGAACTAGTGCCATTTATCAAAGCTCATAAGAAAGATTGTGATTGCATCTCAAAGTGCAATCCATGTCACACACTATGTCACACTGAATTTCCATTATAATTACTTTAAAGGTACGTGACTATAAAATACATATTTGTACGTTAATTACACGATTGATTCAAAATATGGTACATTCATCTTTGAAACCACCCGAGGTCCCTTCCATTGCATTAATAAGTATAGTATGTAATATAATGTAATGCTATTGGTATGGTATGGTCCCGTATCTCCTGATAGAGTCGTAGGGGTGCCGTATTAACATATGGCGGGTCTTGGGCATTTTAAAGCCTGGCGAAGTCCATCGCTCTCCTGGCCTGAGTAGAGTAGATTTCTTCCAGAGAAGGATACAATGTGACAGAGAGGAAGTGAGAAAGAGATACAGAAGAAGAATCGACCCCAGTATTAGACTGGCACTTTATTATCGAACGCGAAAGATGAAAGGCAAAGTTGACCTCGGCGGAATTTGAACTCAGAGAAAGCAGAGACCCGGAACGAATAACATGACTCATTCTATTCGCCGCCTAATGTAATACAGGGCAACTATGGCTAAGTATTTTGCTTCGCTAACCCGTCTGTCTTTTAATGCAACCTCGTGTTGACTAAAGCTTGGGCTGTGAAATTTGGAAGACGGAAATTGTCTGAAATCTTAAAGCGCAACATACCCAACATTTCGAAGTCCCTACCACCGATTTTTTTGAGAAATTATATTTATGCAATGGTCGCAGTGGCTTGATCATTAATGTTTGATTGTGTTATACACAGGTGCACACAAAACACCTCATTGTGTGCATGTGCTTGAGTATCTATGCCGCTTAACAGCGCTGTTTGTTAATAACCTGTAATTTTGTCGCCTGACATAGAGACATCGATGAAATAATTACTAGACTTGACTTTTAAAATATACCTGGGCATATATATATATAAACACACACAGACAGACATACGTAATACCTAGCTGATTTTGTCTAAATTCCAATGAAATACCCTCGTTTCTGTATTAGAAACCGGCTCTCTCTCTCTCTCTCTCTCTCTCTCTCTCTCTCTCTCTCTCTTTCTGTCCCCATCTTTCCTCTCTCTCACCCTTCTGGTGATAATTTAAAAAAATATATCCCGAAGAACGTAAATATCTACCTCCCTACCTACTTACCTACCTTCCTGCAACTATCCATCCAAACATACATACATACATGATGGCTGCCCCTTCGTTATCGAGTATGGCCATTGCACGATATACCATTATTAATAATTATTAATTAATCTATCGTGCAATGCCTGTACATACATCCATACATACATACATACATCCATACATACATACATACATACATACATACATACATACATAAACATAATATGAAAGAGTACTGGTGGAATTGTCCAGTAAAAACCCCAATAAAATGCAGACATATCAGAGCAGATATAATGATATGGGACAGGGAAAAGAAGGCATGCGCAGTAGTAGAAGTTAGCTGCCGAGCAGATGCCAATATGATATTAAAGATTAGCGAAAAAAGGAACATCTATGCAGAACTAATGAGAAATATACAGATACTCCAGCCTGACTATAACTTCAGATTTATGCCTGTGATTATTGGGGCACTGGGATATGTTAGTAATTGCCTCAGTACAAATCTTGAGAAGCTGGGCTTCACAGGAACAGAAAGAACACGACTAGTTAGGAAATTACAAGTACAATCCATTAATGGAACAGTAAATAGATGTAGAATATTCCAAAAATGTTGCATCTAATAACTGCATATACACATGTACAGATACAATTCAAAATATCCACATACAATAACATCCATATCTACACATGCATGCATTGCATGCATACATGCATACATATCTACCTACTTGATGTTGTGTAAATTCCAATGAGAGAGTCTTGTGTCTATGTGAGAAACCGAGTCTCTCTCTATTGGCAAACATTTGTGAAATTATAAAACCAGAAGAACATACATAGTTATTAAAATGAAATCTGCCAGGTAAAATGGACCCCCCCCTCACCTCAAATATCACACACACACACATATATAGACACACGCATAGCCACATATACATGTACACACACATATAGACACACATACACACATAGACACACATCACACTCACACATTCACAAACACACACATACACACATGAAAATTACATTTTGTCTGTACTTAACAACACAATGACAAACCTGACGCAATTTCATCTGATCGCCGTAAGATACATACATAGAGTCTGTAGCAGTAGGAGCTAAAGTTTCACAAAGTTATTTTCCTGAGGGAAAGGATATCTCTCTGGAGAAGTTAGAATCAATTTGTAAGATCGGTTGAATTCACAAAGCACTGAGAGAGAAACCAAATTACGTTTAGAAATTTCACTTGTAGCTATAGAAATAAAATAATGCTTTGACCTGTTAGACATAATAGCCAAATCTCACATAATCCATACATATCATCTTAAATAAACAAAATAATTTAGTAGTTATATCTAAAATTCTCACTCTTATTTATTGAAATAAAATGAAATTCATCTGATAAAGTTCGACAATGTGATCTGCTAAAAGTAACAACCAAATCTTCCTCAATTCATGTTCCATCATCTAAAGTAAAGTAAGGAATCATTTGATAATGTTAAAATATCAAATAGAATTTGGTGTTATCGATAGGTTTTGTTACCATTTGGTCATTTGAGAAGAATGCCAATTATTATATATTGGTGAAGGCGGTGGATTGGAAGTTTTGCTAGTGTTTCCGACAAAATGCATTGAAGTATATAGTTATGACACTTTACATTCTGAGTTCAAATCCTGCCAAGGTTAGCTTTACCTATCATGATTACAGGGTGGATAAAATAAAGTACCAGTAATGCACTGGTTCGTGTTAATTAAAATTCATTTCCCTTCAAATTGCTGGTCTTGTCCCAAATGTAGAAACAATTATAAAAGGATGTTGGGTGACCATCGGACAATTGCTTAACAATAATTGTTCCGGCTCTTTACTTTCGGAGTTCAAATCCCGACGGTTCAACTTTACCTTTCAGCTTTCCAAAGTCGATAAATTAAAAAGTTCTAGTCAAGTACTAAATCTATTGACTCGACTTTCTCTTCTCGTAAATTGATCGCTATTCAATGAAACTACAAGAGTATAGTTTACTTGAAGCATTACGGAATATGTATATAAGCCCAGCCGTCCCTGAGGGCCTATGTCACAATTCCTTACTCTTTACAGCCCGAAGAAGGCCACACCCATGTTAGATTGACTTCATTCTGATTACTTTATCCAACTTGTTCTTCAATATATTATAGATGTTATAGTTAAATGCAATAGAGAAAGAGAAGTGGGGAGACAGAAAGAGATAAGGATTTGACTGTTATTTTTAGCAGGTTTAGTAATGGCCACATAGAGACTTTTGCTTTTTCCTGAAGTAGGAAAGATAGTGGAAACATCTGGAACCTAAGGAAACTCGTGATAGTGAAGGTCGGCAACAATATTTAATTGAAAACCTGTCACGTCACAATTGCCATCTGCTACTGTTAGCCTTCATTTTTGTGGACTTCGGTAAGAGAAAATAAAGAGCCTTCCTAACCCACCACTTTATAAACATGAGCCTAATACCCTAGCCAATAGACTATACACTAAACCTAGCCAATAGACTATACACTAAACCTTCGGCAACAATTCGTCAACAGGAATATTTAGAGTAGAATTCAATAAACTCATTCATCGTTCGAATTGTAGAATCTAACGTTACATCTATTTATGGGTTCCAGTGACATCACACACTTTACTCTGTTTCTCACTGACAGATGAGGGTCATTGCTCTAACTTCACCTGACTAAATTACATTACGACTCACCTTTGATCTTACCTTTGTCTCAAAATGCTTTGTGTTATTTGCCTGATATTATTCCTAATTCGAGATATTAAATTACAGTCAAGTACTGGAAATATCTTGATCGATTAACCGTTTAGCGTTTAAACCGGCTGTATCCGGCCAATATACTCTCACTCCTTTCTCTTCAAACCGGCTGTAACCCGCCGCTTATATTGATGTTAAGGTATTGTTCTCTAAATAAATAATATCAAAATCTCAAATATTAGATATTATGTGAGATTAAGCCCTTACCATGAAAATATAATAGTAAATATAGAGTAACGTAAATGCTAAAATGTAAAACCCTCGCTCAAAATTACTGGCCTTTTGCATAAATTATAAATCATCATGTTCTGAAATAGCAGCGCGGGAGCCTAAATGAAATACCGATATAGTGGTATGAGAAATATCTACCTTACATTCTCCATGTACACACATATCTGTGCCGTATCTGTAACAGTAAGTGCCGTCTAGAACAGTCCCAAATGATTTCTGGATTGGATATTTAGAACTTTCACATATCAGTTGACAGGGTGTCCTCTCTGAAACATAGACGAAAAAACATGTAATTATAAATGAATAAGAGACAAAACAATGTATGTCTTGTAGAAGTATAGTCTAATGCAGAGGTTCTCAAACTGTTGGGGCCCCCTCACGATCACGTAATACCCTCAATGCCCCACCCCTATTTCCAGAGAGACCTACCTACACACACTTTGTAAATAGTATATAATAAATAAAATCGTTAATATATATATATATAATAAATAATATGATATATACTATGTATAAGTAAATAATAAATATTTTTTATTTTACTGTATTTATATATAATATATATCATTTGACATTCAAAAGGTCCCAACCCCCATGAATCATTCCAACGCCCCTCCCGGTGGGGAGGGGGTGGGGGTGTCGTAAGTGCCCACATTGAGAACCTTTTGTCTAATGGTTAAGAAATTCGTTTCAAAATAATTAGGTACTGGCTTGGACCCGTAGCAAACTAGTGTGTTTAAGTGTTGCGAAGACACTAGGCAAGGAATGGAAACAAAAATGAAGGAAGAAGGAAAACAAAAACGATGATAATAATAAATGTTTCTGTTGAATTCACCTGTGAAAACTGGTTTCCATGTTCCACCATAGGAGAAATGCAATCCTGGTTGGGTGTACAATGAACACTGGTAAGCACGGAAATTTTGGCTACCTTCACTGCAATTCTTGTAAAGGAATAATATACATGTAAACATTAGTCTTTTTGTGGTAACATATTTAAACAAATATAATGAAGTATATTAATATATTACTCTTTTATTCTTTTATTTCAGTCAGACATTAGTCTTTAGTGATGGTGGGACAGGCCCCGAAGAGAGTTAATCGATTATATAGACTGCATTACTGTTTCCTTCAAATCTGGCACATATTTTATAGATAGCTCTGTTACGGGACATAAACAAACATCACATTTAAATAATAACACACATATACATATATATATATATATATATATATACACATAAATGCACACACACACACACACACACACACACACACACACACACACACACACACACACACACACACACACAAATAGGATTTCGCTTCACTCATAGCTTTATATAGATATGTATAGAAAGTTCGTATTTCTAAAGAAACACGGTATGTTTACAGGAAACATTTAGAGAGCCGTAGCTATGAAAACATCAGGGCTAACGCCCTCTGATGGTATCCGGCAGAAGCAAGGGGCACAGCCGTCTATGCATTTCAGGCTTGACTGGCCTTCATTAGGACGATCCTTCCACCCCTTGCAACTACTGGACTTGAGAACAGTCGATAATATATTGTTTTCTTGTCTTTGTGAATGAGGTGATTACTCTCACTTGCATATGAAGCTGCCTAAGTTGGCTCAACTTATAATAGAAAAAAATAGGATTTCGCATCAATTATAGCTTTATACAGATATGTATAGAAATTTCGTATTTCTAAACAAACACGGTATGTTTACAGGAAACATTTAGGAAGCCGTAGCTATGAATACACCGGGGATAACGCCCTCTAGTGTGTCATATATACATACATTCATAATGTACAGATACATACATACAACTCAAAACATATACATCCACACATACAATAACATCCATATCTACACATGCATGCATGGAGACATGCATACATATCTACCTAGTTGATGTTGTGTAAATTCTAATGAGAGAGTCTTGCATCTCTGTTAGAAACCGACTCTCTCTTGGCAAACATTTGTGAAATTATAAAACCAGAAGAACATGCATACATACATAGATACATGGTGGCTGCCAGCTCCTTTTCGAGTACGGCCACTACTTTATATCTATGTAGGAGAACCCCTACCGATGCGCTGAACGAGTGTGACTTTTTAGTCCAGCCAGCGACTTGAAAACTCTGGTACAAACACTACACTTGTGACAATTATTGACACATAGTGCTGGGCCCATGGTACCATGTGATGACAAGTGCAGAGAGATTGCCAGATATAAAGCAATGCCTGTGCCGTGAAGCTTTTATAGTGAGCAAAGGCACTGCACAAAGCCAGTCCCACTCTCTTAACCAAGATGATATTTACCAAAAAGAAGAACAAGTCAACATCATTGGATACCATCAGGGTTGCAGGTGTTATATCAGAGTTTCCATTCTCCTAGAATTCTGCCTTGACAAAGGCTAACGGGTCATCTCTCCCGGTGATTTTGGATGGCCATTGACTCTTAAGAGCTCCTTTGCCCTTTGACAGGTTTTGTTTTTACTCCTGCGGGATGTCCAAAGTCACCCTCCTCACCAAGAAACCTTGGGGGGTTGCCAGTTTAGTCGCCAACGACCCGACCATGAGACGGGTTGTACTGGGATACATGTTACTAGTATCCCAGTACATAGATACATACATGCATGCATGCATACATACGTACACAACCACATGCATACATACATACACAACCATATACATACACACAACCACATACATACATTCGTACATGGTGGCTGCCAACTCGTTTTCGAGTACGGCCACTACTTTATATCCATGTAGGAGAACTCCTACCGATGCGCTGAACGAATGTAACTTTAGTCCAGCCAGCGACTTGAAAACTCTGGTACAAACACTACACCTGTGACAATTATTGACACATAGTGCACGGCCCATGGTACCATGTGACGACAAGTGCAGAGAGATCTCCAGATACAAAGCAATGCCTGTGCCGTGAAGCTTTTATAGTGAGCAAAGGCACTGCACAAAGCCAGTCCCACTCTCTTAACCAAGATGATATTTACCAAAAAGAAGAACAAGTCAACATCATTGGATACCATCAGGGTTGCAGGTGTTATATCAGAGTTTTCCTTCTCCTAGAATTCTGCCCTGACAAAGGCTAAGGGGTCATCTCTCCCGGTGATTTTGGATGGCCATTAAGTCTTAAGAGACCCTTTGCCCTTTGACAGGTTTTGTTTTTAGTCCTGCAGGATGTCCAAAGACACCCTCCTCACCAAGAAACCTTGGTTAGGGTTGCCAGTTTAGTCACCAACGACCCGACCATGAGACAGGTTGTACTGGAATAAATGTTACCAGTAGCACCAACTGGTGACCTGACATACACACATACATACATACATACATACATACATACATACATACATACATGTATGCATAAATACGCGTCTTGTTACTACCTCCTTATAAAGCGTGATGTGGTTACCATAACAATCTGGGATAAAGATCACGATTACGACATCAAAAAGGGATGAGTATATAGAGACTGATCAATAAACGGGATATTGATGGACCCTAAAACTAATACACAGGTCTGATAATTTAGTTTATGACCACAGATCAAATAATGTAGAATTCAGCGGCACACTCAATATCAATATAGTAAGAAAAATACAAGAGGATATCTAGGGTCAATGATGAAGACTTTGCAGATTTCCTACCCAAGATACAATTTCCATCTCCTGCATATCATTATTAGAGCTACATTAGGCGGTGGATTGGCAGTATCGGTAGAGGGTCGGACGCCATGCTTTCCAGCATAGTTACGTCCCTTTATGATCTGAGTTCAAATCCCGCCGAGGTTGACTTTGCCTTTCATCCTTACGGGGTCGATAAAATAAAGTACCAGTAATGCACTGGGTGATTGCTGGCCTTGTGCCTAAAGTAGAAACAATTATTAGAGCTACATTATATATAACAACTCATCTGGACCACAGTATGCCTGAAATGTGCATATATGGAGAAATAATGCATCTCCGTAATTCATAGGTTACAAATGTTCAACGTATCTGGGAACTTTAAAATCTACAAAACATTCTTACGATTCAAAAGATGAGCGTTTGCACAAGAAAAATGAACATTTCCTTTTAATCACAACCTTGTCGCCGGTATTTTCACCGGTCAAAAATTCACTTAAAATTAAGCGACAATATATATGTATATTCTATCCTACACCTACAAGATGGTGTAGGACAGACAAAAAGGAGAAACACAAAAATAAAAACCTAGTCACTGAGGTCACACAATGTGTGACGAAAGAGCTTTGAAAATATATAAACAACCATCCAGTTATCGAAGCAACCAACCGGAAATTTATAATAAATTGAAGTGAAAACTACCACGTGCGTGTTTTTTTATAGGCAGCATGACCCTTGCAAAAAATAAAAATATCTATTTCAAGTTTCAATACACGTTTTCAGATAAGAAATCTTGCAAATCAAATTCAAAAACCTAATATGGGTTAACAAGTTATCGTTATAGGTAATCCAGTTAGAGGTTGTGAGTACTCTGCGTCGTGGATAGTTTTAACGTACGGCTTTTTTTGACTCAACAAGATGCTTCCATAGTTAAGCAACGAGTTCGCGGTAATTTTTAAGCAGGTTATACTTGGAGGAATAATAGTTAAAGAATGAAGATTAACGTGGTTACGTCTACAATAAGGGCTTTATTGGAAGTACTGACAATTGTTTCGTTGATCATGTGAGTCTAGAGTTCGCTAATCACTTGATATTGCGTTATTCGATCTCCAATACATTATTCACCTATGGTCAACACATCAGAGCATGTAGATATATCTACATGCCCTGATTTGTTGACCATAGATGAATAATTGTTTCTACTTTTTGGCACAAGGCCAGCAATTACCCAGTGCATTACTGGTACTTTATTTTATCGACCCCGTAAGGATGAAAGGCAAAGTCAACCTCAGCGGGATTTGAACTCAGATCGTTAAGGGACGTGACCATAGATGAATAATGTATTGGAGATCGAATAACGCAACATCAAGCGATTATCTACATGCTCTGATGAGTTGACCATAGGTGAATAATGTATTGGAGATCGAATAACGCAACATCAAGCGATTAGCGAACTCTAGACGCACATGATCAACGAAACAATTTTCAGTACTTCCAATAAAGCCCTTATTGTACAGTCAACCACGTTAATCTTCATTCTTTAACTATATATATATATAATATGAAAACATAATATCTGATGATATGGGATCGATTGTGCATTGAATATCGAATGCTCTACTAAATATATAATATTATAGATGTAGCGAGATCTAGGCAAATTGATGTCTATTGAAACGTACGTAAGAACCGAATAAATCTCTTTTACTGCATCTTTCTGTTCTTTTTAATTCTTTATATATATATATATATATATATATATATATATATATATATATATATATATATATATAACGAAGGAATTGTGGTAAGGGACCAGGTGGACCATAACGCAACAGAGTATTCGATACTTAGGGTAGTAGAGTGGGTAATAGGAAAAGAGTCAGGACTCCGACGCAAATCTCCAGCCGTTTCTACAGCTAGATCTGAGTTCATCTCGTATATATATATATATATATATATATATATATATATATATAGGAACATGTTTAACCCCGACGGCAGAGCACAGGCCGTTTCGACGGCTATTTCTTGACCAGAAATAGCCGTGGAAATGGCTTGATCTCTGCCGTCGGGGTTACACATTTTCTTATTACCCACTCTACTACCCTAAGTATTGAGTACTCTGGCGCGTTATGGTCCATTTGGTACCTTACCTCACCTCCTTCGTTATATATATATATATATATATACATATATATATATATATATATATATATATAGATAGATATATATATATTTATATATATATATACAGCGGTATTCCATACAATTCTCTGACTACCAAACTTTATGCAGAAGGCGGCGTTATAGTAGAAGAAACTTCTCAATTTCTCACCCCATGGAACTGGATTCGAAACCACATTGTTAGGACTGGAAATCCCTGTGTATGATTATAATATATATATATAAGCTGTTTTACACAACTCTATTTAAAAAGAAACCATCATTTTTAGTTTTAATGTGCCAATTATGATACAAACTGATACTTTAGTTAACATATTGGTTTCCGGGTGGTGGGATGTACAAAGATATACAAATGTGAAAATTAAATATCCGTTATTCTATGAAGCCATTGATGAACAAGTTTTTTTTTAATGTATATATTCTTTAACGGTTTTCTAGCGTTCAATTAAGATATGTCAAGAGAAATTTGGTAAAATATCTGTTTTTGATAAAAACTTTAGACAGCTTATTTAAGTAATCATTTGATATCATGACTTTACTGAGAAAACACACAGAAATGAAGAATTATCCAAATCTTGAAACAATTTTAATATAATTTGTTTTCAGTCAATATAATTTGTTTGTATGCAATATAATTTGTTTTCAAACAGTATTAACACCGTTAATTCCCTTGTTTTCCAATTTCTATATTGTGTCTATATAAGAGTTCTGACGTATCTATTATTCTAGTATGGAAAAATATGACGTGTCAATGCTATGTAGTTTGGTAGTAATGATCTTACTACTACTATTAATTGATTTTGCTCCAGCTCTTCTTCTCCTCCATCTCCCTCTCCTCCTCATATTCTTCCTCCTCACCCCACTTCCTCATCTTCCTCCTCCTCCTCCTTCTTCTTCTTCAATGTCGATTAACTTTGGCAGAATGTAAATTGTGTTGAACGAATATTACAAAATGAATCCAACTCTGGTTGATGATGACATAGGAAGAGAAGTTACACACACTCACACACACATACACACACCACAAACACACACACACTCACACACACACACACCCACACACACACACACACACACTCACACACATACACCACAAACACACACTCAACACACACTCAACACACACTCAACACACACACACAAACCACATACACACCCACCCACACACACACCCACACACCACAAACAAACACACACACACAAACCGCAAACACACACACACACAAACACCACAAACACACACACATAAACACACCACAAACACACACACACTCACCCACACACCCACACACCACACACACACACCGCAAACATACAAACACAAACCACAAACACACACGCACACACACCCACACATACATTCGACACAACACCACTACCATCAACCTAAACCCACCAACAACAACACAACGCCGCCACTACCAATCCAACACCACCAACACCAACAACACAACACCACCAACAACAACAACATAACACAACACCGCCACTAACAACACAACACCACCACAAATAACAACAACGATATCATCAACAATGACAACCACGACAACAACAACAACAACAACAGTGACATCACCAAAACCAACAACATCATAAACATCACCAAAACCAACGACATCATAAACAACAACAACAACACAAACAACAACAACATACATCATCAACAACAACAGCAGCAATGTCAAAGCTATAAACCACAAGCAAAATCAAAATGGCAGGACACTATCTCTAGAATTCTAGAAATGTCGTCTGCTGCTTTCATGCCATTCATTACGGAAATAATTTGTTGTTTCTCTGATCTGAAGATACCTTCAAAAGAATGAATGGTCGTGATACTAATATTGATGGTGGCGGCGGCGGCGGTGGTGGTGGTGGTGGTGGTGGTGGTGGTGCAGTTGGTGGTGATGGTGGCGATGGTGATGGTGGTGTTGTTGGTGGTGCGGTTGGTGGTGATGGTGGTGGTGGTGGTAATGATGGTGTTGTTGGTGGTAGTGGTGGTAGTGGTGGTGTTGCTGTTGGTAGTGTTGTTGGTGTTGGTGGTGGTAATGGTGGTGTTGTTGGTGGTAGTGGTGGTAGTGGTGGTGTTGCTGTTGGTAGTGTTGTTGGTGTTGGTGGTGGTAATGGTGGTGTTGTTGGTGGTAGTGGTGGTAGTGGTGGTGTTGTTGTTGGTAGTGTTGGTGGTGTTGGTGTTGGTGATGATGGTGTTGGTGGTGGTGTTGGTGATAATGGTAGAGGTGGTGGTGGTGGTGGTGGTGGTGGTAGTGGCGGTGGAAAAGGTTGTTGTGGTGGTAGTGGTGGTGTTGTTGTTGTTGTTGGTAATGTTGGTGTTGGTGGTGATGGTGGTGGTGGTGTTGGTGGTGGTGTTGGTGATAGTGGTGGTGGTGGTGGTAGTGGCGGTGGAAGAGGTGGCTGTGGTGGTGATGGTGGTAGTAGTGGTGGTAGTGGAAGAGGTGGTTGTGTTGGTGATGGTGGTGGTGGTAGAGGGTGATGGGGGTAATGGTGTTAGTGGTGGTGGTGGTGGTGGTAGAGGGTGATAGGGGTAATGGTGTTAGTGGTGGTGGTGGTGGTGGTAGTGATGGTAATGGCGGGGGTTGTGGTGGTGAAAATGATGAGTAGGATGATGATGTTCAGGATGATGGTACTGGTGGTGGAGGTGTTGACGATGATGATGATGATGATGGTGGTGTTGGAGGTATTGGTGTTGGTGGTAGTGGTGCTGGTACTGGTGGTGGAGGTGTTGACCATCATCACCATAACAGCAGTGGTAATAGTTATAATTGTTATTTTTTCTTATTTACCTCCCCTGCATCCTCTTGCTGCTTCTTTTCAGCCCACATGCTTTACAGCATTGAGTTACGGCCCTTTACGTTCTGATTTCAAATCCAGCCGGAGCTAGTTTTGCCTGTTACGGAATCCATAAAATAATCTACCAGTAATACACTGTGGTTGAATTAATCGACTTACCCCTCCCGCAAATTACTGGCTATACTAGACATCATTATTATTAAGAGGCCGTGAATTAAGGGCGGTGAATTGGCAGTATCGATAGAGGGTTGGACGCCATGCTTTCTAGCATAGTTACGGCCCTTTACAGTCTGAGTTCAAATCCCGCCGAGGTTAACTCTGCCTTTCATACTTACGGGGTCGATAAAATAAAGTACCTGTAATACACTGGGTAATTGCTGGCATTGTGCCAAAAGTAGAAACAATTTGAGGGCGGTGGATTGGAAGTATCGGTAGAGGGTCGGACGCCATGCTTTGACGCATAGCGTTACGGCCCTTGCCATTCTGAATTCAAATCCTGCCGAGGTTAACTTTGCCTTTCATCCTTACGGGGTCGATAAAATAATGTACCAGTAATGTACTGAGTAATTTGCTGGCCTTGTGCCAAAAGTGGAAACAATTATTATTACTAGCAGAAAAACCACGCTTCGGGTGGTTTTCTGCTAGCATGCTAGCACGTAAAGATATAGAAAGAGAGAGATAGGGGGAGAGAGAGAGGAGGTAAAGAGAGAGGTAAAGATATTGAAAGAGAGAGATAGGGAGATAGGGAGAGAGCTAAAGACAGAGTGAGAGAGAGAGGTAAAGATATAGAAAGAGAGAGATAGGAAGAGAGAGAGGTAAAAACAGAGAGAATGAGAGGTAAAGACAGAGAGATAGGTAAAGACAGAGAGAGAGAGATAGGGAGAGAGTGAGGTAAAGACAGAGAGAGAGAGATATAGGGACAGACAGAGAGAGAGAGAGAGGTAAATATATAGAAAGAGAGAGATAGGGAGAGAGAGAGGTAAATACAGAGAGATAGAGGTAAAGATATAGAAAGAGAGAGATAGGGAGAGAGAGAGGTAAAGACAGAGAGAGAGAGAGAGGTAAAGTTATAGAAAGAGAGAGGTAGGGAGAGAGAGAGGTAAAAACAGAGAGAAAGAGAGGTAAAGAGAGAGAGGTAAAGACAGAGAGAGAAAGAGGTAAAGACAGAGAGAGAGATATATAGGGACAGACAGAGAGAGAGAGAGGTAAATATATAGAAAGAGAGAGATAGGGAGAGAGAGAGGGGTAAATACAGAGAGAGAGAGAGAGGTAAAGAGAGAGAGAGGTAAAGACAGAGAGAGAGATATATAGGGACAGACAGAGAGAGAGAGAGGTAAAGATATAGAAAGAGAGAGATAGGTGGAGAGAGAGGTAAAATCAGAGAGAGAGAGAGAGAGGTAAAGATATAGAAAGAGAGAGATAGGGAGAGAGAGAGGTAAAGACAGAGAGAGAGATAGAGGTAAAGTTATAGAAAGAGAGAGGTAGGGAGAGAGAGAAGTAAAAACAGAGAGAAAGAGAGGAAAAGACAGAGAGGGAAAGAGGTAAAGACAGAGAGAGAGATATATAGGGACAGACAGAGAGAGAGAGAGAGGTAAATATATAGAAAGAGAGAGATAGGGAGAGAGAGAGGTAAAAACAGAGAGAGAGAGGTAAAGATATAGAAAGAGAGCGATAGAGAGAGAGAGAAGTAAAGACAGAGAGAGGTAAATATATAGAAAGAGAGAGATAGGGAGAGAGAGGGAGAGGTAAATACAGAGAGAGAGAGAGAGGTAAAGAGAGAGAGAGGTAAAGACAGAGAGAGAGATATATAGGGACAGACAGAGAGAGAGAGGTAAAGATATAGAAAGAGAGAGATAGGTGGAGTGAGAGGTAAAATCAGAAAGAGAGAGAGAGGTAAAGATATAGAAAGAGAGATGGGGAGAGAGAGAGGTAAAGATAGATAGATAGAGAGAGAGAGAGATAGAGAGAGAGAGAGAGAGAGAGATGAATAATTTATTAGATGCCATTACATTTTTAAGTGGAGTCAAATAAATTGTGGTAAAATAAATAAATATGGAGAATTAAACTAATAAAATAAATATATAAAATATTGGAAGAAATAAAATTAATTTAAATAATAATAATAATATTAAAATAAATAAATAAAATAGTTGATCTGTTTGAAATCCAATAATCGTAAAATTTCATAGCAATCGGCTGAGAAATATCATCTTATCATCACCATCATCATCATCATCATCACCATCACCATCACCATCATCACCATCACCATCATCATCACCATCACCATCATCACCACCATCACCATCACCATCATCATCACCATCACCATCATCACCACCATCACCATCACCATCATCATCACCATCATCATCATCACCACCACCCCACCACCATCATCGCCATCATCATCACCATCACCACCATCACCATCACCACCACCACCACCCCATCATCACCATCACCATCATCATCACCATCACGATCATCACCACCCCACCACCGTCATCACCATCACCATCACCATCACAATCATCATCGTCATCATCATTATTATCGGTGGAGGGTCGGATGCCATGCTTTGCAGCATGGAGTTACAGCCCTTTACGGTCCCAGTTCAGATCCCGCCGAGGTTAACTTTGCCTTTCATCCTTACGGGGTCGATAAAATAAAGTACCAGTAATGCACTGGGGTAATTGCTGGCCTTGTGCCAAAAGTGGAAACAATTATTATGTTCATCATCATCATCATCTTCAGTAGCAGCAGTAGCAGCAACAGTTCACCATGGTCAACAATAGCACCAGTATTCATGTTTAATAAACCCGTCTGCTGTCATTGGTGTAGTTGTAGTAGTAATTATCTAACCCCAGATCAGTCCTGATTGATTTAACCTATGATCACCGATAAAGCTTTAACCATCACATATTTCTATATATCAAGCTCCCAGATGGGTGAACTTTTTCTCATTCAAAGGGGATAAATCTCTAATACAGGAGGCCACATGCTGCGACACGTCCTCCGTTGACACTTCAACGCTTCTGGCGCCGCAAACCGTAACTTGGCGGACAGGAAGATGACAGAATACCTGTGTTTTATCAATTACTTCCCTGTTGTTCCGTTTATTTCGTGAATTTTGCTGTCCTTAATAATTGAACTGCCGTTTTACTTCGCAAAACCGGGGGAAGGGGGAGTGCATCCTACATACCTGATGAAAGTGGAATAACTAATGTAGCGGGTGTCTCTGGCTATTCTTTCAATACTTCCGCCATCTTGTCCGTGAGATGCAACTGAGATATACCTCCTAGGTAAGATGTAGAGATTTGCTCGGCCTTTCTTGTTTTTACTGGTAAGTTTTTCTTTCTCACCCCTTTCTTCTCTTTGTATTCTCTCGTCCTTGTATATTTCAGCAAGACGCTGTACTTCATATTGTTGTACTCCACTCGGTTGCCAAGAAATTAGTTTCATCTGTAAATTCAAACAGCCATCCTTGTCACATATGGCACAAGGCCAACAATTTTGGCAAGTCGAATAAATCGACCCAAGTGCATTACTGGTATTTTATTTTATAGACCCCGTAGGAATGAAAGACAAAGCTAACTTCGATAGGATTTGAACAGAGAACGTAAAGCACCGTAACGATATGCCGCAAGGCATTTTGTTAGACGCTCTAGCGATATTGCCAATCCGCCATCCTTGTTATATATAATTGTTTCTACGTTTGGCAGAAGGCCAGCAATTATCCAGTGCATTACTGGTACTTTATTTTATCGACCCCGTAAGGATGAAAGGCAAAGTTAACCTCGGCGGGATTTGAACTCAGATCATAAAGGGATGTAGCTATGCTGGAAAGCATGGCGTCCGACCCTCTACCGATACTGCCAACCCACCACCATCCTTGTTATATATAATATCACTCTGATTCTCCTTTAGAATTACGTTAAATGTACAGGTGCTACGGGAGTGCTCAGCCACTTTCCCGTCCTTTCACGAACAGTCTTTTCCGTTAGTCAAACAATTGGAACACTCGTCGACGGATGTCCAGCGCCACATATTGTTTTTTAGTAAAATAACTGTTACCCGCAGTCTTTTACTCATAGATACCATGCTGCTGTTATTGTTCCATCTTTGGTTTGGGCTACGTTAGGTTTTGCGGGTCCATACATACAAGTATAATCTTCGCCTCATTTCCTTTCACACTCCTTATCTTCGTATCAAGAAAAAAGTGGTAATTATTTGCTAATTACAAATTGCTTTCTAGTTTACAAGTAAACAAATCCATCCAAATTAATTATTAGAGAATAAATGTTTTTCTAATCCTTAACTTCATTTTTAGGGAATATAACATTTAAATAAATATTTACATTTACACTACATATGCGTTAAGTTGACAGATAGATTAAAGGCATCATAAACATAGAATACCTCACAATATCCAATCTCTCTCCACACAGCGTTTAAATTCTACCAAAGTCAATTATTATCTATCATCCCTTCGAGGTTGATACGTAAAGAAATTAGCAATCGTCAAACCTGGAGAGAGATGGACTCCATCTGATTTAAATGAGTAAAACATAATATATGTTATTGAGGACGCCCTTACAACAACGACAGCAACGACCACTACATAGTAGTAGAGAAAAAGACCAATACACTGAATTGTTTACCATGACTAATTTAAATGTATCTGATTTATATATATACAGATATACATGTGTGTGTGTGTGATTGTTCGTGTGGCTGGATAAGGGAGAGAGAAAAAGTGAGAGAGAGGGCGATGTGGTGAGTCAAGAGTTAGTCTCGTCACGAAAAGCATGCTGAAGTATGTGTATATAATTTCACTGTGTGTATATATATATAAACCAACACATGGAGAAATAGTTTATACAAAAATGTTGATATCAAATTAACATTCTAACAATGTTTGGTAAGTTTGGTATATTTTACATTACAAGAACTGATAGCGTGAAACAACTTTGAAACTGGAGACTTCACTACTTTAACCCTTTTGATACCAACCCCCTAATACTGACTGGTTCTATAATATACAATTGTTTATTTTAAACCATTTACAATTATCTGTAAACCTTCTATAGTTATTTTATGTAAGAAACTTTGTTAAACTATGTTCTATATCACAACTTTGCGATGATAAAGTCGTTCTAAATTCCTGATTATTTTCAAAATTAAATGAAAATCCTTGTCAGCTTATTACATTAGAAATATGATTACGAATGGGTTATTCTACAATTAAACGATTGTGCTGAGGGTATTTACCCACAGACTAACATGCTGTACATTAGCTATGGTAGTGTCTTACATGTGAAATGTACACTTGGTTGTAAAAGTACAATTAACCAAAGTTATCTCTACATGCCGTGTTTGACTACTAAAAGCAACATACAAGGGAGACAAATGCAATATAAACAATGATTCGATCTTTTGTCAACTAGTTACATGGATAATCTCACTTAATGACAATTTCAACTCATTAAAATACATAAACATATTTGCATTTAGTAAGTAGAAGTGGGAAAGTCGATTAAATTGAACCGGAAATGATGAAAGGTAAAGTTGGCTTCGAGAGAATTAGAAACCAGAAATACAATCAAATTATTTTTCCGATCAACTTTCTTTATTCTTAATAATTCTTCCTAATACTGTCACAAGTCCATCAATTATTGAGGGAAGCGAATATCAATTATGTCGGTCCCAGTAGTTAACTAGTAATTTCTTATATCGACATTCGGAAAGATGATAGCTAAGAATTTGAACTCAAAAAGAAATAGCTCTAAATATATATTGCGTGGATTTGTCGGATGCTCTAACGATTTTGACAAACTAAGATAATTTCTATTGTTAAAAAGCAACAATAATTACATCTAACTACCTTTTTTTTTTTTTTTCATTTTTATTACTTTATTTTGATGGAAGTTAATATTAGAGAAAAGCAATGAAGAATGACATGATGCTGAATGAAAACAAAAGCAATTTATACAAACACACACACACACACAGACCACAACTAAATATAGAATGATACGCGATCCCACCCACCCCCCCATCCAGCCCCGGCGGTCAGAATAGAGAAGGCGTTTCCCCGGAGGACAGCGAGGGAGACGCACTGGAAGAGCCACTCCAACTCGCGGGGCTCACACCTTTTCTCTAATATTATCTTCCATCAAAATAAAGTAATAAAAATGAAAAAAAAAAAAAAGGTAACTAGAAATTTAAAAAAATAATAATTACATTTAACAGTACCGAAATTAAGGTAATGGTTTAGTCAATTAAATTCTCCTCAGTAGACAGGTGGTACTTTTTTGTCGGGCGTTTTAACGATTCTGCCAATGATTCTCCCCTTTATAAATAATTGCTTTTACTTTCGGTACAAGGACAGTCATTTTAAGGAACGGGGAAATTCGATTACCTCGAACCAGTGCATAACTGGTACGTTATATTACCGACCCTCTAAAGAAGAAATGTAAAGCTAACCTCGGCGGAATTTGATCTCAGAACGTAGCGTACCGTAACTATATACGGCAATAACAACTATGACTCAAATCAATGAAATTATTTATACATACCTTAACTTTACAAACATGAAAGTCTAAATTTGTATCAGAGCAGGAAGATAAATAAGTTTTTGCATAACGTGTGCCAGTCCATACAAGACAGTTTCTTGATCTCATTCTTATTCCATTGTCACAGGTTCTAGAACAGCCAGACCACCAGCTCCAACTTGACCAAACAGATGGATGTTTATGCGTGTCCGTATATGAAAAATAGTGATATTCATTACGTTTATTCTCGTGGTTCGTTGCTGCTTTATTCAAGTCTCGAGACGAATGGTCTACTCGACCTCCATATAGGCTATTTGTTCGACCCTCTCTTTTGCTGTTGTATGCATACGACTCACCTTCCGTCTGAAATATATTATAAACATATACAAAAAGTTATAACACAGCCATAGTAAACATATCACATTTTGACTAAGAAAATAGTATCACGTAAAAAATAATCGAAGTTTAAATGTTCCAACCAAGTTAAATAGTTTTATAGTGAGATTAAAATTGTAAATGGATATAGAATTACAAGAACAAGGAGACAGAATAAACTCTTTTATCTCGGAAAACAAGTTTAAACTGGAATAAAATATTTTCAGTGAAACTCTTTTTTTTTTATCCCCTCTTAAATAAATTATCCCTAAATGGAATGTGGCAATTATTCTAAGTTCTTTTTTTTTTTCCTGTGACTTTTTCCTGTCTGGATTCATTAAAATTGGGATGTAATCGGCGACCAAGCCCCTATTTTTATGCAGCCATTTTGATTCAACATTTCAACAGTTTGAGTGATATGTTGTAAAAATCAAAACGAATTATGAACCATTCAGTTGGTAGATGAAACATGATCGACCCAACCCATGTTATAAATGTCACAACAACGGAGATGAAAGTTTAAAATGTGTGTTACATTCTTTTGCTCTCTGTGTATCTGTTGAATGTTTCTAAGGCATGGCACTAGGCTTGAACATAAATCAAAGAGAGTTTATAACACAACGTAATTAATCTCGTTTTTAAAGCATTCGTTCCACGAGTAATTAAAATCAGAATGAGGTTTATAGCAAAACTCAATACCTCGTTAATAATGGAATGAATATTGAAGAAGAAGAAGAAGAAGAAGAAGAAGGAGGAGAAGGAGTAAGAGGAGAAGAAGAAGAAGAAGGAGTGTTGTGCAATAAAAGTTGTACAGAGATTCAACTGAATGTAATATGAAGGCATGAGATGGATGGTATGGATGGCTGGTGTAGTAAAATAATTTATTTGTCAAAGAATTATGTCCGCCACACAAGAAAAACATGTAACAACATGGAGGCAGGGGTCGACATAGGAATTGGTAAAAAGTGGTAGTAGTAGTAGTAGTGGTAGTAGTGGTAGTAGTGGTGGTGGTGGTAGTGGTGGTGGTGTTTGTGCTGGTGGTAGTGATGGTGGTGGTTGTGCTGGTGGTAGTGGTGGTGCTGGTGGTGGTTGTAGTAGTAGTAGTAGTAGTAGTAGTAGTAGTAGTAGTAGTGATTATTTATTAATATATATGCTAACCTGGGATTGAACAAACCAAACCCATTTTCCGAAAATTTACAGGAGAACAACACAGTTTTTAACCACAACTTCTTTCAAACAGTGCATAAATCTACTGATAAATGCTTGATCGAAGACTTGTCTTCAATCAGTTCAATTTATTTTGATCCCATATCACAAAACTACTGATAAATGCTTGATCGAAGACTTGTCATCAATCCGTTCAATTTATTTTGATCCCATATCACAAAACTACTGATAATTGCTTGATCGAAGACTTGTCTTCAATCTGTTCAATTTATTTTGACCCCATGTATGAGGCTCTCTCCCTGCATTTATATATATAGAGATTTGGTATAGTCATTAGGGTGTTGCATATTTATCCTTTGTCTCAATGGGATCGATAAAGAAAGGAACAGTCACAACCTAAATGTTTCACTTGATAAAATATGGGAATGATGAGACGGTGGCTGTGTCTGTTGACACATGTATGGACATCTAAGACTGAAAGCATGAACTTTAGTTATATATATATACAAATGGAAGTTCAGTAGTATCCAAGCTCTGGCTGCAGCCATGCTAACGAATGCAATCGGAATGTGCAGCTAAGCACACAATAAGGTATTTTATCTTAGAGTTTAGACAGCTTGACAAATTGAAGATTGCGACCGCTAAGCCAGCCGCAAGGACCAAAGCAACGAGAAAACCAACTCAAGATAATTTGTCAAACCTGGACCATCCCGTCGATATTATGCAATATCTCCGGTAGGTTTCTGTGAAACTGAAATCAACAAATCCACTTGCGGGGTATGCAAGTTATTGGTATTGGATGATCGAACAGAGGATTCACTTTCTCAACAGGTTTCCGTTCAATGCCGCGTTCGGGTGTGAATTATAGCAGTAAGACTGCTGGCGGTCACTTGGTTTTCCCAAAGGGAGGTAACCTCCGGTTTTGGCGGTCGAAATTCAAATTTTGAACAAAGGAATAAATTCCTTTCCTCAAACCGAATAAAGCTCTTGACCAGCCGTTATTAAACAAACATAAATAATTAACCAATCAATAGAATTGTCTAATTAAATTAATTAATTAATCATTAAGTCTAGGAGCTAATATATATATATATATATATATATATATATATATATATATATATATATATATATATATATATATATATATATATATATAAAAATGAAAGTATAGAAATTATTGTGAGCGTGAAGCCAATAGTATTTCATAATATATAAGTGACTATAACGTTAAAATGGAAAATAATTAACGTGAGATGTGGGAAAATAATTCAAACTCAATATATATATATATATATATATATATATATATATATATATATATATATATACATGTCGAACCAATTCACTACTGGATGTACGTGTGCATGGCCACCGGCATATCATAGTGATTGCATCACTGCACCAATGATTGTGTAAGAATCTGACGAAGTCACATGAATAACCATGTAACAGAAATATATATAATGCTATAAACAATTATGGTGATTTAATCTCGACTTAACTACCAATATTTTATTGGTGAATTGGCAGTATCGGTGGAGGGTCATACGCCATGTTTTCCAGCATAGTTATGTCCCTTTACAGTCTGAGTTCAAATCCCGTCGAGGTTAACTTTGTCTTTCAACCTTACAGGATCAATAAAATAAAGTACCGGTAATGTACTCGGTAATTGGTGGCCTTGTGCCAAATGTAGAAACAGTTATTTTATATATATATGTGTGTGCGTGCGTGTGTTAGTGTGTGTGTGCGTGTTGTGTGTGTACATAAAGAACTGGCGAAACAACGTGCCTGATATTTAACAAATGGTATAGAACTAGATCCGAACTAAAAAACGCATGGTAGTGCATAAAAATTGTGCCGCAAAGGGTGACCTTTGGAAAACATGCGTCTCTACTGTCACCTGTGTCGTAAACTATGCAGATCTACAGCTGTTCTCCAAAGTCATCTAAGACAGGTATGTCAAACTGGGTGCCACCCGAGGTCCACATGGGTCACATATGTGTTGTCAGAGGGCCACACACATTTCAACTAATTCCGCAAATTTCAACTAATATTTATTTTATTTTATACAAGCAGTGGAAACCGACGCTGCACGGGATAAGGCATTTTAGAACGCGGGCCACCAACAGACCTAATCGTGGAAAAACTGCATGTCTGGACAATATATAAAGAAAATAAACCGAATACTCTGATGGCTGGATAATCTTTAAGATTTTCCTCGATGAAGCAGGAAAAATGCAGGCTTTCACCTAATGCTGGACCTATGGGATCAAGAAAATGGATGTTTTTTTTTATGTGCACAATATACCTTGAAATTTCTGGTAACGTAACGCCTCAAAAAAGCCCTAAAAATCTGAATAAATTAAGTTTTTCACCTAATGTAGGCCCTAGGCCAGAAAAAAGTTGGATTTTCTTTGCTGACGGTATGAAGAAGCGATTGACTAAATCATAGTTACAATTTAAAGGAAATCGGTCTGCTGTAACGCCTCAAAAAGAAACCCTAAAAAGCTGAAAAAACGCAGTCTTTCATCTAATGCGGGCACTAGGGAATCAAACAGTTGAATTTATGGGCAGAACGCTCCCTGAAACATAAGTAATACACATGTAAAGTTTGAAAAAATATCGGTTGGGTACTTCTCGAGTTTTAGGGATTCAAACTCACAGACACACACACAGACAGACATCCTCAATTTTATTTATATATATATTACGCTCGCCTGTAAAAACCTTTGTGCTAGTCGCAGGTTTGCTTCTAAAGTGCCACATGCGGCCTGCGTGCCGTATGTTTAATGTGCCTGATATATAGATTAATTAACGAGGATGGAATGACAATGAAGAATCAACAAGAGACGGCAATCGTCCTTATATATATATATATATATATATATATATATAGAGAGAGAGAGAGAGAGAGAGAGAGAAGGAGAGAGAATGGGAGATGTGCGTATGTGAATATGTGAATATGTGAATATATATATATATATATATATATATATATATATTAGGATTGGTGTATAGTATATTTGGTGCTATTTCAGAGCACCAATCCCAATTTTTAAATTTTGCTGGACCGGCAATCTCTCATTATAATCAGTTCCGGATTATTACTGGAATTCTATAAGAATCCAGCCTCTA
>OZ024750.1:46392570-46412570 GCA_964016885.1 Eledone cirrhosa
TGTTTGTCTGTTTGTCTGTCTGTCTGGGTGTCTGTCAGTGTATCTGTCTGTTCCTATGCATTCTCAATATATGTATGTGAGTGTATGTGAGTGTGTGTGAGTGTATATGTGAGTGTAAGTGTGAGTATATATGTTTAGGCAACAATTTATTCATTTGTACACCAACAAAAAATTACACAATCAACATTGTTTACCCTAAGGTGCGTCAAGATTGACACATTTTCATTTCTAAATTGTATTATCATTACAATTTCGATATTTTTTTGATAATATAAATATACTTTGAAATAATTATGAGAAATAAAAACATATCTTCATATTTATTGTTTACTAATCTGAAGGAGAACAGCAGTAACCCGGGCAACGCCGAGTAATTCAGCCACTGTATATATATATATATATATATATATATATATATATATATATAGTGCTACTTATCTGATATTTGCATTGCTTTATTGTGCTACAATAAAACTCACCTCCTACATATATATATATATATATATATATATATAGTTACAGAAGATCCCGTTAAGGGTGAAAGCAGCGATTATTCTCATATTTACACATATTTTTTCCCCCCGATGTGACCCGTCTATTTCGTTCTTACTGCTTCCTCTTTCTCTGTATCTTTACCCTCTCTAACAGTCACTCTCTCTGTTAGCCTCTTCTTCACCCTTCACTCACTCACTCTCAGTTACTACCTCTCCTCCTCCTCCTTCCCGTTTGACCTGTGCGTAATTATTTTCTTTCGCACGCTTGGCCAGGCCGGTTCGCCTTTTTTCTCTCTCTCGTCTACGATTTCACAGAACTTATGTTCACCGCATTCACGGACTAAACCCCTTCTTCCTCCCGTTAGACCTGTGCGGAATTCCTTCCTTGCTCACATTTCAACCAGGTTTGATGGTCTTTATTCTCTCTCGTTCACGATTTCACCGAACTTATATTCATGGAAATTTGGGACTTGACTCGTTCTTCCTCACTTTTCGTTGCTTCACCATCTTTGTTTGTTTACACTCTCGCTGTTCCCTTTATTTACGTGTCCCAACGACTTTCTTTAGCCGTTGCTCGCACCAACCGGAGGTATATGGTCTTTAAAGCGAAGTAATACCGATGATGGTTGGAAGATCACTGATGAAGGACCACTTTATTCATATATATATATATATATATATATATATATATATATATAACAAAGTTCTTTCTAACAAAGTTCTTTCATCGCACATCTGCAACATCATCAGTGGTACTATTATGTTCCTCATGTTGTATTGTATATCTACGCCAAGTGATAATACAACAGGAGGAACATAATAGTACCACTGATGATGTTGCAGATGTGCAACGAAAGAACTTTGTTAACTATATATATGTGTTTATATCTATATTATATCTGTATCTTTGAGCTGTGGTCAGTCAATGATAAACATTGAGGACCAAATGAATTAACTGCTGACATATAAAAGATACAGAAGCGAAAACCAACCAAACAGTGAGTGTGTTCTGTTATTATTTCTGTTATATATATATATATATATATATATATATATATATATATATATATATATATATATTCTGTTTTATATATATATATATATAGTAATAAAGTAGAGGCATAACTGCAAGCTAGCGCACATTCATGTTGCGATCGGACTTTTACCTCCTTACTATACACACTCACCATTTATTACAACTCCGATTTATAGTACGCTCAGTCTTCGCTCGGCACACACACTCTCTCTCTCTCTCTATATATATATATATATATACACACACACACACACACACACACACACACACACACACACACACACACACACACACACACACACACACACACACACACACACACACATATATATATATATATATATATATATATTAGAAAGTGAGGTTGTTTTTTTTTACAAAATGAAAAATAACCGAGGTGTCCTACACGAGTGAAAGTATAAAGAAAAAAGGGTTGAAATCGAAAATGCAACTGGAGTCTTATTTAAAAAAATATATATATATTTATTTGGTTCCTTTACCGGTTTCGCAGTTCTTCTGCTTTTCAAAAGTAGAGTTGAGATGGAGGGTCGTGGTTTGTCTCACATCTGGTTGGTCTTTGAATGTTACTTGTTTTATATGGAGAAAAGTGGCTCGAAACGCTAGCCTTTTAGAGAAGTAATGTGATTGGTTGGTCAATAATTATAATAAATTTCGCGCCAGTTCGCGTTACAAAGTTCTTCAAACAAGGGGGGGGGGGGGCCGGTTGTTTTTTCAAATATGAGTGTTTGAATTTCTTTTTACTTAAAAAAAAAAAGGGCTCAGGAAGGCTTTTTTTTAATAAACGTAACTTGATTGGTTATAAATGAAATTATGGCTGTCACGTGAACAAGTTTTCATTAAATTTCGCCCCGCTATTTGGAAATTTATTCTGTAGCCTTTTTAGAGAATTTTATGAATCTTATGACACCCCAGCGAACTAACCATATTCACTGAACCAGAACAAATCCTCCCATCCCATTTCTCTTGACCATTATCTTTTGCTTGTCATAAAATTCTCTAAAAAGGCTACAGAATAAATTTCCAAATACGGGCACGAAATTTAATGAAAATTTGCTCACGTGACAGACATAATTTCATTTATAACCAATCAAATCACGTTTATTAAAAAAAAGCCTTCGTGAGCCCCCTTTTTTAAGTAAAAAAAAATTCAAACACTCATATATGAAAAAACAACCTGAGCTCCCACCACTTGTTTGAAGAACTTTGTAACGCGAACTGGCACGAAATTTATATATGTATATATATATATATATATATTTCGTTTCTGAATTTGTTTAGCAACATGACCCTCCCAAAGTATAACAATATATATATATACATATATATATTGTGAAAGCAGGAAAGTACTTATTCAATTAACACTTATTTAATATTCTACCATACTATTTCATTCTAATAGCAGGTGAATAGGCAGCATTGGTAGAGAGTCAGACATGCTTAACAGCGTGGTTACGTCCCTTTACGATCTGAGTTCAATTCCCACCGAGGTTAACTTTGCCTTTCATCCTTACGAGGTCGATAAAATAAAGTACCAGTAATGTACTGGGTAATTGCTGGCCTTGTGCCAAAAGTAGAAACAATTATAATTTTAAAGGATTGCAAATAAAACGATTTGATCAGACAAAGTTGGAATTCCTTTTATTAATATAATCCTCTATACACAATCATGCACACCCGAGTATATTTATTTATATCTATATCTATCTATCTATCTATATATATATATATATATATATATATATATATATATATATATATATAACGGAGGAAATGTGGTAAGGAACCAAGTGGACCATAACGCACCAAAGTACTCAATACTTAGGGTAGTAGAGTGGCTAATAGGAACGAGTAGGACCCAGACGGCTGAGCTCAAGCCGTTTCGACATCGAAACGGCTTGAGCTCAGCCGTCGGGGTCCTACTCGTTCCTATATATATATATAAAGAAAGAGAGAGAGAGATGCATGTTTCTAATATTTCGTCTTCGAATTGTACAAATAACACGTGAGTTTGTTTTTTAAAGGTGAAAGAAACATGTTGTTAAGTTGTGAATCAACTGTTTCATATGTTGTGATTCGTTTTCATATTTTCAGACTAGCTTACAATCTTGTATATTTCTCGTGTTTTTCATAATGGACACATATCTATTGGTTCAAAGGTAATTCGAAATCAGGGTGAGACAACTCGGGTTTAATTAACATGAAGGCGATTTCAGATTTTGAGAAGGTAACGTAAAACTGCTCTATATTGTGGGGAGTGTGGATTAAATGAATAAGGTTTTTTCTTATATTATATTTCTTGAATATTGTAATAATAAAAAAGGAAGAGAAAATGATGCAGATAAAAAGAAAATTGAAACGAATGCGAAAGTATATGGGAGGTTGTGGGCGGGGGAACAAATACTTGATTATCGGCTCGACAGAACGTTTAAGCTGATGGAATCATGAAAGTAAAACTGTAGAGAAAAGCCCATGATATTCGAGGTACTAACCATTCTACTTCACGGGCTTGTTCCTCAGGGATGATGTAAACATCACGATTTAGTGGAGGTAAATAACTGTGCTGGGATTAAGGACACAGGAAGGTTGCAATGGCGAATGCAAAATAGCTGATCGGGAGCTGAGGAATTTACCAGGGACTTTCAAGAACTCAAATGTATTCACATATTGTAAATACTTGACCTGAAAAATGCGCAAGCTCAAAAGAGCCACAGAATGTTATAATAAACTTTCAAAAGTGTAGGACTAGAGTTGTTGCTCAAAAATATTGTAATCATTATCTATCGTACACTCTGTGGCATCCTTTTATAAAGAAGAGACTCATAAAGAACTCAAGACGACACGATAATTATTTAAGCTAATGTTCAATATCTCATATTAGATGTTTAGTAATGATTAATACGAAATGCACTTAAACCGAATTCTATATTATAAATTCGCTTAAATAATTATCGTGTCGACTTGAGTTCGTTATGAGTCTCGTTTTTATAAAAGGATGCCTCAGAGTGTACGATAGATGATTACACTTTTGAAGGTTTATTATAACATTCTGTGGCTCTTTTGAGCTTGCGCATTTTTCCGCTCTATTTTAATATTGTTTTAAGGCAACGCTTCTAATAACTCTAGTTAAACATATAAATATATAAATAATAAATTATCGTTGTAATGTAATAAGATTATATAATTGTTATTTTATAAATGATCTTATAAATATTATTGTAAGATGTATAAAAATATTTTCAGACTTTTAATATAAACAACTACAAAAAAACAATCAATAATAAATAAATATATTTTACATAATAATTGTTATAGTTGAATTAATAAAAAATAAATATTACATACAAATAGTCTAACATAATAATAAAAAAATAATCTAACATAATAATAATAAAATAATCTAACATAAAACGAACAATAATATGGACAAATATACAAGTAAATATGATACATTATAAGCATGTTATAACGAACTGAAAAAAATAGTTAATATAAATTTTAAAAAAATCATATATAAATTTACAGAACGTTTAAGCTGCACCCCGCTGATGGAATCACGAAAGTAAAACCGTAGAGAACAGCCCATGATATTCGAGGTACAAACCAAACTTACCAAAACGAGAAAAATATTTTGATGATAAACGACGAAATACAGGAGGAAGATTCGAAAGCGAAACGATAAATAAACGTGCAAACAAAGAGGCGGATGCCTTTGAGCAACAACTACTCTCATTGGTTTATTAGCCAATAAGACGATGAAATTAGCCAATAAGACGATACATTACAAAAGATGTTTGGCAGGGATCACCACGGCCAGCGAAACTCCTTGAATTTTTTTTATTCACAAGCTGTCAGAAATGCAGACTTAAAATGCAGTGACTAACAACAGAATGTTGTTGTTAGTCACCGCGTGTCTAACAGATAATGTAAAACAACTTTTTATTACAACTTTCACCAAACATTTCCAAATTTCCCAGACAGAACTCAAACCTTACAACTTATATTTCAAATTTAAGATCGATGGTGCCGTGAAATTATCCCTTCTCTATGTTGTTTGTTCATCTCACATATACTAACACTCATTCATTCATATGTAGATATTCATACATACACATTCACTCACGCATACACACACAAAGAGAAATATATATATGTATGTATATATGTATGTATTCTGTTTACCTTTTACACACACACACACACACACACACACATATATATATATATATATATATATATATATATATATATATATATATATGTCTGTGTGTGTGTATATATGTACATATACAATCTATATGAATGATGTACAAAACCAAACATATCCGCTTTCACCATTTAACATTTACACATGCAGTCATACACACACACACACACATACCTGCATACATAATGCATACATATACATATATATATATATATATACCCCACCACCACCCCACTCTCAAGAGCGTGAAACTAATAAACCTTTGTTCGTACTGCCTCTCTGTTTTGTTCCCGTTCAATTTTTTACTATATACATACATACATAATATATATATATATATATATATATATACATACATACATGCATACTCATATACATATGCATACACACTCACACATACACCAACGTGCAAAAGCACACAAGCATGAACACACATAAAAAAACACACACACAAACCATATACATGCGTATAGCAGCGAAAATGTTCAAGATATTATAACATGAATATTAATGTAAAATATTTTCCCCGTATGCTTTTCGACTGAACAAATCGAGTCTTTCTAATTGGTAACATGACCAGACTGCGAGCTGATTTGCTTTCATTCGCATAATGTTTATTTATAGAAAGATTTTGTAAACGACACTGCACTGATCTTTATCAAAATTCAGCACTACCCCTTTAGCTATCTGCTGTCCTGATTTCCACTTTTTTCCCACTAAGCCATAAATAAATAAATAAATAAATAAATGAATAAATGTATAAATAAATAAATAATTGTTTCTATTTTTGGCACAAGGCCAGCAAATACCCAGTACATTACTGGTACTTTATTTTATCGACCCCGTAAAGATGAAAGGCGAAATTAACCTCGACGGGATTTGAACTCAGAATGGTAAGGGCCGTAACTCTATGCGTCAAAGCATGGTGTCCGACCCTCTACCGATACTGCCAATCCACCATAAATAAATAAATAATTGTTTCTGCTTTTGGCACAAGGGCAGCAATTTGGAGAGAGGGGAAAGTCGATTAAATCGACCCTAGTTCATGACTGGTACTTTATTTTATCGACCCCTTAAGAATGTAAGGCGAAGCTAAATTCAGCGGCATTTGAATTCAGACCGTAAAGAGCTGTAACTCTATGCTACAAAGCATAGTGTCCGACGTTCTACCGATACTATCAAACCACTAATCTACCAATATACCAATAATTGTTTCTACTTTAGGCACAATGCCAGCAATTACCAAGTGCATTACTGGTACTTTATTTTATCTACCCCGTAAGGATGAAAGGCAAAGTCAACCTCGGCGGGATTTGAACTCAGATCGTAAAGGGGCGTAACTATGCTGGAAATCATGGCGTCCGACCCTCTACCGATACTGCAAATCCACCGCCACTATATACTAATATACCAATAATGGTATCTAATTTAAGTACAAGGCCAGCACTTTGGGCTGAATTTATCGACCCTAGAACATGACTAGAATTTTCTTTTATCGACCGCGGCAAAGGGAAAGACAAAATTGAACAATGTGGGTTGTTAACTAACAACATAAACATCCATTAATAAATAATAAGAATGGTTCCTAATTTAGATACTCAACCGAGAATTTGGGGGCTGAAGCTAAAGTCGATAATATAAATCCCAGTAATTTATTTTATCGATCCCGAAATTTTGAAAGGTAAATGTCACTTTGGCGTGATTTAAAACTACATCATAGACGTCCGTAACGAAATACTGCAATGTATTTCATCCAACTCACTACCGATTCTGCCAAACCACTGTTCACTGGTGTAATACATCTCCAGCCTTAGAATCTGAGTGACGAAACAATAAAAATAATTGTTTCTCCTTTTGGCACAAGGACAGCAATTATCCAGTGCATTACTGGTACTTTATTTTATCGACCCCGTAAGGATGAAAGTCAAAGTTAACCTCGACAGGATGTGAACTCAGACCGTAAAGGGGCATAACTATGATGGAAAGGAAATAATATTAATAATAATGTTCCTACTTTTTGCATAAGGCCAGCAATTATCCAGTGCATTACTGGTACTTTATTTTATCGACCTCGTAAGGATGAAAGGCAAAGTTAACCTCGGCGGGATTTGAACTCAGAATAGCAAGGGCCGTAACTCTATGCGTCAAAGCATGGCAATAATGTTCCTACTTTTTGCATAAGGCCAGCAATTACCTGTGTATTACTGGTACTTTATTTTATCGACCCCATAAGGATGAAAGGCAAAGTTAACCTCGGCGGGATTTGAACTCAGAATAGCAAGGGCCGTAACTCTATGCGTCAAAGCATGGCAATAATGTTCCTACTTTTTGCATAAGGCCAGCAATTACCAGTGTATTACTGGTACTTTATTTTATCGACACCATAAGGATGAAAGGCAAGGCTAACCTCGGTGTGATTGATTATATTAATTATTAATATAATTTCTTTTATTTGCCAAATGATATTGGATTGAAAGGGAATTACAGAGTCAATTAACAATAGCAACCTCCCATCTGAACAACAATGGAATTAAAGGCGAGTGACATACTGGCCTCTGGACCAGATAAAATTTATGCAGTATGGAAATGCCTCAACCGATTATGATCTGGTGTTGGTCGTACAAAAGCCTATCTGGCAAAATGGGGATATTTAACGAATGGGGACGTTATGTGTGACTGCGGAATCGAACCACAGACTACGCAGCACCTCCTGATATGCCCTCTACTGGAACACCCCTGCACAACATTGGACTTGGCAGAGTTTAATGAGAAAGGGCAGCAATGTGTTCAGCTGTGGCAGAACCCTATCTAGCCAAGATTTGTAGCCGACAATCTTGTAGACACGATAAGAAGAATTATTTACAACACTAAGGTGTGCCTTACATAGATATGAGAGAGAAAACAAACATCACATGTATTCATATTATACATTTTGTGAATAATATTGTCCTTTCTGCCTGAAGGAAATCTGCTAGAGGAGACTTTACAAGTTAGAACCTTCAGGTAGGGGTTTATATGGAAATGTAAAAAGATAAGACAAGATGACTTGTAAACACTGTATACTAAATAGGTAGATATGAATAGTATGTAGTATACAATGGCGGTGATGATGATGATATTGGAGGTGATGGTGGTGTTGTTGTTGTTGTTGATGTTGTTGTTGATGTTGGTGCCAGGAGGTTTATAAGGATGATGATGATGAGGAAAATGATTATTTTGATGAAGATAATGATGACGATGATGATGATAATGATGATGACGACGATGATGATTATTTTGATGATGATGATGATGATGATGATGATGATGATAGTGCTGGTGGTGATAATGAGAAAAATATTAATGTTTTTTATTCAAATGTGTTGCTTGTTTATTTGGTTCATCAGACATTACTTTAAAATATTTATATCAATAAACATAACCATTTTTTTTAGAAATGTCTTTTTAAGAGTAAAATCAATAGTATATTCAGCAGTTTGTTGCTAGAGATTATTTTATTAACGACAACTTTTTTTGGATGTAGAAAGCAATGTCGACCCGAATTTGATTTTATTGAGAAATATTTAATTCTATTTAAATTATATGTTGTAAGAACTAAGTCCAGTGGCCTAAGACTTCTGTCAAACTCATCACTGTGTGGAAATTACAATCTCGTTAAACTACCACATTCTGAGTATAACGAACATATAGCGAACTATAGCGAACTATAAGCTTTAAATTAAAAATTGTAAATATACTAACACGAAAACATGTCAAGTTCAGGTTAAGGTAATACGAAATAAAAACCCACCCCACTTCAGATCAAAAGTAAAAAATAAAGAAAGCAAGCAAACAATAAATAAATAAATAAAGGGAGAAAGAATGAGGGAAGGAATAAGAAAGAAAGAAAGAAAGAAAGAAAGAAAGAAAGAAAGAAAGAAAGAAAGAAAGAAAGAAAGAAAGAAAGAAAGAAAGAAAGAAAGAAAGTCGGGGAAAAGAAACGAAAACATGAATTTGGTGAAGATTAGAACGTAACAAATGTAATATGAACATGTTATGTTAAAATGTACTAAATACAAGTACATAAAAAAAAAAAATCATGGGGTTTACAAATTATTAAGTCGTTAAAATATTCAGACATATCGACTTCAATAAAAATGATGACGTCAGCGTAAATGGAAGCCAGATATTTTGGAGAAGTGGGCGTTTAATACAAGACTATCAACTGCTGTGACATTTAAGCAGAGGCTTGCATAATGGGGGGATGTTCAGACCCACAGTGTGGCACCTGAGTTAGTTGACTTCTAGTATAGACTCCGGTTCATTAATATTTTGTGTGTTCAATGTGGTTGAAGGAAAGTACGCGGAAACCCACCATGTATATATGTATTTATACATATATCTATATATATATATATATATATATATATATATATATATATATATATATATATATATATATATATATATATATATATATATACATATATATATAGGAGGAGGTTATAGTTCACTTGAAACATTGTGTAATGAGGTATAAACGTATGTATATGTATGATAAAGCTAAAACAATGCACCTGCATTGTTTTGGCTTTATTCTACATATACATACGTTTATACACACACACACACACACATACACACACACACACACACACACACACACACACACACATATATATATATATATATATATATGTAGTGAAAATATAACAAGGACGATTCGTTAATCCTTCATAACATTTATTGGTTGGTGACGCACGTTTCGCCACTGATCAGCTCAAGGTTCGATCTGAATCGGTCTTACCCGACTCTGTAATCCACGTCTCGTCGGACCCCTTGTAATGTTAGTAGACAATTATTACAAGGGGTCCGACGAGCCGCGGATTACAGAGTCGGGTATGATCGATACAGATCGAACCTTGAGCTGATCAGTGGCGAAACGCGTGTTACCAACCAATAAATGTAATGAAGGAGTAAGCAATCGTCCTTGTTATCTTTTCACTATAATACACTCTGTCTAGTCCTACACCTCGACACTGAATGGAACCTAAACATCGAGTGCTCACCCGGGTGAACCTACAGTAACTCCATGTTACACTCCCTGGATATATATATATATATATATATATATATATATATATCCAGGTGATAATTACTGCTAGAAAACACCCGCCGAGAACGCAAGACTTGTTGACGAAGTAAATCCTTTGTTATGTTGTCAAAGGCCATTAACTTGCAGACCCCTGCAAGCGGAATTAGTCGATCTTGGATTTACAGAAACCTAGCGTGGATGTTGTATGTTATATGTGATGTATATCGTATGCTATACGTTATGCGTTATGTGTTGCGTTCGATGTCCACGTGATGGTCTAGGTAAGTCAAAATCTTTTCCTGAGTTCAGTTTTTTTCGTTACTATGGCAATACGGCTGGACTGTCGGTCGCTATATTTTATTTGCAAAGCTGTCTAAATGTATTGTTATAACTCTGGGGTATTATTCTCCATCGAGTGGTAAGTTGCATTCCGAATCTGCATTCGTTAGCTTAGCCGCAGCCAAAAGCTTTGTTAATGCTGTCAAAAATCTGTATATATATATATATATATATATATATATATATATATATATATATATATATATATATATATATATATATATATATATATATATGTGTGTGTGTATATATATATATATATATATATATATATATATATATATATATATATATATATATATATATATATATATATATATATCTAAGGCGGGTAAAATTCCCGAGATCAATGGACGAGTTCTCTCCAGGGTCTCTGTCCCTCATTATCGCTGCCATGTCCTGCGTCTCCCAACAGACCAGTGTCTGTCCTTAGGGCATCAACATACGTTAACCTTGGTCTTCCACTTCTAGTGTGTCGATGTAGGGGCTCCCAAAGGAGCACTGAGTGCAATGTCAACTCTGGATGTCAGTGAGCATGTCCAGCTAACCTCAGTCTTCTCTGTGTCACTTTTGAGCTGACTTTTGGGATGCTCCCATACAGCTCTGAGTTTTTCATCCTCAGTGTATACTGATTAATGTTCAGAGCCATCCTCAGCATTCTCGTGTAGCACCCATCCACCATCTGAGTGAGTTTCTTGGTCAGTGTCCAAGTCTCAGACCCATACAAATACATTTCCTCAAAAATAATTTTTTCCGTTCTCTATTTTTCTATTTCATCTTATATTTCTCATTCTGTTTTCTGATGAAAGACTAGTGTCTGAAACGTTAAACTAATATATTTTTTCCTTGACTTGGAAGAAAATAAATCTAGGAGTATGTCTGATCGGCTAAAACTTTACACAACACAGAACCAGCCTGACTGAAGGCTATTGATTAAAAGTAGTTAGACAATATATGAGTGCATGTTTACTGATCAAATGTTGCACAACTACCATTTAACATCATAATGTAGGTTATGTATCAAATCTACGATATATGAATCATAACACTGAAGCAGCAAACAAAGCAAAAAACAATACTAAAAAATACAACAAAGAGTAAATTATTTCATCCAGTGACATCCAAATGGGGAAAATAAATTATTACAAAAATAAGTATTATGATACATTAGCATTGGAAACATTGGAAACAGCTAACGTCCTTAGCTCTTTCTGCCCCAGCTATAATGACTCCCATAGGAAGATGGTATGGATGGACCAAAGCCATATAGACACCCGAAAACAATGATCAGGTGAAAAAAATGGTCACACATGCACTATGGGCTAGTGTTAAAACTACTCTAAAGGGCCATATGTTTAATTTAATAAAAAGATCTACATCCAGAACGAGGGAGCAGTCATGTTGCCAGTCTATTTATGGTATGGTGGGAGAGGAGACTCAGAGAACTCCTTGAAGAGAACTCCATGGCCCTCGTCATGTACCCTCGTTACGTAGACGATATTAATATAATAAGAACACCCCCACAAGAGAGTACTAATAAACACGAATTAGAAAATAGCACAATGGAGAGCATCCAGCAGATAGCTAACTCCATACACCAGAGTATAATTTAACTGTTGACTACCCTTCCAAACACCCTAACAATAGACTACCAGTATTAGACAGGGAACTCTGGATTAACACTATAGACGAGAGGGCACAAATTCTCCACTATGCTAAACCCATGGCCTCGAAATACCTGATACTCAAAAACTCAGTAATGTCCAATAGTGCTAAGTTTAATATTCTGATCGCAGACTTGGTACGAGTGATGAAGAATGTGTCCCGCATGTGCGACCCAACAGAAATGGAAAGACACATCCAACACTTCATCAATCGTATGCAGTTCTCTGGCTACAATCAAAGAGACAGAATCAGAGTATACAAAGGAGCCAAGGAGAAATATAAGACCCTCATAGAAATGGACATGAAAGAAATTTGCCCATTGTGCAGGACCAAATCATGGAATAGCTCAGATAGGACTAAACATAAGATAGGGAAAGCCACTTCATGGTACGACAACCAGAGATATCAGAGTGTCATGTTCGTGGATGCTACCCCTGGAGAGAAATTAGCTAAACAGTGTAGAAAGGCCATAAAAAAGACCCATCTAAAGATGGGTAGAAAAGGCAGGAACTACCATAACATTCCTGATCAGCAAGACATACCCCTTTAAGAAAAGCCATTGTACAAATAAGAAATGAGTTATATGTAAAATGAACTCCCAGATAAATTGTAAAACTAGAAATGTAGTCTATAGCATAAGATGTACAGAGGGTACTTGCAGAAACATGACAATGATATACATAGGTGAGACAGCTCGAACCATAGGAGAAAGAATAGGCCAAAACAGGGGGGGAACTAAAAGGCCAAAAAACGGTTCAGTGCTATATGAACACGCCAGACAAAGATATGACGGTAATATAGACAACATGGTCATTAAAATAATATGTAAGCAAAGAAATGACTCAACCGGTAGGCAAATCAGAGAAGCAACTGAGATAGAACTAAGATGACCGAAGTTGAACAGAAAGAACGAATGGAATAGCAACAACAACCATACCCAAAAGGGATAAATAAATAAATAAATAAATAAATAAATGAAAAAATAAATAAATATATACACAACTACAATAACAACAAAACACATATAAACACACACTAGTGAACAAATATAGAATACAAAAACAAAAACACATACACTCAAACGCGAACACACACCAAATATTAAACACACGCAAACTCATGCGCGCAGAGACAGAGACAAGAATAAATAAATAAATAGATTAAATTAAAATGGCGTAGACATACAATGCAATAAAATAGGAGGAAACATAATAGTACCACTGATGATGTCGCAAATGTGTTACGAAAGAACTTTGATATACTATATATATATATATTTATATCTGTATTTTTAACCGTTGTTCAATCAATGATAAACATTGATTGCCAAAGCAATTAACTGTGGAGATATAAAAGATACAGAAGCCAACCAAACAGTGAGTGTGTTCTGTTATTATTTCTGGCAATATTATAACAATATGACCCTCCCCAAGTATAACTATATTTGTTTCGACACACGATTTCATATCAAAAACCTTGGAAATCAAATACACACACACACACACACACACACACACACACACACACACACACACACACACATACACACACACACACACACACACACACACACACACACACACACACATATATATATATATAGAGAGAGAGCTTCCGTTAACAGTATCTTTCAAATTTCATATCGTGTCTACCCGCAAAATATTACTACTAATTGATGTTTTTCATCTCATTAAGATATATTTTTACAATCGTCAGAGAAGTCAACAAGTGTGTGTTGTCTGACCTAATTGTACACCACACTCTACACTTGATATGATTTGTTGTTTTTTTACACATATACACACACCAACACTCACACACATATATATATGTATATATATACATATATATATATATGTATATATATATACATATACACACCCACACTTATATATATATATATATATATATATATATATATATATATAGAGAGAGAGAGAGAGAGAGAGAGAGAGAGAGAGAGAGAAAACAAATATGTAAAGCAGAATTGGTATTTAAAATTTGAACATATGAAAAATTAAACTTAGAAGTAACGTCAACAATCTCTGGCGTTATAAATGAGGACGAAAATCAACTTCCGGTTGATAGAGTGCTAAATTATCAACTTCTCGGTATATTATAACCTTATTATACCCTTTATTAGTCGTGAGATAAATTACTATCTCTGAGCTCCCGCTTCATATACCATATCAAATATAGATATATACTTTGATAAATTTCAGATAAAAACATAATTATATGAAAAATTATATAAAGAACTCTAATAATTTGTTTTTATGTATTACGTTTATTTTTGACAATTATAATAGACACAGTTAAACACACACACACACACACACGCACGCACGCACGCACACGCACACACACACATATACGCACACACACACACACGCACGCACACGCACACATATACGCACACACACACACATACGCACGCACACGCACGCACGTACGCACATACACACACACACACACACGCACGCACACACACGCACGCACACGCACGCACACACACACATACGCACACACACAGGCGCAAACACACACACACACGCACGCACATGCACGCACACATACACACACACACACACACACACACACACACACACACACACACACACACACACACACACACACACACACACACATATAGAATCACACATAAACAAACATATAGCAGAGACAAACGCAATCACACGTATATACATATAGACATCTCGTTTCTTACTTTATGTTCGTGGCTTTTTATGGAAAATCATTGAAAAGTAAAGGAAAAAGAATCGTTGGTAGATAAGAAGGTAAATATATACATAGAGGTATATATAAATATATAGTTACATTACATATGTGAATGTGAGGATGTATACATACACACACATTCACACATGCTCACACTTACACACACACACTCATATAAATGATACACGAACTGGAAAAGTAACCGGAGGAGAGATAGGGAGGGCGAGAGAAATGAGAATGGCTACGGTTGCCTTTTCGCTCCCAATTAATTTACAACTTTGTTAGGTTTCCCGGTTCATTACATATAACCAGTTTGGTACACTAGTCCCTATGTGAGGTTAGTTAGTAAGGGTTTCTCGAAAAAGCACCCGAATATATATAAATAGCAATAATACAAATGATAATATTATTAATTAATGAATTAGATGAAAGTTATATATAAATATACAAATATTATATATTTTGAATAAATACATGAAAATTATAGATGAAAGAGCGGTGGGAGAATATGATACCAACTGTTATGGTGGTTATTAAAAGTGGGCTGGTTTGGCAGAATCGTTTAGATCGTCTAACAAAATACCTCGTGGTGTTTATTTAAGGATCTTTACTTACTGAGTTCTAATAACGTCAAATTCAACTTGCCATTTTGTCCTTTGGGGAGAGATATATTAAAGTACCATTTAAGTACTGGTGTCGATTAGATCAGCGGTCACCAACCGGTGGTCCGAGAGAACATTTTGGTGGTCTGCAGATATATGTGGACATTAATTGCAATTTTTATGTTTTATCTATATATATAAAACTGTGGTTGTCTGTCTGTCTATCGATTTTTGGCACACATCTCCTCTTAGAATCTCTCACGGAATTGCACCGAAATTGCTATACTTGTACATTGAGCCCTAGCGAAGACATCGGAAAAAAAAACATTTCAAATTGACCCACCCTATGTGACGAAATCGAATATAATGTATCGATTTTTGAGCGTAAGTTATCAGTTATTTCCCTTTGTTCTGTTTACATTGAGCGTCTTACGTAAAAAATTACGCTGGCTTTCTCAGCGTTTAAAATGACATTAACACAATACACGAACAGTTGTCGAGCCAGCAAAATATTGACCTGCAAAATTCATCAGTTCGAACACTAAGCTTCCGTTTTGCTTCATTTCCATTTAAAAGCATTTTAAAACAATATTTTTACTTGAAAACAAGTCTATTTAAAGACTACGTAAAACAAGCAAATATTTCGTCGTTAGGCGTGCAGACAGACAGTCGTGCAGACAGACAGTCGTGCAGAGAAGTGATATACGCGTGCAGACAGACAGTCGTGCAGAGAGGTGATATAGGCGTGCAGACAGACAGTCGTGCAGAGAGGTGATATAGGCGTGCAGACAGACAGTCGTGCAGAGAGGTGATATAGGCGTGCAGACAGACATAACTGATAATTTGGTTACGCTAATGTTTTTCTCTGCGTTGCAGTGTTTACATTTTCGATCTTTGTTAATAAATAACCAGTGCAGTTTCTATCCCCAGCATCCTCTTTTGTTATAACATTCGGGTTATCGTTGTGTTTTCTTAACTTCATAAGGCATATTGTTGGTTGCGGGAATATTAATCAAAAACACCACATGCAAGTCTGCACAGTAGACACTACAGTTTTTAAGCCAAGAAAGAAACTTAACATTGTAACTTTAACACAGCTACTGAGCGACCCCGAGCAACGCCGGGCTTTACTGCTACTTAATGATAAAACAAAAATGGTATTAGGTTAAAATATATTCTATAATACAGATAAAAATTGTTTTTCTTCAGTAAAGAACTAACATCCATGAAATAATTTTACACATATGTATCATCTATCAACAATATTATACACGTACGCTTCAATATTGTTTAATGAAATGGAAGTTCTCTGATCATTATTTTACAAATATATTTATCTTTTTAAAAAGATAAATATTAAAGGTCCGCAGGATTTAAAATTATGAATTTAATGGTCCGTGAGGTCCGAAAGTTTGGCGACCGTTAGATTAGATTAACTGTTTTGTCGTTTTAAAATATCTGGACTTGTACCTAAATAAAATGGATTGCGAAAATCATCTCATACTCGTCAACAAATGACTTACGTTAACTTTTCCGGGGTAGTATGTTGTGGTTTCAGATCAGTGCTTTCTTCCAGGAGTCAATGAAATAATGTAACAGACTAGTCGGTGTATTGATTTAATCGATTAACCCTTCTCCCCAAAATATCTGGCTATGAATCTGTGTGGGCATTACATAATAATTACATTAATTTTATTGACTTTTAATTGAGGTTTTCTCCGAATTCCATGGACGTGTGACTGTGTACGAAATAATCACTATTATGATGTTGGTTTTGAGAGTAGCCAAGTAGAAAATATAGAACCTCTGATTAAATGCTTAACTTAACACTGTTTAACTTCATCTTTCTCAGTATGAATCACGACCTATTGCTGAATATTTTGGCATATTTATCATCAAACTCGTCATTAAAAGAAGGCCGGAATCTATCATATTGTAAACTATAATGTGATATTGAAGTAAACGAGAATACAACGTTTGATGTTGTCTTTCAACAAGAAAGCACACGCAAAAACCAACCAAATTATTGATTAAAAAATAAATTTGCTTTTGAAAATATTCCCGTCAACATTTACATAATATTCGTCGCTGTGTAACACAGCCATCTGTCGTTTGAATGTTTTTAGCTGCATGCTCGTTATTGCAAGCATCCGGACTAGGCTTTTAATGTGAAATTATATTATTTCCTTCTTCCCACGTGTCCCAGGGGCCCTGAAAGGTGACCTTAGTTTTGCCCTTACTCATTCAATTAAGCTATTAACAAAAAACAAAAATCAAAATGAATGCAATGTCTTAATATATATCCCTTGCTAACCAACTCGAAATTATTATTGGCAGAGTAAATAGGGCGGTGGATCGGCAGTATCGGACGCCATGCTTTCCAGCATAGTTACGTCCCTTTACGATCTGAGTTCAAATCCCGCCGAGGTTGACTTTGCCTTTCATCCTTACGGGGTCGATAAAATAAAATACCAGTAATGCACTGGATAATTGCTGGCCTTGTGCCAAAAGTAGAAACAATTAATATTATTATTGTTGTTATTATTATTATTTTATTTCTTCATTGTTAAATTAGACTTGCCAGTGTGCACTTTTACTCACCTTATTGTAAACCCCACTGTCCCTGTCTTTGTATTGTCCCCTACATATCGGTCCTTGTGGCTAATGAATGAAATCATTATGTGGATTGGCAGTATTGGTAGAGGGTCGGACGCCATGCTTTGACGTATAGAGTTATGGCCCTTGCCATTCTGAGTTCAAATCCCGCCAAGGTTAACTTTGCCTTTCATCCTTACGGGGTCGATAAAATAAAGTACCAGTAATGTACTGGGTAATTGCTGGTCTTGTGCCAAACGTAGAAACAATTATTATTATTATTATTATTATACTTCCTCTCCCCCCCCCCACCCTCCTCCTCCTCCTCCTTCTTCTTCTTCTTCTTCGCCCACTTATTCCTGAGAGGGTCGTGGCAGCGTCCCCCAAAACTCCCTCCAACTGGTCCTGTCAGATCCCCAAACATAACCAGGCAATCTCATGTAAGTTATCCAACTACCTTACTCGGGGTCTACCTTATTCCTCTTGTAAAATACCTTACATTTACGCCTGTCTATGAAATACGCAACTATTTACATGTTAATTGACGAATCGATGGAACAGCATGAATGTTCTTCGTCGAAAATGACGGAGAATCCATCATGATTGTATACTGAAAATATATTTGTTTATATATAATTGTTTCTACTTTTGGCACAAGGCCAGCAATTATCTAGTGCATTACTGGTACTTTATTTTATTGACTCCGTACGGACGAAAGGCAAAGTTAAACTTGGCGGGATTTGAACTCAGAACATAAAGGGACGTAACTCTATGCTGGAAAGCATGGCGTCCGACGCTCTACCGATACTGCCAATCCACCGCCATAATTTGTTTATATGTAATGGATATGTAATGGTTTCTTATATAGGCACAAGGCCAGTAATTTGGGGGGAGGGGAAAGTCGATTAAATCGACCCCAGTGCGTGACTGGTACTTTATTTTATCGACCCCGTAAGGATGAAAAGCAAAGTTAACCTCGGCGGGATTTGAGCTCAGATCATAAAGAGCCGTAACTCTATGCTGCAAAGCATGGCGTCTTACCCTCTACCCATACTGCCAATCCACCGCCCTAATTTGTTTATATATAATAAAATATAACTGTCGATTCTCAACTGTATCTTGCAACTCTTTAAATGTGTCGCATAATTAAGTCAAATCGGATCAAATTTTACAAATAATTTGTTAGTGAACTTTGTTTCAGAACAGACAGCGTCTGTTTACAATTAGATAT
>OZ024750.1:46417570-46427570 GCA_964016885.1 Eledone cirrhosa
CCTACACGAACACCAGCACTACCACCAACACCTACACGAACACCACCACCGCCACCAACACCTACACGAACACCACCACCACCAACACCACCACCACCACCAACACCTACACGAACACCAGCACTACCACCAACACCTACACGAACACCACCACCGCCACCAACACCTACACGAACACCACCACCACCAACACCACCACCGCCACCAACACCTACACGAACACCACCACCACCACCACCAACACCACCACCAACACCACCACCACCTACACGAACACCACCACCGCCACCAACACCTACACGAACACCACCACCACCACCAACACCACCACCACCAACACCACCAACACCTACACGAACACCACCACCACCACCAACACCACCACCAACACCACCACCACCACCAACACCACCACCAACACCACCACCACCACCTACACGAACACCACCACCAACACCACCAACACCACCACCACCACCAACACCACCACCACCATCACCAACACCACCACCACCACCACCACCACCACCACCATCACCACCAACACCACCACCACTACTAACAACAACTATAACGACAGCCAAGCTAACACTTTAACCAACCAATTACCCTACAAGAACATTCGTCACCACTGAACTACTTACCAGATTGACACTAAGTCTACGGACCCTGTTCATGAACGCTGACTCTCTAGCACCGCACCAACTCTAAAAGCATCACTGCCGACACCACCACCAACACCACCACCACCACCACCATCACCATCGTCTGTCACTAACTCTAACAATAAACAATGTATAACTATTATCACTATTTCACCAGCAGTCCTTTTTCTTCTCGGTTAGTGCTTTTAATGGAGATTTATTATTAAGTCGTGAGGGTCGGTGGATTGCCAGTATTGGTAGAGGGTCAGACGCCATGCTTTCCAGCATAGTTACGTCCCTTTACGATCTGAGTTGAAATCCCGCCGAGGTTGACTTTGCCTTTCATCCTTACGGGGTCGATCAAATAAAGTACCAGTAATGCACTGGGATAATTGATGGCCTTGTGCCAAAAGTAGAAACAATTATCGGTAGAGGGGCGGACACCATGCTTTGCAGCATAGAGTTACGGCCCTTGCCATTCTCAGTTCAAATCCCGCCGAGGTTAACATTGCCTTTCATCCTTACGGGGTCGATAAAATAAAGTACCAGTAATGTACTGGGTAATTGCTGGCCTTGTGCCAAAAAGTAGAAACAATTATTTTATGTGTGGTGGATTGGCAGTACCGGTAGAGCGTCAGACGCCATTCTTTGACGCATAGAGTTACGGCCCTTGCCATTCTGAGTTCAAATCCCGCCTAGGTTAACTTTGCCTTTCATCCTTACGGGGTCGATAAAATAAAGTACCAGTAATGTACTGGATAATTGCTGGCCTTGTGCCAACAGTAGAAACAATCATATGTCGTGAAGGTCAGTAGATTGGCAATATTGGCTGAGCATCGGTCAACATGCTTTGTGGCAGAGGGTTACGTCCCTTTACGATCTGAGTTCAAATCCTGCCGAGGTTAGCTTTGCCTTTCATTCTTACGGATTCGATAAAATAAAGTACCAGTCATGTACTGGTGTCGATTTAATCGACTTTCCCCTCCCCTAAACGTGCTGGCCTTGTGCCTATAGTAGAAATCATTCTAAGGGGGTCGATAAAATAAAGTACCAGTAATGGACTAGGTCGATTTAATCGGTTGTTCCCCTCCCCCCAAATTGTTGCCGTTGTGCCTAAATCAGAAACAAATATTGGTTGAGCGCCGGACAACATGCTTTGTAGCATATAGTTACGGCCCTTTGTCCTGAGTTCAAATCACATTAAGGTGAATTTTGCTTTTCATTCGTCTGGGCTCGGTAAAATAATGTACCAGAAAGTACGGGGGTGGATGTAATCGACCTCTTCTTGTCCCCCAAATATCTGGCCCTGTGCCTAAATTAGAAAATCTTGCTAGTAAGAGAGAAAGAGGGGAGGGAGAGTATCAGACAAACAGTTAGAGCAATGACACAGTGTGGCTATGTAACGGAGATATAGTGCCTGAGAATTAATGATTGTATGATTGTGTTTTGTTGGCAGTAATAATGGGTGTTTACAGATAGATAATATTTATTTACTATATATTTATTTAACCAATTTAAACGTCCATGTAGAGCTGGTAAGCCATGATAGACGGCGAAATATAATACCCTGTAGTTAAATATAAAACAAACATAAAAGAGAGAGGGGGGGGGAAGAAAGGTACAAAGGGCGTTTGGAGGAGTAAAATAAGAAGAAAAAAAACGCTGAAAAACAAGGGAAGCTTTATAGCAGTTAAATGATATTGTTGTATATTTTCGTTGGCTCCATGAATTGGAAGACCTTGTTTTCGATTGCCAGGCCACCCTTGATAGATTCTGAAAGGCCAGCTTCAACATTATATGATTCCAATGCACTCTACTAGTCTTAAACGTTTCACGATTTAATAGAGGTTTGGGCTCCTACTGTCCACTGCTCTGAGCTTAGTACATGTTACCAAGACCCCAAGTACATAACTGGTACTTTATTCTATCGATCATGAAAGAATGAAAATCAAATTACAATATTGCAGGATCTGAATATTGCCGCTCTATCGATTCTATCAATATATCACCCCACCATTTTACCTACACTATTAACACAACATCCAACAATATGGCCACTGCCATAAAATATTTATTTAATAAATTTCAACCTCCGTATGGAGCTGGTGAGACATGAAGACAGAGAAACCTATCTAATAAACTTCATAATTAATAAATAAAAATGAGAGAGAGAAAGAGAGGGTGAAAAAAGAAAGAAAGAATGTGTATGAGGGGTGCAAAAGACACAAAAATTAGAAAAATTTGAAAATGACGGACAGCTACTGAAGAGGTAAATGTTTGTTATTGAATCTTTTTCTGTAACCTCCATGTAATGGGAAAAAATCTGTGTTTTGTTGTCCATTGAAAATATATTGTACTCCCACTCTGGCTGGCCATTTAATATCAATTTCTCTTAGACTGGTTGTTTTACATTCCAACAAATAATACCGTATGGCTTCAGGTTAGTTTCCACAAGAATATAACACACACACGCATGCTCATATAAATACACACACATCACACATACACAAGCACAAGGATATAACACACACAAAACACACACACACGCATGCTCATATAAATACACACGCATCACACATACACATACACAAGCACAGACAAATACACACACAAAACACACACACATGCATACTCATATAAATACACACACATCACATACACAAGCACAGACAAACACACATACGCATGCTCATATAAATACACACACAACACACATCACACACATGCACAAGCACAGACAAATACACACACAAAACACACACACACGCATTCGCATATAAATACACTCACCACACATCACACACACATGCACAAGCACAGACAAATGCAAACACAAAACACACACACACGCATGCTCATATAAATACACACATCACACATCACACAGATACACAAGCACATACAAATACACACACACTCATATATATATGTATATACATATTCTTTCTTTTGTGTGCTTATGAGCGAATATGCGTGTATCTGTGTGTGTATATATTTGTTCTTGTATGTGCAACTGTGTGCCCACGCAAGTGTATATATTTATATATACGGTATATATTGTATATATGTGGAGGCACGTGGCCAGTGGTAAAGGTGTTAGACTTACGATCATAATGTCGTGGGTTCGATTCCTGGGTTACGTGTTGTGTTCTTGAGCACGACACTTCATTTCACGTTGCTCCAGTATACTCAGCTGTAAATGAGTACCAGCAATATTTATTTAATAAATTTCAACCTCCGTATGGAGCTGGTGAGACATGAAGACAGAGAAACCTATCTAATAAACTTCATAATTAATAAATAAAAATGAGAGAGAGAAAGAGATGGGGAAAAAAGAAAGAAAGAACGTCCATCGCAGGGTTAAACCTCCAGCGATGGACTGGCGTCCTGTCCAGGGGGGGGGGGGGTCTTGTGCTCTCAGTCGCTTCACGCCATGAAACCGCGAGAAGCACCGGCCAAATGAGCCTTCTGGCTTAAGCCAGACGTTAGACTTTTTTTTTTGTATATATTTGTATATATGTTAGAAATGTATACATGAATTCATATTTCAGATAACCTTATAGAATAAATATATCAATACAATGTTTTGTTGTATCTTTTGTATGAGTTTGTTGTATGTTTTAACTATTTCGTGTACATGTTTTTTAGGTTTTTCAGTGTGAGTGTATGTTTACAAGATGTGGAGTTTTTATATGTATTCATGGAATTTACAGAGGATACACGCTAAACTAATTCTAACTTGCAGACATTTCTACGTGCAAAATAGCACAAAAGTATACAAAACAACACACACATCAACACAAGCCCACACACACACACAGAGTGGGTGAGATAGAGAAGAATAACGCGAGCGAGAAAGACAGAGAAAGAGAGGGGGGGGAGAGATAGAGATAGAGAGAGAGAGAGAGAGAGAGAGAGAGAGAGAGAGAGAGGGAGAGAGAGAGAGAGAGAGAGATGCACATATACAAATAAAAAACTCTTATATATCAACTGGCAGAAAGACAAACAAACGTATGCACACTTGCATCACAACACAAACATACAACGTCATATATTCCTTTGCACATATCCACATATATTCACTGGCCACAATAATTTATGCTACTTCTTTTTTCCCCACAGACACAAATGTGTTTGTAAGCATATACAAACATAAACACGCATATATCTTTACATTCATTCCTCATTCACATACAAAACTTTACATATCTGCACACTAGACTAAACAATTCATTCTAGATCTTATAATTTCACCCACACACACACAGACACACATAAATTATATGCTGACATGCGCACACATACAAACACAAACATACTCATACTGACACATGCACTTCTTCAAATAGCCACCTCAATAGAAGCTCATAAATTCAAGTCAATCCTTCACACATATACACATACATCCAACACTCGCAAACATACTTATAGAAATATCCACACACATATTCATCACACAACAATTCATATGACATATTTTCATTGTCTGAAACACACGCACATACACCCAGGCACACACACAAGCATACATATATATATATATATGCCCCCACACATACACACATGCACACACACGAGCATACGTATATATGTGCCCCCACACATACACATCCACTCATAAATACACGCAACTATCTACATAACTCAATTATCAATATGTTAAACAGAAATACGTACATAACCCTAGAAAGGCCCTTAAAAAATAGAGACACCAAAATATGTAAGGGAAAGGTAACACACGTGTGAGTGTATATCACAGATGTGTGAGATATATATATATGCACACATGTTTGATATGATACACACATGTGTACGTTTTAGCCGTGACATTCCCGACTTCGTTTCTGACATATTATATGTAAAACTGAGTTATCCAGTACATTCATCCGATTGCAAGACAGCAGGGAGGGTTTTTGTTGCTGTTGTTGTTGGTGTTGTTGTATATATATATATATATATATATATATATATATATATATATATATATAGGAACGAGTAGGACCCCGACGGCTGAGCTCAAGCCGTTTCGATGGCTAATTCTGGACTATTTTCGTCCAGAATTAGCCGTCGAAACGGATTGAGCTCAGCCGTCGGGGTCCTACTCGTTCCTATTACCCACTCTACTACCCTAAGTATTGAGTACTTTGGTGCGTTATGGTCCACCTGATTCCTTACCACATTTCCTTCGTTATATATATATATATATATATATATATATATATATATATAAGCAAAAGGGATATTTAATTTGTTGGTAATTCAACAAATATATATGTTTATAACTGATTTGAAGCACTCAACAAATTTCTGGAGTATAATATCAATGATATTAATAAATGGAAACTATATTTATAAAACCATATTTATTCTATTATATATATTTCAACTATCCAGGAAAAACTTGAACCGTTAAGATCTCCTTCCTGGATATGTCAATATTTATAAAACAAACTTTGTATTTTATCTGATGAGGGCGCACCAAAGTTTTGGTACCCTTGAAATATATATAATAGAATAAATATGGTTTTATAAATAGTTTCCATTTATTAATATTATTGATATATATATATATATATATATATATATATATATATATATATATATATATATATATATATAACTGGCCGGCGCTACTATATAGGCACACTAGGCAGCCGACTAGGGCAGTGATTTCAATGTCACATTTCTAAAAGTCAACGAACAATTTTGAAAAATAAATAAATAAATTCCTGTTTTATTGTGGGTCGGTTTTTTTTATCCTTGTTTATTTCATACAGGGACAAATAAATGTTGAAACACCTTTGTTCTTAATTTATTCTTTATACATTTTTAAATTGATATTTTCCTTGCAGAAATTAACCTAGCCTAGGGTGCCAGATAGACTGACACCGGCCCTATATATATATATATATATATATATATATATATATATATATATATATATATATATATATATGCGAGAAAAACCACAAACCCTCCATCTTAATTCTACTTTTGAAAAGCACAAGAACTGCGAAACCGGTAAATATATATATATATATATATATATATATATATATATATATATATATATATAAATATATATATATATATATGTGTGTGTGTGTGTGTATATATATATATATACAATATATTAATAAATGGAAACTATATTTATAAAACCATATTTATTTTATTATACATATTTCAAGGGCAACCAAGGCAAATTATGGTGCGCTTTCATCAGATAAAATACAGATTTGTTTTATAAATAAATATTGACCTACCCGGAAAAAAAGACAACATTAACGGTTGGATCTTCCTGGATATATATATATATATATATATGCAAAAGTTCTATTTAAATTGTTGGGATACAACAAGCAAATATTTTTATAACTGATATAAAGCACTCGACAAATATTTGGAGTAAATATACGATATTAATAAATGGAAACTATATTTATAAAACCATATTTATTTCATTATACTTATTTCAAGGATACCATGTTAAATTATCGTATGCCTTCATCAGATAAAATACAATATATACCAGTTTAATAAACCTGGTATATATTGTATTTTATCTGATGAAGGCATACCATAATTTAACACGGTATCCTTGAAATATGTATAATGAAATAAATATGGTTTTATAAATATAGTTTCCATTTATTAATATCGTATATATATATATATATATATATATATATATATATATATATATATATGTGTATGTGTGTGTGTGTGTGTGTGTGTGTGTGTGTGTGTGTGTGTGTGTGTGTGTGTGTGTGTGTGTGTGTGTATGCATGTATGGATGGATGGGGCAGTTAATTGTTAAATGATAATGTTCAGTTGTTATGCAAATACATGTACCATTATAACTGTATTGAAACGAACTTAGAATTAAAGGAATGAATGTAAGTTGGTAATCTTGACTCATTTCTAATATTTCATTTTAATGCTCCGCTCCCTGAACTGTCCTTAAAAACAAGATATTTAACAGTCGATAACTTTATCTCCATTATGAACCGAGGATTGTAATGTCCATTGATCTTTCACCTTACCAAAGAAAATACTGAAGTACTATATTATAACCACATATTTTAATATTTATAAATATACATCCCAAGAGATTATATTAATAGATAGTCTTTTAGCATAGGAGAAGTATAGATGGTGTTTGTCATGTGTGTTTGTAAGTGTATTATGTGTGTATGGGTGTGTGTGTAAACATTTTTGCCTTTCCTTGTTACTTTTGTCACTGTTTCATATATGAATATTTACACACACCTATGTACATTCAATGCTCTACCACAGTTTCCGTCTACCGAATGCTGAGAGGTGCCCTCCATAACCACAGAACATTTGAAGAATGTTTATAAAGCCAGAGAAATGAAAGAATGTTTGTCCTGGATATGAAAATTAAATTTGAAGTAAAGATTTAGACTAAAGTAGACATTTTAGCAGAGAAATTGAAGGCAACGCCGTCTTAATGGCATTATAAACCCCCAGGGCAAAGACACCCACTGCCTGCCCTACATACACGTCCACGAATTAATTGTAATCTAATTTATTTAAATATAATGATGGAAAACGAAGTTGATGGTCTAAAACACTAAAAACATAGTCCTATTTTACTTCATTTCCACCAGACTGTAGGCTCAGTTTTGGCAGAATCATTAATACTTCAGATTTGCCGTATTTAGTTACGTCCCTTTCCGTTCTCAGTTCAAATGACACCGAGATCAACTTTGCTTTTATGAGAATAAGCATTTAAAAATTCTTCCAATGCTAGTATTTTTACGAAAGTATCAGAGATGCTGTTAGTGTAGTTTATAGTGAACATCAAATGAAGAGAAGGTGAAATAATCTTTATTATAATGACAATATATACCTAACCTCTGATTACATAACATGAAACGATGGATATATAACGTGATATGAAAGTTAGATGGAATATATGTGCTCTGTGATGAGGAGAGATGTAATAACAAGAATGATAGAATCTCTAGATATGATGCTTGATATACTAGACACCATTATAATAATAATTGGATCACTAGGAATTGTATATCATAGACTAGATAAGTGCGGTGGTTTGGCAGTAACAGTAGAGCGACGGATAACATGATTTGCAGCATATAGATACGTTCCTGCATATTGAGTTCTAGTACCACCTAGGTTAGCTTTGCATTTCATCCATACGTGTTCCATACCACGTATCGATGAAATGCATACCAGTAACGCACTGAGGTCGATTTAATCGACTTTTATCTCACCCAAATTGTTGGCCTTCTGCCTAAACCAGAAACCGTTAAAGGTTAGACATGCAGTTAACTAAATCACTGAGATATATATGATATGAATTGTCATAATATCTATAAATATGTTTCTATTACAGTTAAGTAAAAGATACAGGTAGATATAATAGATATACTGATGGAATCTTGAGCTGTGCTGATATCTGATAGATGAATGGTTAACAAAACAGGGGCATATACGTAACACTAAAATACGCTATGTTTCTAATGGAATAGGTGAATGATTACTTCTAATTTTGGGATATATATATAAAGGGATTCTATTTAAGGCATGACGTTAGCAATTTGGGGAAGGGAAATTGGATTAAATCGAGCCCAGTTACCGACTGGTTTATTATTTTAACGAACTCGAATGAATAAAATGGATAGCGTGTAAAGTTGATCTCGTCATTATATAAACTCAGAATGTTCAGATCTAGAAAACAATGCCATAAACCAGAGATTCTCAATTTTTGTATGGCCACCACCCGCCTCACTGTCACATAATACCCTCGGCGCCCCAACCCTATTTACAGAGAAACCTGCCGACAGGCAAATTTTAAATAACATATAATATATTAAACCGATAATTTATATATAACTAACAGACTGGCCCGGCGTTGCTCGGTATTTGTTCTAGGGTTCTTATATATTTCATATACATTTATCCTTATCGAGCCTCGTCAAGTAATTATGTTTGTCTATATTTTGTTATTGTGCATGCAAAAATATCTGTACACGAATATAAAATTTTATATATATATATATATATATATTTTTTTTTAACGATCGACTTTCGTCAAATCGGACCGAGGAAACAATGTTTCCATCGGTCTTTCCAGTTGCTAGTACTATCTATCGGTCGCAACTCCAGGTAGAAGGAGCAACGTGAAATAAAATGTCTTGCTCAAGGACATAACGCATCGACCGGTCCAGAACTCGAACTCACAACCTCAAGAGTGTGAATCCAATTCTCTAACCACTCAGCCACACGCCTTCACTATATATATATATAGTATAAAAAAAACAAAAATCAGTGATGCATCTGGACTCAGTTTATTGCGTGTTACAATT
>OZ024750.1:46430070-46457570 GCA_964016885.1 Eledone cirrhosa
TGTGGGACATGAAATACCAAGGCACTCCGTACGCCCTGGAATGGAGTATCGTTCGCATGCGAGGGCATATTCGGCTGGAAGTAGAAAGTGCCGATTATGCCTACACGAAGCCATGGAGATAGTCAAACTGAAAGATGACGCGGTCAACCTGAAGTCTGAAATTATCATGACCTGCAGACACCAGAGAAGATGCACATTTGCAGCATGGAATCCTCCGGGTGTCTGTGCCTGCCCTTGTGTGTGTATATATGTGTGTATGTGTGTGCGGGTACATACTCTGGAGTGTGAACAGACGTGTGAGATACGGAACCCAGCATGACTCCATTGAAGTGTGTCGGACGGAAAATGGCTGATGACCCGTGTAGCAGTAAATAGTGACCAGAACTTAAGATGACGTCGAATAACAACAGCCAATGGCATGACAAGAATGGAAGATGTTTTTTGAAGGTTTTTTCTGACGATAACACCCCAGTGAGAAAATTTGCTCGGAACGAACTACCCGTGTCCGTAAGAACCTGCAGCCGTAGAGTCAGCCAGATCCATAGAGTGATCATGTCTCGAGCGACCTGCCGGCGAAACAATTGTAACACGCAATAAACTGAGTCCAGATGCATTACTGATTTTTCGTTTTTTTATACTATCCACACTCTACTCTGTATGAATATATTGATTGGTAATTTTGGCATGCGGCCTATGGAAGCACCATAGCTACCATTATACACAAGTATATATATATATATATATATATATATATATATATATATAAATAAATAACAGATTAAAGTTTAAGCGAAGAATCGCTGCTTTCACCCTTAATGGGATCTTCTGAAACTAAAAAAATCAATCTGTGAAGGCAGAAGTAAATATTTCGAAAAACGTTTCACACTATATATATATATATATATATATATATATATATATATATATACACAGGCAGATACTGAAGTCATAATGTCGTAATGCAGACAGCCAGACATACAGACATATTTTATAAGGGCGCACCAGTCTATGTGTCTATCTAAAAAGAAAGACTAACAATTATAGAGAGAGATCGCTAAATCGCCTAATGCGGTCCCTAGGGCATTGAACATTTGAATTATTCTTTTCTGAAAAGGCTCACAGGACCATAAATATTACATATGTCCAGTTTGAAAACAATCGGTTGGTTGGTTCTCGAGTTTTAGTGAGCTGACAGACAGACAGACATTCTCTGTTTTAGATATATAGATAAGTAATGTAACATATACTATATATAAATAAATATTATATATTTTTATATTTCACTATATTTATATATAATATGTATCATTTGATATTTAATATAATATGTATCATGTGATATTTAATATCTACCGCCTCACCACCCTCTTAGGCCCTAGCACCCCACGGACTTTCTCAATGTCCCCCGGGGCACAGTAGCGCGTAACTTGAGAACCTCTGCCGTAAACATTTCATCCGACAAACTAATTTTCTGACAACCCACTGACCATATAAATGTAATATTAATAGTGATAGAATCCAAACGAATATATTAATATATATATTAATTGTTTCTACTTTAAGCACAAGGCCAGCAATACACCAGTGCATTACTGGTACTTTATTTTATCGACCCCGTAAGGATGAAAGGCAAAGTGAACCTCGGCTATATATTAATACGCTAATACCTACGTGTCGTCTGTCCGACCGTGTGTGTCACTCTTTCAGTAAAACAATGAAGGGGGGTGGTAAACAATCTACGAAAATCTACGGTGAAAGAAAATCAAAGAGCGCTGCAACGTTTGGAAAGGAGAGAGAGAGAGGGTTATACTATATATATATATATATATATATATATATAGAGAGAGAGAGAGAGAGAGAGGGGGGTGTTATAATATATAGAGAGGGTGGTTTTAATATATAAAGAAAGGGTTGGGTTTATATTTAGAGAGAGGGGGTTTATAATATATTTAAAGATAAGTTTCTTTTATTTGCCACTAGGGCATCAAAAGTAGGACAAGTACAAAGGGGGGAGTTTACACAAAAAGGCGTCCTCAATAAGGAGGCAATAACAAAATATAAAAATAAAATAAGATATAACAAAAAATAAAATTTTTAACAAAATCCTCAATAGAGAGGAGGCGCCTTGGGGGGTCGCACACACCCCCGAAAAAAGTGTGCAACCCTTTTCCTCAGGAGCACAGAGAGGGGGTGCTCCCTCGTTCCTTCCTCTTTTCCACCTACAGGCTTATGTAAAGAGAAGGCCCATTCACACGGGCCATTCTCGCCACTTTCACCCACCTTTCATAAAAACGACTGGGGTGCAGCACCTCTCTCTCCATCCTGATCCTTCTTCCGAAATGATATCGGAAGAAACGGACCAGTTGTTGGCCAGAGAGAAAGGTGCCTGACCTCAGTCCTTTCAGACGCGTCCACCATACAACCTCTTTCGCCATGGCTATTACGCACAGAAACACCGCCTCTGCTTCATCTTTGAAGGGGGGAGGCGGCTTGATCATTACAATAGACTCGGTGGTCAACCGGATCGGTCCCACCCCTGACAGCAGTTGTTCGACATAGCCCCACAGATCGGCTACGCCCGAGCAGTGTACCAATGCGTGTGCAACGGTTTCCTCGTCGCACACGCATCTGGGACAGATCTTTTTGGCGGGGTCCCTACCCGGGCGCCCGTGTCTGTAGAGCCTTTCTCGAACGGGTAAAGCCCCTCGGTAGCACTGCCAGGCCAGGGACTTCTGGAAGTTGTCCATAGGTCCCGGGCTGAATGTCCTACCGAACAGGCTGGCCAGTTCGTCCTCCTCCATGTCTAGGGCTTCTCCGAGGGCGTCGTCGCACCTGCTGCGTACCAGCCCTCTATAGAATGTTGCGATGGAGTCTCCACTGATAACCGGATCCGCCTGCCAGAGGGCGGTGAGCGCCTGGGCACACTCAGTGTGCCAGGCGCCCAGTTTTCTCGGTCTTTGCTTGACCCAGGATTGCAGCTCGGTGAGTGAGACGAGTCTGGGAAAGGTTCGTCTCACAAACGAGGCCCACACCGGTTGTCCAGTGAGGAATACGTAGAGGTGCCGTAGCCTTAATGCGTGTTTACGCATCATTAGCCACGGCATCCCCAGCCCTCCTTTCGAAGGGTGTTGACAGCAGATGGATATCCTCACCATAGGAGCCCGCCTCTTCCAAAGGAATTGGAAGAGCGCGCGCTCCATCTTGGTGAGGGTTTCCCTTGGGCAGGGCACTACGGTCAGGCGGTAGTAGATGACGGACGCTATATAAGTGTTCGCCACCTCCGCCCGACCTTTCAGGGATAGTTTGCAACTGGCCCACTTCTGGGTCAGTGCAAACACCCTGTTCGTAACCTCCGCCCAGTTTTTCTCCACCTGGAGGTCCGGTCCGAACCAGACCCCGAGCAACTTCACCGGGCCCTCCGTCCAGCGTCCGACGACGCCATCAGAGGGCATCGGTCTGCCCCTCCACGTGCCGAGTTGCAAACCGATCGACTTGTCCCGGTTCAGCTTAGCCCCTGTGAACTTTTCGTACTCCTCCAGTAAGGTGCCGACCGCCTCGATTTCGGAGGCCGTCGACACCATTACTGTCACATCATCGGCGTAGGCTGACACCGCTTTCCGCAATCCCGGTTCCAAAGGGATGCCCTGCAACAACTCCAACTTCCGCAGTAGTGGCTCGAGAGTCAACACATACAGAAGGGAGGAGAGAGGGCACCCTTGTCGGATGGACCGCGCGATTTTGAACGGCTCCGAGAGGTAGCCGTTCACCTTGACCCTAGAGCAGATGCGGCTGCTGTGCATAGCAGTGATCCAGCCCCTGAAAACGGGTCCGAAGCCTGCCGCCGCTAGCACCGCATCCAGGTAACCATGGTCGACCCTATCGAACGCCTTAGATTGATCCAAGTTGATCAGAGCCCCACCAAAGCCGGGTTCGTTCCCAACCCTCTCTATGATGTATCGCATGAGGTGGAGGTTGTCATGGATGGACCTGGACGGGATAGCGCATGTCTGCGCATCTCCCACCAGGTTTCCCACGACAAGCCCCAACCTCTTTGCTAGCACCTTGGCCAAAATCTGTAACTCTGTATTTAGCAGAGTTATGGGCCTGAAGTTACTTATTTCGTCCCCCTTGTTCTCGTCCTTCCTCACTAGCGTGACTACGCCCTTGGTCACAGTACAGGGAATTCTCCCGTTCTGTTGCCAGTTGCAGTAGACCGCCTCGAGGAGATCGGGGAACAAGTCCGGCATAGCTAGATATAATTCGTAAGGAAGACCATCGAGACCCGGGGATTTGCGTTTGCCGCATTGGCTCAGCACGTCCTCTATCTCAGCGGCCGAAATCGGCTCCTCGCAGGACTTCGCCTCCCTGTCCGAGAGGCGCGGCAGGCCGTCGAGGTATGGACCGAAGTCCACGTTCCCAACCGGCTCCCCGCCCCTCCCGAACAGTCGGGCAAAGTGCCTTTGAAAGGCCTCACACATCTGCTTAGGCTCAAGAATCGCCCGTCCATCCAGGTCTCGCAAAGACCGGATGGTGGATTTAGTTCCACTGTTGGCCTCTGTCACGCGGGCCCAGCTAACAGCTTTGGCCCCCTCGTTCCCTAGAGCACGTATTTTACTTCGGACAACGCAGCCTTCGTGCTTCGCGTCGAAAAACTGGCTCAAAGCCGTTCTCGACGCTAGCACTCTGGCCACGTCGCCGCTTCTAATTGCCTCTTCTACTCTATCTATTAGCTCCCTTTCCTTCCTATTCCTATCCGCAGCTAGAACCTTACTAAATTCAATCGAGACTACTCTAATCTCTCTCTTTAGAGATACCCACCACCTGCTGTTGACGATCGCTCCAGTCAACCGTTCCTTAACTAACGTACTAATCCGATTCCTGTAGGCTCTACTTGCCGGCAAGGACAAGTTGAGTTTCCAGTAACCGGGGCCCTGTCTATGCGTTCTATCAAGGTTGACCATGCAGGTCACCAACTTGTGATCTGAATAGCCAACCATGAGCATTTCTGGACAACTTAAAAAGTCCCTGTCCTTATTTCTAACTAAAAATCTATCTAGGTACGATCTAGATGATCCGCTGCGATTTGACCAAGACCAGGTTGGCACCGTCGGAAAATCTAGTCGAAATCTATCGGCCAGGTCAAATCGGCCGAGTAACCCCTTGAGGCTGTTGCACCCCTCTCTATCGGGACATGCCCCTGCATAGTCCCAACGTGCATCCAGGATACCATTCCAATCCCCCACTAAAAGCAGGGAACGGGACGTCCCTAGAAAAGACTCCAGACGCTGGAAAAAGTCGGGCCGCTCTGTCCCAAAAGGGGCATATGCGGCTATCAGCCTAAAGGCTCTACCTTCACCACTGCCAAGGTCCAGCACCACCAGTCGACCCCCTGGGTCCAAGTGAACTATCTGTGTTGCAAGGCCCATATGTTTTTGCAGCAGAACGACAACCCCACCCCCACCTCCGGGCTGACAGAGAGATGCGTGCATCTCAAAGTCGTCAAAGGTGGGGGCTAGCTGTCGCATGCTGCTGATCCGGGCCTCGCAGATAACCATCACATTTATAGATTGTGACCTGAGGTCATTTAGAAGCATTGCTTGCTTCCAAGACGAGCCCAGGCCACGCGCATTTAGACACCCTACTCTTAGCACAGCCATGTTGGTGGTAAAGAGAAAATGCACTTACCTCTCTGCGTCCCGGGAAACGGGCCGCTCAATTTCCATGCTGGTTGGGGATGGGTTGTTGGGTGGGGTTGTGGTTTGTGGAAGTGAAGGGGCATCGGTGTGTTGTGGGGTTGGGGTGTTTGTCGTTGAGTGGGTGTCTGGGTGAGGTGGGGGGGTGAAATTTTTTAGGAGGACGCGGTTGATTGGTTTGGCGCAGGGGGGGCCCACGTCCTCCGTGAAATTTATTTTCAGTGTTTTGTACAAGTGCATTGGGACTTTTATCATTTTCAAATGAGGTAGTCCCACAGCAGTTATAAAGTTTGGCCCTTCAGTTTGGACCGAAGGGTTTGCTGAAATTGTTTTCCGTAATTCTTTGTTGTCTGTGTTCATGTATGTGTATTGTAATGTCTTTTTTTGTGTAGCAGTTAGTGTTGTGTGACAGGGAGGGGTGGTTTGTGTGTAGTTTGTGTTCTCTTGGGGGGGGATTAAAGTTAACATGTGTGTCTGTGGTGCGTCTCCTCTTCTTTCTTTTTACTTGTTGGAAGGGATCTTTTTCGTCTTGCGACGAAAGAGGTTCGTCTTCCTTGTTGGGTGGGAGGGGTATGTTTTCTGGTAGTGTTTGCGGTGTGCGTGTTTTTGTATTTGTTTTGGGTGGGGAGGGATTGGGTGGGACAGTATTCTGTGTTATTTTTTCACGTGTTTGTTGTTGTTGTTGTTGTGGTGGTGGTGGTGGGGTTGTTGGTTTTTGTTGTTGTTGTGGTTGTTTTTGTTGTTGTAGTTGGGGTGGTGTTGGTGTTGGTAGCAGTGTTTTTTTCTGTGTGAGCTGGGGACAGGCAGCCCTCAGGTGACCTCTATTGCCACAGAGGTAACAGGAGGGACGCCTACCCTCCACAATAATGTTGAGGTGGGTACGGTCATCCAGCATGACGCGCTCAGGGATTTGGGCGATGCGTTCTGGCCTTATTTGGGTCAGAACTTCGAGGCTCGTTCCACTGAACGCGTCGCCGGATGCCTTCCCTATTGAGATGAGGTTGTCCTCGTCTAAATTGAGGAAACCGGTTAGTAACCACCAGTAGTTTATGTTTGGGGTGATGGTGGTTATCCATATCCTCTGGGTTTTTTTACCCATGTAGGTGGGGAAGAAGGTGTAGTGTGTGGACCGAATTGGCGACACAGAGTATTTTTTTGCCGCCAATTCGTCTTTCATCAATATGGATAAACTCCCATAGAGTTTATCCTTTTGTATGAAAGTGATGTCTCTCATCGCGTCTTTCAAGACTAACTGAATTTCCGCTTGAGATGGTTGCGCTGGTTTCTTTGTTTTATTTAAAATTGTTCGGAATACGACAGTTCGTAATTCCGTCTGTCTTTTTAGCTCCGGAGGTGAATGTATAGAAAACGAACCGTTTTCGCCAAAAGACACATATTTCTTGGCTTTTTCCAGCATTTCTTTTGCTTTTGAAATATCTTCCAGCACATAAGCGACTGATAATTTAGCCGTTTGTGCAAAAGATATTTTGTTTTCGTTTTGGATATTAGTATTGCTTTGTTTCTCGTCGTTTGAGTTGTTTTCATCTTTGTTGTTGTTGTTGTCTTTCTCGTTTCGTGTGTGGATACTTGTGACGTTTGTGTTGTTGTTGTTTTTGTTGTCTTTATTGTTGCTGTTGCTGTTGTTGTCGTTGTTGTTGTTGTTGTTGTTGTTTTCAAATTCTTGTGTAGTTGTGGCTACATCTAGTGGTCGGTCAACAGGTGAAGACAATTCTTCCTCTCTCTGACCTCTGCCTTTGGCATCTGCTGCTGTGACAGTGGCAGGGGGAAGCTGTGAGTATGACTTCCCTTTTCTTTCTTTGATTGATGGTGAAGATGCTTCAGCCATTTTTCTCAAAATAGGGTTTTTCGAAGTTTTTCGAAAGATAAAATGTTCACAATACTATTTCGCCCAAAGGCGCAGAATATTTTGAGAGACCGACTAGATCAAAATTTGACCTGGCAGTCCCTCTACAAAATGGTACAAAAATGAAAGTTTACAGTTTACAATTTCCGTATGAATTTAAACAAAAACTTACCGAGCGAGCTCAGCACATGTGTCCATCGTAGAGAGGTAGAAGATTTAAAGATAGGGCGTTATAATATAGAGAAAGGGATGGGTTATAATATATAAAGAGAAGGGGGTTATAATATAGAGAGAGGGGGTTAAATATATAGAGAGAGAGATGGGGTTAAATATATATATATATATATAGAGAGTGAGAAGGGTGTTATAATATATAGAGAGAGTGGTTTTAATATATAGCGAAAGGGTTGGGTTTATATATATATAGAGGGGGGTTTAATATATTTAGGGAGAGGGGATTATCCGTGAATTTTTTCACGGGTCTAGCTAGTAATAATTAATAGTCTAGATACACTTTTTACCTTATTCGTATTTAAAATAGGAATAACAATCTTAAAATAATTGTTTCTAGTTTAGGCACAAGGCCAGCAACTTGAAAGCGGGGGGGGGGGGGAGTCGATTAAATCGACTCCATTGCTAACTGGTACTTTATTTTATGGACCCCCGTAAGTATGAAAGCTGTACCCTGTAGGATTTGAAATCAGAACGCAAAAGGCCGTTACTCTATGCTGTAAAGAATGGTGTCCGCTATTCTACTGATACTTCCAATTCCCCCCCCCCCCCCCCTCAAAAAAAATAATGTATAAACAAACACATCCTTATTACAAACAGCAATATTGCCAAGAAAGTTAGATTAAACTACGAATAAGATTAATTGTTTCTACTTTTGGCACAAGGCCAGCAATTACCCAGTGCATTACTGGTACTTTATTTTATCGACCCCGTAAGGATGAAAGGCAAAGTCAACCTCGGCGGGATTTGAACTCAGATCGTAAAGGGACGTAACTATGCTGGAAAGCATGGCGTCCGACCCTCTACCGATACTGCCAATCCACCGCAACTACGAATAAGATTAATGCTTGAATGTTTAATTACCGTGGATTAGTACAATTAGTAGTGAGTCGGATAAAAGGTTCTTGTCGTATTTGTTCTGGTCCCTTATGTTTTAAATTTAACTCCTTCCAAGAACAACTTTACCTTTCATCTCTATGGGATCGATGAAATAAAGTATTGTCGTCGATTGAATCAACTTTGCATATTCTCATATTTTCTGGCCTTCTCTCTATATTAGAAATCAGTATTAAAACGTTTCAAGACCTCACATTTACGAAGTGTAATTTGATATTGAATGAAGCTAATTCCTATATACCATCCTAAACGGAGGAACGATTAAGAAGAAACATGTAAATATAAAGAAGAACAATCGATAATCGATCGACAAGGAGCCAGACCTCATTTGCATAACGAGTGGGGTGGAGCTCGTCAAATAGGACCGAGAGGAAACAATTTTTCCGTTAGTTTTTTTCCAATTGCTAATACAATGTCGGTCGCAACCACAGGCAGAAGGAGAAACGTGATATAAAGTGTCTTGCTCAAGGACATAACGCATCATCCGGTCTGGGAATCGAAATCACAACCTCACGAATTCGAATCCAAATCTCTAACCTCTCAGCCTTCACAAGAACAATGCAGTTATAATATTTGGTACCAATCATATCAATAGCTACATCCATAAAACTCATGAAACACCTTAAGCGCTCACTTGATCTGCTAGAAGTAACAGCCAAATCCTTGTCAAACCATAGCCCCCTGGCGACAATATAAATGGTATTTATATAACGTAGCCCTCGATACACTACCAAATGGTAGAACATTATATTCATGATTGGAAAGTCTATGAATTCACGTCTGTTAGATCCAAATCCATTCGGGGCTAAGCAAAAGCTAATATTACTTTCTAAGTACACTTAATCCTGTTTCTTCTAAATGTTTCTTCAAATTTCATCTCGTTAACATCTAATCAAACAGGTGGACGATTAGCCGACACACCTTCATTATCACAACCACTAGCACCATTAATACAACACCCACCTCCCATTGCCACCACCACCACCAGCACCAGCAAGAACACAGAAAGCAGCATTATCATTACGATCACTACCCAAACACAGCCATTATCGCCACCACCATCAACATCATCATCATCTACATCCATCATCATCATCATCATCATCATCATCATCATCATCATCATCATCATCATCTTCATCGTTATCAACATCTGTAATACACATCTTAATTACAACATCATCATCATCATCATCATCACCTTCACCCCAACATCACCATAACTTGCCTCCATTTATCAACATCGTCATCATCATCATCATTAACATTATGCTCATTCCCCCCCCCCCTCATCATCATCGTCATCAGCATCGTCGTCGTCATCATCATTAACAAAATACACACTATCAAATCAGAATCCCCACTGGAACCCTCCCCATTACCACCGCCGCCATTACCATCATTACCATTCCTACCATCACCAACACCACCACCACCAGAACCAACACCACCAACACCAACACCAACACCAACACCACCAACACCAACACCACAATAACCAATACGACCACCAACTCCAACACCACCACCACCACCAGAACCACCACCACCACCACCACAACCACCACAATAATAACCAACACCGCCACCACCAACACCACCAACACCACCACCACCAGAAACAACACCACCACCACCACCACAATAATAAACAACGCCGCTACCACCACCACCACCATCAGAAACAACACCACCACCGACACCACCAACACCACCACCACCAGAACCAACACCACCAACACCACCACAACCACCACCAACACCACCAACACCACCACAACCACCACCAACACCACCAACACCACCACAACCACCACCAACACCACCAACACCACCACCACCAGAAACAACACCACCACCAACAACACCACCACCACCATCTCCTTCCCTACCATAATCCTCATTTACTTCCAGGCCACCATATTTCTGTTAATCGTTCTATCTAAATTCCAGATTTAGCATATAATATTACCATATTTCTGATGAAGGCATCAAGTGACGCTACAATGCCGGGCTCTACTTTCACAGCCATGAAACTCTTAACAGAACAATTTCATCGAAACACTTACGTATTTATGGTAGAAAACAAGATAAACAGAATAATTTAGGACGCTTTAAGTATTGGTGGTCCCAACACACACACACACACACACACACACACACACACACACATATATATAGAGAGAGACATGGAGGGAAAGGGAGAGATATATAGAGAAAGAGAGAAAGAGAGATTGAGTTAGATAGATAGATAGATAAATTTCTATTTATTTGCCACGAGGGCACAAAAGAAGGGGACATTTACACAGTGGGGGAGTTTACATAAATCGAGTAAAGAAAAAGGAATAACAATAATAATATAACAATAAAAAGTCCTCAAAAGGGAGGGGGCGTGTTGGGGATTGCACATACCCCCGAAAAGTGTGCAACTCTTTTCGCGGGGGAAGCCCAGAGAGGAGGCGCTCCCCCTTTCCTCTTCACTTCTTCACCTACAGAACAATGTAGAGAGAAGGCCCATTTACACGGGCCATTCTCGCTTCTTTCACCCACCTTTCATAAAACTGTCTGGGACCAAGCACTTCTCTCTCCATCCTGATTCTTCTTCCGAAGTGGTATCGGAAGAAGTAAACCAGGTGATGGCCGGAGAGAAAGTCACCCGACCTCAGACCTTTCAGGCGCGTCCACCACACAACCTCTTTCATCATGGCTATTACGCACAGAAAGACCGCCTCTGCTTCATTTCTGAAGGGAGGAGGCGGCTTGATGTTCACCACAGACTCGGCGGTTAATCGAATCGGCGCCACACGCGACAGCAGTCGTTCGACGTAGCCCCACAGATCGGCAACGCCCGGGCAGTGTACCAGTGCATGCGCAACGGTTTCCTCGTCGCGCACGCATCTGGGATAGATCTTTTTCGCGGGATCCCTGCCCGGGCGCCCGTGTCTGTAGAGCTTTTCTCGAACGGGCAGAGCCCCCCGGTAACACTGCCTGGCTAGGGACCTCTGGAAGTTGTCCATGGGTCCCGGGCCGAAAGTTCTACCGAACAGGCTGGCCAGTTCGTCCTCCTCCATGCCTAGCGACTCTCCAAGGGTGTCGTCGCCCCTGCTAGCCACCAACCCTCTATAGAATGTCGAGGTGGATTCTCCACTGACAGTCGGGTCCGCTTGCCAGATAGCCGTGAGCGCCTGGGCACACTCAGTGTGCCAGTTGCCCAGTTTTCTCGGTCTTTGCTTCACCCAGGATTGCAGTTCGGTGAGCGAGACGAGCTGTGGGAAGGCTCGCCTCACAAACGGGGCCCACACCGGCTGACCGTTGAGGAATACCTGTAGATGCCGTAGCCTCAATGCGTGCCTACGCATCAACAGCCACGGCATACCCAGCCCTCCTTTCGAAGGGTGCTGGCAGCAGATGGATCTCCTCACCATGGGAGGCCGCTTCTTCCAGAGGAACTGGAAGAGCATGCGTTCCATGATGGTGAGCTTTTCCTTGGGGCAAGGCACGACGGTCAGGCGGTAGTAGATGACGGACGCTATGTAAGCGTTCGTCACCTCCGCCCGACCTTTCAGTGATAGTTTGCACTTGGCCCACTTCTGGGTCAGCGCAAACACCCTGCTCGTCACCTCGCCCCAATTCTTCTCCACCTGGAGGTCCGGTCCGAACCAGACCCCGAGCAGCTTCACCGGGCCCTCCGTCCACCGCCCGACGACACCGTCTAACGGCATCGGTTTGCCCCTCCACGTTCCGAGTTGCAAACCGACTGACTTGTCCTGGTTCAGCTTAGCCCCCGTCAGCCTTTCGTATTCCTCCAGTAGGGTGGCGATCGCCCCGATTTCCGAGGCGTCCGCCACCATTACTGTTACGTCGTCGGCATAGGCCGAGACCGCTTTGTGCAATCCCGGTTCCAGGGGTATGCCCCGCAGCAACTCCAACTTCCGCAGCAGTGGCTCGAGAGTCAATACGTACAGAAGGGAGGAGAGGGGGCACCCCTGTCTGATGGATCGGGTGATTTGAAACGGCTCCGAGAGGTAGCCGTTTACTTTAATCCTAGAGTAGATGTTGCCACTGTGCATGGCAGAAATCCAGCCCCTGAAAACGGGTCCGAAGCCCGCCGCCGCTAGCACCGCATCCAGGTAACCATGGTCGACCCTATCGAACGCCTTAGATTGATCCAAGTTGATCAGGGCCCCACCAAAGCCGGGTTCGTAGCCAACCCTCTCTATGATGTATCGCATGAGGTGGAGGTTGTCGTGAATGGACCTGGACGGGATAGCGCATGTCTGCGCGTCTCCCACCAAACCACCCACCACAAGCGCCAACCTCTTCGCCAACACCTTGGCCAAAATCTGTAACTCTGCATTCAGCAGAGTTATGGGCCTAAAGTTACTTAAGTCGTCCCCCTTGCTCTCGTCCTTCCTCACTAGCGTGACCACGCCCTTGGTCACAGAACAGGGAATTCTCCCGTTCTGTTGCCAGTTGCAATAGACAGCCTCGAGGAGTTCGGAGAACAAGACCGGCATAGCTAAATAAAATTCGTATGGTAGACCATCGAGACCCGGGGATTTGCGTCTGCTGCATTGGCTGAGCGCTTCCCCGATTTCAGTGGCTGTGATTGGCCCTTCGCAGCACTCCGCTTCGCCGCTCGAAAGACGCGGTAGACCGTCGAGGTATGGACCGAAGTCCACATCCCCGTCCGGCCCCCCGCCACCTCCGAACAGTCGAGCAAAGTGCCTTTGAAAGGTCTCGCACATTCGCTCAGGTTCAAGGATCACCCGTCCATCCTGGTCTCGCAAAGACCGAATGGTGGATTTAATCCCACTCTTGGCTTCTGTCACGCGGGCCCAGCTAACAGCTTTGGTCCCCTCGTTTCCTAAAGCACGTATTTTACTTCGGACAACGCAGCCTTCGTGCTTCGCGTCAAAGAACTGGCTCAATGCCGTTCTCGTCGCTAACACTCTGGCTACGTCTCCGCTCCTAATCGCCTCTTCTAGTTTATCTGTTAACTCCCTTTCCCTCCTATTTCTATTCGCCGCTAGTTCCTTACTGTAACCTATCGAACTTACTCTAATCTCTCTCTTTAGAGATATCCACCACCTACTGTTGACGATCGCTCCCGTCAACCGCATCTTAACTAAGCTACTAATCCGGTTTCTGTAATCTTTCTTTGTCGGTAAGGACAAGTTCATCTTCCAGTAACCGGGACCCTGTCTATGCGTTCTATCAAGGTTGACCACGCAGGTCACTAATTTGTGATCTGAATAGCCAACCATGATCAGTTCTGGACAACTAAATACGTCCCTATCCTTACTCCTAACCAAAAACCTATCTAGGTACGATCTAGATTGTCCACTGCGGTTTGCCCAGGTCCAGGTTGGCGCAGTTGGACAATCTAGTCGAAATCTATCGACCAGGTCGAATCGATCGAGTAACCCCTTGAGGCTGCTACACCCCCCTCTATCGGGACATGCCCCTGCATAGTCCCAACGCGCATCTAGGATTCCATTCCAGTCCCCCACTAAAAGCAGGGAACGCGACGTTCCTAGAAAAGTCTCCAGACGTTGGAAGAAGTCGGCTCTTTCCGCCCCGAAGGGAGCATAAAGACCGACCAGTCTGAAAGCCCCGCCTTCACCACCTCCGACGTCCAGCACCAGTAATCGACCCCCCGGGTCCGAGTGAACAATCTGTACGTCGAGAGTCAGACGTTTATCCAGCAGTACGGCAACTCCCCCCCCCCCCCCGCCTCCGGGTTGACAGAGAGATGCGTGCATTTCAAAGTCATCGAAGGCGGGCGCCAGCTGTCTCACGCTGCTGATCCGACTCTCGCAAACAACCATCACATCTATACTTTGTGACCTGAGGTCACTTAGAAGCTTTGCTTGCTTCCAAGCTGAGCTCAGGCCACGCGCGTTCAAACAGCCAACTCTCAATTGATCTATTTTGGTGTTGAAAGTGAAGAAAGAAAAGCACTTACCTCTCCGGGTTGCGTAATTTCCATGGCATCAGGTGTGTTGGGTGGAGGGATGTTTTGTGGTGGTGTGGGGGTACACGTGTGTGGTGGGGTTGGGGTATTTGGAGTTGTGTCAGGGAGAGGGGCGGTTATGGGGAAATCTTTCAAGAGGACGCGATTCAACGGTTTTAAACAGGGGGGGCTCACGTCCCGTCTAAATTGTTCTTTTAAGGAACGATAAAGGTCCAGAGGGACCTTTATCATTTTTAAATGGGTGAAGTTCTCTGTTGAGATAAAGTTTGGCCCTTCGGTCTGCACCATAGGGTTATTGTTTATTAATTTAACCAGTTTTTTGTTTTCTTTATTTATATATGTGTATTGCAACGTCTTTTTTTGTGATGCTGTCAATGTTTCGGAGAGGGGAGGCGCAGATTTATTTTTGTTTGTTGAGGGTGGGGTGTTTTTGATTGGAGTTGGTGTTTGTGTGTGGGTTATTTGTGGTGTGCTGGGTGTGTGTTTTCTTTTTTTTCTTTTAACTTGTCTGAAGGCTTCTCCTCCTTCTTCTTCAGAAGTTGGGGGAAACTCTTCAGCGCTAGGTGGGAGGGACGTGTTGTGTGGTTGTTTTTTTTTTGCGGGAGGGGTAGATTTGTTACTGTTTTTTTTATTATTTGTTTGGAATGGGTTTTGTGGTGGTGGTGGTGGTAATGTTTGTGTCGTGCTTGTGGTTGGTGATGGTGGTGGTGATGTTTGTGTTGTGGTTGGTGGTGGTGATTTTTGTGTCGTGCTTGTGTTTGGTGCTGGTGGTGGTGATGTTTGTGTTGTGTTTGTGGTTGGTGGTGTCTGTATTTTGTTTGCTGTGTGTGGTATTAGTGTATTTTTGGAGGTGGGTGGTGCTGGTGTACTGTTTGTGGTGGGTGTGGGCAATAGTCCTTTTTGGGGGATACGCTTCGGGCAGTTAGCCTTAACGTGTCCCCTTTCCATGCATAAATAGCATGCTGGTCTTCTCCCCTCTACAATTATGTCTATTGGGGTAAGGTCATCCAGCCAGATGCGATCCGGGATTTGTGCTATTCTTTCGGGCCTCATTTGGACTAGTATGTCGAGGCCCATTCCCAGGAACGCATCTCCAGTTGCCTTCCCCATTGACAGCATAGTGTCTTCGCCCATATCAATGAAGCCAGCAATAGCCCACCAGAAGTCCATTGTGGGCAGCATTGTTTTTACTTTTACTCTCTGTGTTCTTCTACCCATGTAGGAGGGATAGAAGCTATATGTTGTCGACGAGAGTGGGCTTAGGGAAAGCTTCTCCGCCGTTTCTTTGTCTCTTGTTAGGACCGAAATGCTGCCATAGAGTCGGTCCTTTCGTATGAAGAGAATATTCTTCATATAGTCTTTTAGGACTAACTCTATTTCCATTTGGCTGGGCTGTGCTGGCTTTCTTGTCTGGTTCAGTATAGTTCTGTATATAACTGTGTTTTCTGCTCTGGCTTTCTTGAATTCTGGGGGGGAGTTAATGGAAAACATTCCGTTCTCCCCCAAAACAATATGTTTCTTTGCTTCGGCCAGTTTTTCTCTGGCGGCAGTTAGGTCAATTGGTGTGTATGTAATGGATTGCTTTGTTTTCTGGGCGAAAGTTGCCCTGTCGTTATTTGTATTATTTTCTGTTTGTTTGTTTTCTGTTTGCTCATTTTCCTTAACATTTGTTTTTTCATTTTGTTTGTTTGTTTCAATGTCTAATTTTGTTGTAATTATTTTTTGTTCTTCAGACTTGGGGGGCGTGGCAGAGCTAATGGCAGACATGTCTGCCATCTTTTCCGCCATGCTGCCAAGAAAGAAATTTTTCGGCAAAAATAGATATTTATTTTACCCCCTAAAAAGGGGGTAAATGCAAAAATGTTTCCCTAAATAACAGGGGTTAGTGTTCCAAATGTGTTGCACTAAAAAATTTATCCGGTACTTACAATAGTAAGGGTAAATCCCGATGGAATAGCGGAGCAGATGCGAAGCGTGTCTTACTCTATCAAGATAGATAGATAGATAGATAGATAGAGAGAGAGAAATAGATATATATAGAGAGAGAAAGAGAGAGAGGGATATAAATATATATATATATATATTATATATATATAAATGGAAAAGAATGAAACGAAATTTCATTTCTCACTCTTCGTACGGCTGTTACTTAAATATAAGTATGTATACGTACATACATATATGTATACAGACGTACAGTAGTATGTATATGTCTACATACATGCACACACATATATATATGTACGTATGGGTTTACCGAACATTTATTATAATGTTCGGTTTGTTTGTTTGTAACCAGACAAAAAGCCCGAATTACGCTGTACAGTGTTCAGGCAACCACGTCACCTTTTTGTTCAACACTGACACAAGAACGATGTACTAGTTTCAAGCTTATTACCTATCGCCAGCATCGTATACCTTTCTGCCAGATGATTGAACGTCTGAAAGTATATACTTTCCTTATGCATATTAACGGCTGAGCAGCCTCATTTGCATATCGAGGGAAGTTAGTCGGCCGGGCGCACTGAAAACGATAAAGAATGAAACGAAATTACATTTCTCACTCTTAATACGGCTGTTACTTAAATATAAGTATGTATACGTACATACATATATGTATACAGACGTACAATAGTATGTATATATATACATACATGCACACATATATATGTACGTATGGGTTTACCGAACATTTAATATAATGCTCGGTTTGTTTGTTTGTAAACAAACATATATATATATATAAATATATATATATATATACTGGATTTTACCAACACTTACTTTCTTGCTTACCCCATGCTCCACACCCTGTTGAGCGCTTCATACAGTAGCGGACCGCAGCCAATATGAATAAACTCAAACACTCTGGCATCACTGAAGGACATCCCATTACCGGGTAAAAGAGAATACACAAGGAATCTCACTAAGAGTACTGACTCCCTAATACGCAGGATGAGGGGGAGGGCTTACCACTTTGATAGAGGAAACCCCAATATTAATAACCAAAAAACCACGGAGTGCCTCTTCAGATCAAGAAGAACCCCCCACCCCCACAACAGACTATTGGAAGAGTTTGAGAACGAAATGATTTCCAACATCAAATTTTCCGACCAACCATACCGGGGTCGACTGGAAAATGGAATTACCGAGAGAACCCCGCAAGAATAGGATTAGGAAGGTCACATGGTATAACCCTCCGTACTCGGTGGGTCTACGTACCAGCCTGGCTAGAACATTCTTTAGAGTACTGGATATATGTTTCCCTAGGGCCCATAAGTACCATAAAATATTCAACAGACACACGGTGAAACTTTCCTACTCAACCACACGCTCAACAAGCCCAGCACATAGCTGGCATAAATAGGAATAGGCTCACTGCCTCTAATACCACCGTAAACCACGGAGCCACCCAACAGAACCGGTACGCGGGACGCATCGGAACCCGGAGAGGCCCAAGTAGCACACCGGAACCCAACGACCCTGTGCTGATTGCGGAGGCTACGCAGCCAACCCCGAGTGATGCTAACCACGCGGTACATGTGGTGGGGCTTATGAAGTCATGTAATTGCAGAGACCCATCGCTATGCCCTCTTAGTAATGAATGCATGACCAAAAACGTGGTCTACAGGTGCAAGGTCACAACCCCTAACTCGGAGCACCACTACATAGGATCCACAGCGACGAGCTTCAAAGCTCGGTGGTATAACCATCGCCATTCCTTTAACAGAATAGATGAGAGGAAATGTACGGCCCTTTCTGAATTGATCTGGAAGCTCAAACTTGAAAAGACCCCGCGTTCTCTGGTCTGGTCCGTGGTTAGAAAGGTTCCCCCAGACAGAGGCGGGTCTGGTATTTGCAACCTCTGTCTTAGTGAGGCACTCGAGATTCTTCATGGCGGAACCAAGCTATTAAACAGAAGGGCCAACTTATTCGGTGCCTGCATACACCTAAGGACGGGAACTTTCCTCAAGCTATATGGATAAACCCCGGTTACGGCCTCCCACAAGCCCCCCCCCCCCCCCCCAGTAGGTGCCCTACACCCCGTACCAATGACCAATGACCAATGGACAACAACAACCACCCATGGTTTGACGTCCCTATGGTGGATGGTCCACCGGATCCTCTACTGGTTAGGAGTCCTCTAAACAATGTTTTATTGAACCTGATTTTATATATATATGTATATATGTATCATGTGTAAATATATGTGTATTTTATATGTGTATGTATGTGTATTTTATATATGTGTGCGTATCTGTATGTATATATTTTATATATATGTGTGTATGTGTGTGTGTGTTTTTTTAAATATATATGTATGTTTTATATATATATATTTTATATATATATATATATATATATATATATATATATATATATATATATATATATATATATATGTATACTTGTGCGTACATGCATGCATGCATATATATATATACACACCTGTATGGAATTGTGTGTGTAGATGTGTGAGTGTTTGAGGGGGTAGGTGTGAGTGTATGTACAATTGAACCAGCATAAACCTTCTATTTCTAAATTTTCTAAACTATCTAAGTATTGGACTCTAACCATTATATTAAGTATTACCACCCTACTTTTTGTATGTGTGGATGTGGATGTGTGTGTGTGGGGGTGCGTGTGACTGTAGTGCAAGCCAACCTACATAAGCCTTTTTATTTGTAAACTTTCTACTCCAACCATAATTTTTCAGTAGCACCACTCCACATAAATTCCTTTAATTTAAGAATGACCTGTAGTATCTATTTCATACTATTAATCTTATTTGAATATATATCTGACCAAGAATGCCTTTTGTGAAAACCAGTCATGTGGAACTACTGTCATCTTGCCTGACGGTTTGACCTTTACAAAACCACCTGCCTCTTTGAGGTCAAATACCAACCTACTACCATCTACAAACTGACCAATGAGAATCAAGACTATTCCTGCTGACAACATCAAATTATTCCTAACAAGCTCATATGTCCCAAGGCTCTGATACGATCAACACTATAAACACAGAGCTGACATATCAAAGAACTGACTAACTGCCTGATGAAGTCATAGCCATTCAATGGCTATCATCGAAATATATATAGCAGTAAATAAAGGATTAGGAGTTCATGCAATTGACTTATGTTTCGTCACTATATATATAGATAGATAGATAGATAGATAGATAGAGAGAGGGAGCGAGAGTGAGATGAGAGAGAGAGAGAGAGAGAGAGAGAGAGAGAGAGAGAGAGAGAGAGAGACACAGACACACACACACACACACACACACACGCACAACGACACAACCACACACACACTCTTGATACAACTCTGATAAATATGTTTGCACTATGTTGAAAATATATTTATTGCTGGATGTGAAGAACTCTATAGGAATTTAGTTTTAGATGGTGATGGTGATGGTGATGGTGACGGTGATGGTGATGGTTGTGATGATGCTGGTGATGGTGGTCATGGTGATGGTGATGATGGTGATGATGATTGTGATGATGCTGGTGATGGTGTTTGTGACGAAGATGACTGTGATGGATTGTGGTGAAGATGATGGTGATGGTGATGATGATGATGATGATGATGATGATGGTTACGATGTTGGTGATGATGTTGATGATGGTGATGATGGTGAGGAATATCAAGATGATGTAAATGATGTTGGTAATGATGATCAAGATGATGGTGATGATGAAAATGATGATTCTGATGATGAAAATGATGATGATAATGATGATGATTATAATGAAGATGTTTATGATGATGGTGATGACGATGGTGGTAGTAATGGTGGTGGTGGTGGTAGTGTTGTTGTTGTTGTTGTTGGTGGTGGTGGTTGTGGTGGAAGTGATAGAGATAATGTTTTCTTTTATTGTTACAAGGGCAACGGGTGAAAGTAAAAACGACGCCCAGAATATTTAGTGCTTTGATATGATAAGAAATATAGGAAACAAAACCCTAAACCCAGCCCGGGTTGTATATCGTTAATTGACAAACCCATATAAAAAGTATTAATGATGCATCTATATTCTACAGTCTATACTACAGTTTCTATACAAAAACAAACGCAACAGTCTCTAGATCATGTATAATACGTAAGAGCTTAACAATTATATACATATATGTATGATCCCTTAACTCCTGATGGAGTCGTATGGGCATCGTATTGGCATTCGGCAGTTTCTTCGGCATTTTTAACCCGGCGGAGCTCATCCCTCTCCAGGCAGATTTCTATCCAAGAAAGATAGAAAGTGAGGAAGCGAGATATAGGAAGAATCGACCTCAGTACTAAAATGGAATTTTTTTCATCCACATTGAAAAAATAAAAAGCAAATTTGTCCTAGGCGGGATTTGAACTCAGATATCAGAGAAACGGATCGAATACGTTAAATCACTCTATCCGACGTTCTAACGACTCTGCCAACCACTGCTTGTAAACAGTTCTATAACATAACTTTCAATCACCACTAATACTACAACACTCCACATATTGTACAAAAGTTTTTCACGATAACATAAATCAACGTACACATCATATAACCAACACGATCTTTTACCTATAATAAGATACAAACTACAAATACATATTCTACAGTATCACCCCCCCCCCCCAGTACTACAGCACAACCTACACAACACATATTCTACAGTATCACCCCCCCCCCAGTACTATAGCACAACATACACAACACATATTCCAGAGTATCACCACCCAGTACTATAGCACAACATACACAACGCATATTCTACAGTATCACGACCCAGTACTATATCACAACCTACACAACACATATTCTACAGTATCATCACCCAGTACTATAGCACAAAGTACACAACACTAATTAGCTACAATCACTTCTCTATAACACAACACAACCTACACAACACATATTCTGCAGTATCACCACTCAATACTACAACACAACCTACACAACACATATTCTGCAGTATCACCACTCAATACTACAACACAACCTACACAACACATATTCTGCAGTATCACCACTCAATACTACAACACAACCTACACAACACATATTCTGCAGTATCACCACTCAATACTACAACACAACCTACACAACACATATTCTGCAGTATCACCACTCAATACTACAACACAACCTACACAACACATATTCTGCAGTATCACCACTCAATACTACAACACAATCTACACAACACATATTTTACGTGTAATAAACTCCCAATGCTATAGCACAACCTACACAACACACATTCTACAGTATTACCCCCAGTACTACAACACAACCTACACAACACATATTCTACAGTATCAGCACCCAGTACTACAACACAACCTACACAACACATATTCTACAGTATCCCCCTCCCCCGGTACTACAGCACAACCTACACAACACATATTAGAATATGCACCCAATACAATAGCACAACCTAGACAACACATATTCTACGTGTAATCAACTCCCAATACTATAAACATATGTCACAACACATATTATACAGAATCACTTCATAACACTTCAACACAGCGTACACAGCTGAAAGATTCATAAGCTGACCAAGTTACTTTCATGGCATGGCCAAATGAGGTTTATGTTCAACGTAGTCCCTGTAAAGAAACAATGCAGTTATTCATAGGAAGAGGCAATATTAATGCCTGCAAGATTTCGCAGCGCTAGCATCACTCCTCCATAATCAGCTTATGAACTTCTGACTACCCTCGTATAGTTAGCTATACTATGATATATCCTACACTGTATATGGTTAACTGAATTACCTCCCAATACTACAACACAAACTACACAACACATGGTCAACAGAGTCACTTCCCAATACTACAACACAAACTACACAACACATGGTCAATTGAATTACCTCCCAATACTACAACACAAACTACACACCACATGGTCAAATGAATTACCTCCCAATACTACAACACAAACTACACAACACATGGTCAACAGAGTTACCTCCCATACTACAACACAAACTACACAACACATGGTCAATTGAATTACCTCCCAATACTACAACACAAACTACACAACACATGGTCAATATAATTACCTCCCATACTACAACACAAACTACACAACACATGGTCAATTGAATTACCTCCCATACTACAACACAAACTACACAACACATGGTCAATTGAATTACCTCCCAATACTACAACACAAACTACACACCACATGGTCAATTGAATTACCTCCCATACTAAAACACAAACTACACAACACATGGTCAACAGAGTTACCTCCCATACTACAACACAAACTACACACCAGATGGTCAATTGAATTACCTCCCAATACTACAACACAAACTACACACCACATGGTCAAATGAATTACCTCCCAATAATACAACACAAACTACACAACACATGGTCAACAGAGTTACCTCCCATACTACAACACAAACTACACAACACATGGTCAATTGAATTACCTCCCATACTACAACACAAACTACACACCACATGGTCAATATAATTACCTCCCATACTAAAACACAAACTACACAACACATGGTCAACAGAGTTACCTCCCATACTACAACACAAACTACACACCACATGGTCAATTGAATTACCTCCCATACTACAACACAAACTACACACCACATGGTCAACAGAGTTACCTCCCATACTACAACACAAACTACACACCACATGGTCAATTGAATTACCTCCCAATACTACAACACAAACTACACAACACATGGTCAATATAATTACCTCCCATACTACAACACAAACTACACACCACATGGTCAATTGAATTACCTCCCATACTACAACACAAACTACACACCACATGGTCAACAGAGTTACCTCCCATACTACAACACAAACTACACACCACATGGTCAATTGAATTACCTCCCATACTACAACACAAACTACACACCAGATGGTCAACAGAGTTACCTCCCATACTACAACACAAACTACACACCACATGGTCAATTGAATTACCTCCCATACTACAACACAAACTACACAACACATGGTCAATTGAATTACCTCCCAATACTACAACACAAACTACACACCACATGGTCAATTGAATTACCTCCCATACTAAAACACAAACTACACAACACATGGTCAATTGAATTACCTCCCATACTACAACACAAACTACACACCACATGGTCAATTGAATTACCTCCCATACTACAACACAAACTACACACCACATGGTCAACAGAGTTACCTCCCATACTACAACACAAACTACACACCACATGGTCAATTGAATTACCTCCCATACTACAACACAAACTACACACCAGATGGTCAACAGAGTTACCTCCCATACTACAACACAAACTACACACCACATGGTCAATTGAATTACCTCCCATACTACAACACAAACTACACACCACATGGTCAATTGAATTACCTCCCAATACTACAACACAAACTACACACCACATGGTCAATTGAATTACCTCCCAATACTACAACACAAACTACACAACACATGGTCAATTGAATTACCTCCCAATACTACAACACAAACTACACACCACATGGTCAATTGAATTACCTCCCATACTACAACACAAACTACACACCACATGGTCAATTGAATTACCTCCCAATACTACAACACAAACTACACAACACATGGTCAATATAATTACCTCCCATACTACAACACAAACTACACAACACATGGTCAATTGAATTACCTCCCATACTAAAACACAAACTACACAACACATGGTCAACAGAGTTACCTCCCATACTACAACACAAACTACACAACACATGGTCAATTGAATTACCTCCCAATACTACAACACAAACTACACACCAGATGGTCAATTGAATTACCTCCCAATACTACAACAACTTTCACACATCACTTATTCTACACATACTTCCTATACTATAAAACAACATACACGCAGCACATACTCTACGCAGACACTTCCCTATACTATAACATAATATACACAACAATATGTATATATAACATCCTTTATATGTATATATATGTATATATAACATCCTTTTGTTGACGCAGCAGACGAAGTTGTTAAAACGTAGTACAAAATGACCTGCGGTATTTGTTCCGAGAGTCCTGTGCTCTGATTTCAATCCCGCCAAGATTAAGTTTCTTTCGGAGCCATTAATAATAATAAAAAAAAAGTACTCCTCTAAATTGGTAGATTTATGGAACAGCTAGAGCATCTGATAAGATAGATGCATTGTAGTTTTTCTTCTCCAGCCTGGTTTAATACTCTGCCTTTGGTGATGTCAACTTTATTGCAATCATTTGGACAGACCAATCGTGGTTATTTTCCTGCCTCCCTGCTACAAACATCAGTGGCCCAGAAAATGATCATGGCCACTACTCCATCATTCTCTTGACTAAATATAAAATACTGCAGCGATAGAAAAAACACTTGCACAAGTTAGATTAAACAAGAAAAACGTGGTTACCAAAGAAGCAAACATGTTATGAACAATTCTATGCTTGCACCTATTCACTACACATCTCAGTGCTTAGAAGATGAAAAATGGCAAATCTTTATGTTTGAATGTAGGTACCGTTCCTTCTATGATAAAAAAAATTGGAAAAAAAACAAAAAACTTTCATGAGATTAAAGAACTTCAATGTTTTTGTTGCGGAGAAAAGAAAAGAAAAATATTCCTTCACGAACATATTCCTGGAGATTTAGTTTTCATTTTCATTAATTCATTTTTTGTGGGGGTTGGGGTCATTTATTTATTCATTTGTTGTGTATCTTGGCTCCATCTTTCTATATTTCTACTCCATCCCTCTTCTTATTTACATCTTTGCAGCCAGGCAGGTGGTCGGTGTGTAAATAATAAAGATATCAACATATATACCGAGAGGCAAAAGCAACGTACACGAAACTCTTAGCATACTGTATGAAAGTATGTATCGAAAACATGTATATTTCTATGTTTATATGTAATACATATGTGTGCATATATATACGTATATATATACGTATATATATATACGCATATATATATATATATATATATATATATATATATATATATATATATATACATATATATATATATATATATATATATATATATATATATATATATATATATATATATATATATATATGTGTGTGTATATATATATATATACATATACACCCATGTGTATACATATGTACGATCATTTTAATACTATATGCATATACATATATCTACACACACACACATATGTATAAGTGTATATATTCACATATGTGTGAGTACAACTAAATGCATAGACCCACAAAGATATATATACATACACACACACACACACACACACACACACACACACACACACATATATATATATATATGTGTGTGTGTGTGTGTGTGTGAGTGTGTGTGCACACATCACTCAATCTAACGTATAAATAATAACAACAGCAAAAGCACCAACAAGATCAACAACAATACTAACAATAAAAAAAACATCAACAACAAAAGGGTAATCAATATATAATCGATATATCGTTTACTCTGCAAAACATATAGCTTTGGGTTCGGCTCGTTTTACAGACGTAGTATATATAATTATATAAAACTAAGACACACAGAAGTTAGACGTTAGATGTTATGTTAGGAACTATGACAACATATTGCAATGAGAGTGGTAGTGGGAGTAGATATCATGACAAAGGGAGGATGAGAGGGGACCAGGAATCGGTGGAAGATGAAGAAGAAGGTATAGGGAGGATGAAATGGTGGGAGGAAGAGGAGGCGGATGAAGGGGAAAAGAAGAGAGTGTATGTGTGAGAAGGTGGTTTACTTGTAAAAAAAAAAAACATAAAAAAAAACGTGTTTATCGGAAACTTTAAAATGGGTCCGATGTTCTGAGTAGGAGAAAAGTTGAGGAAGGAAGAGGAAAAGGATGGCGGATGAGGCTGAGGTGGAAGGAATTGGTGGGAAGGGGAGGGGTAAGGGTGAAGTAAGAAGAAGGATAACAATTAGAGGGTTTGGTTTTGAAAATGGCGTCTTTATTGACAACATATTGAAATGGGAGTGGTGACTGGAGTTTAAAGACGAATGATGTTCTTGTTATTGCTGATGATGATGATGGGAATGATCTAAAGGAAAAGGAGGGAGAAGGACGAAGGGATGTGAATTAGGAGAAGGGGAAGGAGAAGGAGTAGAAGGAGAGAAGAAGGGGGAATTTAAGGGACGTGGAAGATGTGAGGGGGAGATGATGATGATGATGATGATGATGATGATGATGATATATATGATGATGATGATGATGTATATGATGATGATGATGAGGATGAGGAGCAGGAAGGGGAGGAAGGGGAAGGTAAGGAGGAGGAAGAAGGGGAGGTGATTCAAGTGATGAGGAGGGATGATGATGTTGATGATGATGATGATGATGATGATGATGAGGCGGAGTAGGAGACGGTGTGGTACTAAAGAGGGCCTAACGTCGTGTAGTAGTTGTGGACAGGCGGATGGAAGAGAAGGTATGGTGATGATGATGATGATGATGATGATGAGGAGGAAGGAAGGAAGGAAGGAAGGAAGGAAGGAAGGAAGGAAGGAAGGAAGGAAGGAAGAAGGCGGAGAGTGTGATGATGATGATGATGATGATGATGATGATGATGATGGCGGTGGGGAAGGAGGAGGAGGAGTTTGAGGGTGAGGATGGACAAGGGTGAAGGAGGAGGAAATGCGGATGAACAGAGGAAAGGATGATGATGATGATGATTATAACGATGCTGAGGACGGAGGAGGTAGTGAAGGAGAAGGAAGAGAAAGAGAAGGAGTAGAAGGTGGAAGAGGAGGAGGAGGAGATGAGGGGGC
>OZ024750.1:46462570-46467570 GCA_964016885.1 Eledone cirrhosa
GTGTGTGTGTAATTTTAAAAGTCAAGACAGTGCAAACAGGAGGGAGAAAGTAATAAGACGAAACGTGGTGTTATGTGTTACCTCATTTATTTGTCCTGATATTTTGAGATTAAATCTCTTCATCGGAGGTATATAACAAGTGACCTGTCCAGAATCGGTAAACATGCTATGTCATGACGTAGTTCATCCATTCTGAATTGTCGTGGCCTCCAAACTTCATATTTATATATAACATACACGATGCTTCAAGCAAACTACAACTTCCTCTCTCTCTCTCTCTCTCTCTCTCTCTCTCTCTCTCTCTCTCTCTCTCTCTCTCTCTCTCTCTCTATATATATATATATATATATATATATATATATATATATATATATAAATATATATATATGTGTGTGTGTGTGTGTGTGTGTGTGTGCGTGTGTATGTGTGTTTGTGTGTGTGTGTAGATACATACATACAGACACAGAGAGAGAGATTAGGCATGTAATATGTGTATATACACATGTATAGAAGCAGAAACATTTGTATATGTACACATATAACTCAAAACATACAGATCCACGCATGCAATAACACCCGATAATACACACACACACATACATACGCACACACACACATTTACACACACTTACACACTTACAGACACACATACATTTACACACACTTACACACTTACACATACACATATATACATATTTACCTAGTTAGTGTCTAAATTCCAATGAAAGAGTTTTGTTCTATGTTGGAAACCATCTCTCTCTCTTCCCCTCTCTCTCTTTCTTTCTCTCTCTTCCCCCCCCTCTCTCTTTCTATAGGTAAAAATTAATAAAAATATGAGATCAGAAAAACATACATACACACATACCTATATACATACATATATGCATACATACATCATCACATACCCAAACACATACATGCATACATACATGCATGTATTCATACATACATGCATGTATTCATACATGCATACATAAATACATGCATGCATACATACATACATGATGGCTGTCCCCTCGTTATCGAGTATGGCCATTGCACGAACAAAAAAAAACAAACATACATATATACATACATGGTGGCTGCCAACTCGTTTTCGAGTACGGCCACTACTTTATATCCATGTAGGAGAACCCCTACCGATGTGCTGAACGAGTGTGACTTTTTAGTCCAGCCAGCGACTTGAAAACTCTGGTACAAACACTACACTTGTGACAATTATTGACACATAGTGCTGGGCCCATGGTACCATGTGATGACAAGTGCAGAGAGATCTCCAGATATAAAGCAATGCCTGTGCCGTGAAGCTTTTATAGTGAGCAAAGGCACTGCACAAAGCCAGTCCCACCCTCTTAACCAAGATGATATTTACCAAAAAGAAGAACAAGTCAACATCATTGGATACCATCAGGGTTGCAGGTGTTATATCAGAGTTTTCCTTCTCCTAGAATTCTGCCTTGACAAAGGCTAAGGAGTCATACATACATACATACATACATACATACATACATACATACATACTTTCATACATACATGCATACATACCTACATACTTTCATACATACATACCTGCATACATGCATGCATACATATATACATGCATACATACATGCATACATACATATACACTTACATACATACATACATACATACATACATACATACATACATACATACATACATACATAGACAGTCAACGCGATCAGTCGCATATTTTGGCGTGGGAGACTATTTATTAAATTTAAGATGAATACTATCTCCGACAGTAATGCCACAACTACAGTCAGGTTGAATAACTGGTTATTCTTCTAACTATCTCTTCTGAAGACACCTTTTATTCGAATTCGTAGAGATATCCGACTAAATACATAATTCATTTTACAAGGATTTGCTACAAACAGCATGGCTGAACACAACATCAACAAAAAAATTAAGGAAGTACCGAAGACAAATAACAAAGAAGGTAATCAAACTTTATTCAGTTGTAGCTACAGAAGAAACCGAAATTATAAATCGCATTTCTCTTGGAGTTGCGAACTTAATAATGATTTATTTAATTGTTATAAAATGGCAAAAAACAATCCCTCCATTGGCTATATGAATAGAATGAAGCTACACTGGGACGAAAAGCACCCAGAACTAAATTATTTCACAGCCAACAAGCGACGTTTGTTGAACGTAAAAATAAGATAAATATTATTAATTGGAAGTCCCCCACAACAAACATGTTATCAACAACACGTGCTACAGGTCGCCATGCTACTAGACTTCCTAGCAGCCAGGTCGAACAGCGTCTTGAAACAACTATGCCTGTAAGAAACTTGACACCACCTGTACCATCTAGGTCTACCTCGAATGCTGGGGAAAACACTATCGATAATAATAGTAATCGAAGAAATTTGACACCACGTGTACCATCCGAGTCTACCTCGACTATTGTGGAAAATACTATCGATAATGATAATCAAAAGTATAAACAATTGAACATTTCCCTCAACGAAATCTTCCAGAGAGAAATTAACTCATGTATAAATATCTCTCTTGCTGAACGTGTTAAAACGACAATATTTAATAAAAAACAATCAATGAAATATTACGTGGTATTGACGAAATAGGGGATTGACGACGGATAAAAACCCCAACATTTTGGCAAATCAACGCCTGTTTATATGCCTTAGCAACGACAGTGAAGCATTATCTTGGTGATAGCAGAGATATTAACAAGAACAAAACCCCACCAAAAATACCATCATATATAACTAAAATAGAAAAAAGATTGCTTACCTACGAAAAAACATAGGATATGTGTCAATGCTCCTTACATGCAAACAAACAAAAAAAAAACTCACTCCTCACCAACAAAGAGTGAAAAATAAAATAGAGACGATGTTTGGTAACAGTAAAACCAGAACTCTCCAATATCAGCTGATCACCCTCAAACTAGAATTGAGAGCTGTTAGCGAAACACGCCGATACCAGAAGAAGGTAGATGAGAGAAAAGTGCCTAATAAAAGATTCAGACGAAACCAAACATCAATCTATAGAGATATGAAGGGCAAAATAATAAGTGTCACTGAGGCCCCATCCCAGAAAGACATATTCCTTTTGGAGCAAAATATGGGGTGAAAAGAAGAATTTCAACCAAGATGCAGTGTGGCTAAGAGAAATCCCAAAGAACTATTGCTCCTACACTACAACAAAAACATACAAAATAAGTGAGGGTACACTTGAGACTGTGATAGGAAAACTCCAACATAAGAAAACACCAGGAAGAGACATGATTGTCGGCTACTGGTACAAAAAACTGATATTCTATCGGAGGTATCTTACTGACCTCTACCAACAAGTTCTTAAGGGAGATACACTTATACCAGAATGGTTGACATTAGCACAAACATTACTGGTCCCCAAGAACAAAGACACCCACTTGGCAAAAAACTACCGACCCATTGCATGCCAGGAGCTGATGTATAAGATGTATACAGCCTGCCTGAACCTATTCCTCCAAGATCACTGTAAAAATAATAACATCATCACAGATGAACAAGCAGCTGGAAAGGAAGGGGTTTGGGGTTGTGCTGAACAACTCCTAATCAACAAAACTGCGATGTCGGAGGTGTGACAACTTACGATGAATATGACTACAGTCTGGCTGGACTACAGGAAAGCTTTTGATTCTGTTCTCCACTCTTGGATGATAGAAGCCCTCCAACTTGCTAAAGTACCAGACATTATTGTCAGAGCCATAGAGAGGCTGTCTTCTTCTTGGGCTACTATCCGTTCCTCGAGCACGTCTATCTGCATGAAACAGATAAGATCATGAGAGTTGGGAAGGAACTCCTCGAGAGATATTCCCTGTGTGATAATCAAAATCTCACACCTAGGGATGTCGCTCAGCAGTATCGCAGTGAATCCATGGATGAAAAACTGCATGCTTATCAGCAAAAAATCATGCATGGATATGTTGCTAGGAAGCTCCAGAGTGATAGTGATATAGATAAGGAAAGTAGTCTATCTTGAACCAACAATCTCTATATTGGCTCCCACTTTGAAGGATACGCTTTTGCAATCCAGGAACAGGAGATTAGCACGAAATACCTGATTCACAAAAGAGATAGGGATGCAGGCAAAACACCTAGATGTGATAATAAGTGCAGACTCTGCAGACCTAACATCGAGGATATCACCCATGTCATCAGCAGCTGTCCAAATATGTCATCCCGGTACTATCTACCTATGAGGCATGATGTAGTGGCCAAAACACTGTACAATGCAGTTTGTAAAAAAGATATCCCCGATAATAAACACATTAAAAGCTACAGCAATGTGGAAGACATCCATGTACATAATATGAAAGAGTACTGGTGCAATGTTCCAGTAAAAACCCCAATCAAATGCAGGCATAACAGACCAGATAGTATGATATGGGACATGGAGAAGAAAGCATGCACAGTAGTGGAAATTAGCTGCCCAACAGATGCCAATATAATATCAAAGATTAGTGAAAAGGAGAACATTTAAGCAGAACTGATGAGAAATCTGCAGATACTCCACCCTGATTACACCTTCAGATTTATGCCTGTGATTATCGGGGCACTGGGGTATGTTAGTAACTGCTTCAATACAAATCTTGAGAAGCTAGGCTTCACAGAAACAGAAAGAACACAACTAGTTAGGAAATTACAAGTACAATCCATTAATGGAACAGGAAAAATATGTAAAACATTCCAAAAATGATGCATCTAATAACTGCATATACACATATACAGATGCAAAGCATATACACATGCACATCCATACATACAATAACATCCATATCTACACATGCATGCATACATACATATCTACCTAGTTGAAGTTGTGTAAATTCCAATGAGAGAGTCTTGTGTCTATGTTGGAAACCGACTCTCTCTATTGGTAAAACTTTGTGAAATTATAAAACCAGAAGAACATACATACATACATATATACATGCTCTACTGTTGATTGGTTATGAAAAA
>OZ024750.1:46472570-46482570 GCA_964016885.1 Eledone cirrhosa
TTAAAACTGAACTATTCACAAGTGTTTTTGAACCTTCATATCATGTCTTCCTGTTTTATCTGATGAAAACACAAATATTATTGCATGATGATATTTGTTTTTGAAATGCGCATAATAAAATACATGGAACTCTTTTAACCATCTTCTGTTCTTATATATTATATATATATATATGAATGAAAGGTATAGAAAAAAAAAATATATATATACATATACGCTTTATTTACTACATTTCATTTAGCCTAACTATTTTCTTACCACCAAACCTCTCTGAACTTTTCACTTGCCATTAACAGAAATTTCTATTTCATCTCACAGTGCTAGCGCTAACCATCAGACAACCAGGCAGCCCTAGAGCGCTGACACCTGAGAAGGGACATTACTGAACCTTAAAGGATCTAAATTTCTATAAAACCTTACATAATTAAATTAAATATACAATAATTACCTTTGTTCAGTTCATAACTCATTATACATGTTTACTACGTATCAGTGATACGTAGATATACTATGTGGTGGAAAGAGTCGTATTGTGTTACAACTCATGCATAATTTATTATGGCTGAGTGCTTCTGTGTAATAGAAAATGTAGGCTTGGTGACTTTGTTAGAGTGGTCAGAGCAAGACTTGTGTGAAATTAGTTTCCTCAGTTTATTATACAGTAAGTTGAATATATTTTATTTGGGAAGATAGGGCGCCTTCTTTGGTTAAGTGTATGTACAATATAGAGCCAGCCCAGCCTAGAGCGCTAAATATACAGATACCGGCTTTAACGCCACTCTTGTTCGTCTCACTAATTTCTGAACATTTGCAATTTTCTTTTACTTCCATCCTACTGTCATTCTCTCTCTCGGTTTCTCTCTCTCACTCTACCCCCTCTCCCCCTCTCTCTCTCTCTCTCTCTTCTCCCCCTCTCTTTATTCTCATGTGTTCCTCTTACTCAATCCCCAAATACACAATATATATGCACGCTTCAAACTACCTCACAAAACGTTTGAAATTCTATCACTGGATATATTTTGAACAATATCATTTAACAACGAAACTGATTATACACAGAGTATAATTACTAACCGAATTCTTTCTACCTAATCGCTTTCTAAATACTTCAACCAATCGCGTTTCTCTAAATATTTTTATTACAACTGCAATACCATGTTCACATCTTTGTATGCTACAGCTCTGTTCCTCGTAGTCCAGAACACAGCCGTTTAATCACGCAAAATTTCAATGTAATATCTTTAATAATTCCTAAGTTTATTGTATCTATTATAGCCAAGATCCATCAATAAACATCTTTTTCATGTTAAAGAAATGTTACCAAAGTCTTAATTTGCATATTTTATTTTAATATTTAATTCACTATCGTATTGGTCTGGGTTTTTCCACGTAGATTCTAAAAATATTTATCTGTCTTTTAATAAAACGGACAATATCACAAGAGAAAGTGCAATGTGTATCTTGGCACATAGATACCAAATGAAACATTCGGGTCCAGCGGACAAAACCACTAATCTATGTTGGGATCCGTACCTGGCATAAAATGTTATAGAAACAGGAATCGTCTTTCAGAAAACTGGTGCTAGGTAACCGAGAATACCAAGTGAAACCGTTGAGCGAATTCGAGGAACATTTTAATGTAGTCCTACTAAATCCACCCCACTGCAAGTAGACTGTTAATATTACCATAGTTAATAGTTCACAAAGTTGTGTATAAGATTCTGAGGTCTACAAAGTGCAACATTTGCAAGTCTGATGACAAACTCCGAAGAAAATAATTTTCAGTGTATATGAAATCTCGATTAATTGAAAATGAAGACTTCCGTAATATTGGTTTTAGTGGTGAAGACACATTTCATGTCTCAGGAATGATAAATAACCACAGCACAAGGATTTGGCTTCGGAAAACCCAAACGAAACAAGAGAACTGGCGAGAAACAGCCCAGATGTCAATGTGTGTTAGAGCTTTATGTTTGATTAATTGATTGGCTCGTTTTTCTTTTCAGTAGAAACGATTACTTCCAACAGTTATTTTCATAATTCTCAAAAATGTACTGTAATGCAGTTGCACTACTTGCAACCAGAAATTATTTTCCAGCAGGATGGTGCACCACCAAATTGGGAGTCAACTATTCATGGGTTTTCTTATGAAACATTTCCAAACCAGTGGATTGGAAGAGGCGGTCCAGTTCCCTGGTCACGTAGTAACCCTTTGGGATTTCCTTTTCTGGAGCCACGTTAAATACAGAGTCTACCGTACAAAAGTTCAAGATCTCAATGATATCAAGGAAATAATAAAGAGTGCTCCAACGCACCTCGTCAGAAAACGATCCCCATCTAGATGTTATGTACAACCAATAGAGCCCACATTCAAGTGTTCTGATGTTTTCAATAAAACATTATTTATTTTCGTCTATTTTCTAATAAACAACTGTAGTGTTATCTTCATTGGTTTTTCTAACTTTTTCAAATTGTGAAATTAATTTAGCGACATTGTGTAACTATGAAACCATATTTGTTCTAAATTTAGATATATTACAATTTTTATTAAATACATTTTTTCTTTGGTTGTCACCTCTTTGGTTGTCACCCCTGTTTCAGAGATCGGCATGGATGATGCTCGTACCTTAGCAACGTTCTACATGTGACACTGCATTCATTTAACAATATTTTAAAATATATATTAAAATGTATCGTAAAAACGATATTGTTGTCGAATTTTAAAGTGCTATAACTGTTATCCAATACATTCTTTTTTTCTTTAGGGTGTCACCACTGTTTAGATCTTGGAATAGATCGATGCTGGAATCTTATCATCGGTGTATGTGTAAGTTATTGTACATTAATGTAGCTTTCATTGTGAGCAGTTGCTGAGGAGCCTAATATTCTCCAGCCCACGATCCCTAGCCCTTTTAATCAGGCCCTTTCCATTTCATTCTAGCTATTCTCGAGCAACACAAAATTAAACCTTCCAAATTGTAGAATAATTTGAATTATTCCTGCGAGGTCTTTGCGTTCTGCGGTCAAATCCTGCGGAGTATAACTTTGACTTTTATCCTTACGAGTTCGATAAACAATAAATCAAACCAATACGAGTGCTTATATCGATATTTCCTATATCTCATCTTCTCTCACTTTTTTCCGGTTTATAACACCCCTATTCCTCTAGTAATGACTGACGATCTCACGTTCATATGAAACCTTAGAAACCGTGTCCCAACGACTAGGCCTCCTACGTAGAGCCAGCAAAGTAAATCACCAACTAACAACAACATATTTACATTAGATTGATTGATATAACGGAAAATATAATTTATATTAAACTACTTTCCCAGTAGTGTGTTAATGTGTTTGTGAAACCTGATAGAGCGAAAATGTACGAGAGCCCTTCTCGTGCGTATGTATATGTTTACATACACATGTGCACATACATACATGTATATATGTGTGTATGTAATTATATACGTAATACATACATACACACATATATACATGTATGTATGTGCACATGTGTGTGTATACATATATGAAGTTCCTATCCTAAATTATGGATATTGAATCCCAAGAGTATTTATTCATACACTCATACACACATAGACATTACATATATATATATATATATATATACATATATATATATATATATATATATATGTGTGCGTGTGTGTGTGTGTGTGTGTATGTGTGTGTGTGCGTGTGTGTGTATATATATATATATATCTATGGGTGGGGGGGGGGTTGAATGTGTGATTGTGCGTGTAGTGGTTCGGAACGCCTTATGTGTACGTGACTTTGTGTATGGCAGGTGCGTCGATTTACGTCCGTTTACGCTGAAAATAAAAAGGCCGATAAAATATATATCAAAATTAGATGTTATGGGGCCATGGCGGGGTCGTGACGAGGGTCGTAGCGGGTCGTAGCGGGTTTATTTCGATCGACTAATAAATGACGAAAGTGGTGTCTTAGCATAATTCTAATTCTCTGAGCGAATCCAATAAAAAACAATCTATAAAAATAACCTGCGACTATATTTCAAATAAAAGACATACTTTGAAGATAAATATGAATTTGAAGGGAACTACTAACATAACTAATATTCTCATTTTTATGGTGGTTTTTAGAATATAACTTAAACGTATTTACATAAAGTTATGGGGGAAGTTTTTTAGATGTATATGAACAGTCTTGCATCAAGGGCGGTGTCATGCGATTTGGTATAAAAAGAGTTAACACATGAATCATAAGCTAAGAACCACTTTGAACACACAAGCACACACAAGCATACACACTGATACAACACACACACAGACGCACTCATATACACACAGGCACACATAAAAGCTAACATACACAACCACACTCAGCTGTTGGAACATATTTACTACGCAAGATGTCGCCTTCACAGACACAAATACACACGTGTGTGAATACACACAAACCACCATACATAAAAACATACATAGCAATAGGCGTACAACAAATTTTATCCAACAAATTTAAGTTGGATTATATAACGTTTTCAGAAATAAAAAAAGCATAAGAGAGAGAAATATTTAACAGAGAAAATGGAGGATGGGGTGGCACACTCTGCACCCTATTCATATCAGTGGAGACTTCTGGTGTCCTCGGCCCTAGGGCTACCTCCCTACTCACCACCATAGGCGCTGTTTTAACAACGTAAAGATTGGTCTTGCAATAGTCTCTATTATTTCACCAGGTGTAGTGTAGTCTTGTATGGCATTAGCCTGTAGTGTGTAACAAAGTAGAGATTAGTCTTGCAATAGTCTCTATTATTTCACCAGGTGTAGTGTAGTCTTGTATGGCATTAGCCTGTAGTGTTTAACAACGTAGAGATTAGTCTTGCAATAGTCTCTATTCTTTCACCACGTGTAGTGTAGTCTTGTATGGCATTAGCCTGTAGTGTTTAACAAAGTAGAGATTAGTCTTTCGCAATAATAGTCTCTATTCTTTCACCAGGTGTAGTGTAGTCTTGTATGGCATTAGCCTGTACAACGTAGAGATTAGTCTTTCGCAACAATAGTCTATATTCTTTCAGTAGGTGTAGCTTAGTCTTGTATGACATTAGCCTATAGTGTTTAACAAAGTAGAGATTAGTCTTTCGCAATAATAGTCTCTATTCTTTCAGCAGGTGTAGCTTAGTATTGTATGACATTAGCTTGTAGTGTTTAACAACGTAGAGATTAGTCTTGCAATAGTCTCTATTCTTTCAGCAGGTGTAGCTTAGTATTGTATGACATTAGCCTGTAGTGTTTAACAACGTAGAGATTAGTCTTTCGCAACAATAGTCTCTATTGTTTCACCATGTGTAGCGTAGCCTTGTATGGCTTTAGCCTGTACAACGTAGAGATTAGTCTTTCGCAACAATAGTCTCTATTCTTTCACCAGGTATAGTGTAGTCTAGTATGTCATTAGCCTGTAGCTTTTGACATCGTAGAGATTAGTCTTGCAATAGTCTCTATTCTTTCACCAGGTGTAGTGTAGTATTGTATGGCATTAACCTGTAGTTTGTAACAACGTAGAGATTAGTCTTGCAATAGTCTCTATTCTTTCAGCAGGTGTAGCGTAGTATTGTATGACATTAGCCTGTAGTGTTTAACAACGTAGAGATTAGTCTTTCGCAACAATAGTCTCTATTGTTTCACCATGTGTAGCGTAGCCTTGTATGGCTTTAGCCTGTACAACGTAGAGATTAGTCTTTCGCAACAATAGTCTCTATTCTTTCACCAGGTATAGTGTAGTCTAGTATGTCATTAGCCTGTAGCTTTTGACAACGTAGAGATTAGTCTTGCACGGCAATAAGTTTCTAGTGTTTCTTTCTTAGGGAGATCAGGGAGTGGTGTCAAAGGGATTGGTTTAGCTACGAGGTAAACGCAGTTTTTTCGTCTCTTCAAAGTAGCCGTTTCATATATATATATATATATATATATATATATATATATATATATATATATATATATATATATATATATATATATATATATATATATATATATATATATATAGAGAGAGAGAGAGAGAGAGAGAGAGATAGAGAGAGAGAGAGATGGAGAGAGAGAGAGAGAAAGCGAGAGAGAGAGAGAGAGAGAGAGAGAGAGTGAGAGAGATAGAGAAAGAGAGAGTGAGAGAGAGTGAGAGAGAAAGAGAAAGAGAGAGAGAGAGAGAGTGAGAGAGAAAGAGAAAGAGAGAGAGAAAGATTTTGTGTGTGTGGAGCAGATGTGGACCCAGATTTATACGAGGGTTATCCTTTCATTTTGTCGAACTGCCTTCTAGTCAGAATTTGTTTCCCCCATAACTGTTTTAATAGGGTATAATGTTTAATGTCAACTCGAAAGTGACACAGAGGAGATTGAGGTTAGCTGGACATGCTCACCGACATCCAGAGTTGACACTGCACTCAGTGCTCCTGTGGAAGCCCCTGCATGGACACACTAGAAGAGGAAGACGGAGATTGACATATGTTGATGCCCTAAGAACAGACACTGGTCTCTTGGAGACGCTGGAGATGGCAGCGATAATGGGGGACAGAGACCGCTGGAGATATCTCGTCCATGGATCTCGGGAATTTTACCCGCCCTACATAGATAGAATGTTTAATGAACATTTGACGTATGTTAAGATTATATTGATGGTTTTTAACAGAAAACACAATTCAATGTTTTAATATACTTTCATTATTGCATTGTACTGTCTGATCATTTTTTCGTTTACTCAATTGAATAAATTTCTAAGTCTTCTCAACATAACTGCCACATTCATGATGTTAATGAATAATGTCAATCTGGATAATGTTACCTGTTCTACAGGAAAGCATTATCACTTTCAAAAACTATGAAATACAGGAATAAAAAAAGCAAAATAGTTAACTAATCCTTTAAATTTTAGTCACATAACCGAACTCTACACCTTCGAAAATTCATCTTTGCAATATTTCATTAAAATATATACATTTTTTCGAAGATTACTAGAAAACAATATCTAAACATTCACTTTTGGCGAGTGGCAAAGAATTTATAGTTCTTTTTAATACTTTAGAATTTATATGAATTAACTATTATATTTTCATGGTAAAAGCTTCACCTCAAATAGTTATCTGACATACTATCGAATCTATGAGATTTTGATATTATTTATTTCGAGAACAATACTTTTATATCAGTATGAGTGGCCAGTTTCAGCCGGTTTGAACATAAAGAGCTGAGAGAATTCTGGCTGGATATGGCCGGTTTAAAAATTGAAGGGTTAACTTTTATTTAGGCGCTCTCCTGCTGCAAACTAGTTTAGTATCAGGCTGACTCGTTTGGGTTGTTGCTAGGTGCATCGAAAGGACCGAGTATCTAGAACTTCAGATAGAATGCTTCTAAATATTCTTTTAGGTTCTTTGCGTTCTGAGTTCAAATTCCGCCCAAGTAAACTTTGCATTTCATCATTTTGAGTTAACTGATTCTCACTATCTCCGCGATAAATCTCTCTAGCACACAGACATACTCAAACTCTCTATCTCCTCTCTATCTATTTCCCTCTATATTACACGTTCTGGTCAAATATGAACCCCGTACATAAAGATCCGTAAGTAACAACGGAAGAAACATCCTGTGTTCAGACAAGGAGAAGGATGGACAAATACCCAAAATAGATCGTATATCACTAAGATAGACCTAAAACATGACACGGTATCTTACTGAAGAATTATTTTGCTCCAACAGCAACAGTCTTGTAATTCTTCATTGTTGTTGTTGTTGTTGTTGTTGTTGTTGTTGTTGTTGTTGTTGTTGTTGTTGTTGTTGTTGTTGTTGTTCTTCTTCTTCTTCTTCTTCTTCTTCTTCTTCTTCTTCTTCTTCTTCTTCTTCTTCTTCGCCCACTTATCCCCACTCTGCAGCGGGTCTTGTTCAATGCAACCGTTTCCAACTGCCCCGACTGCATCCCCAAGCAAGCCCAGGCGAGCTCATGAATGTTATCCAACCATCCTACTCGAGATGTACCCCCTGGTCTCCTGCCGGTTGGCTTTGCCTGTAAAAGCTATCCAGTGATTTTTTCCTGAAATATTCTAACTACTATCCATATTATCGTAGCTGCGATCCCTCGCTTCTGAGAAGAGGCGGAGTGGTTGTATCAGATCATGTAGAATTGTTTTGGCTATTTACTTCGTGTAGTCATTTAAGACTGCATGATGGGATATTAGTTGAGATGCTTCACCATGAGGATGTATTAGTAAAGGCATGTGTTCTATTGGTTAACTTATTGGAATCACGATCGTATGGTTATAGGTTCGATACCTGGTTTGGGTGATGCGTTGTGTTCTTGAGCAAGAGTTCAAATCCCACCGAGGTCAACTTTGCCTATCATCCTTACGAAGTTAATAAAAAAAGTAGCAATCTCTTGTACTCAGGTCGATTCTTCCTCTATATCTCTTTCTCGCTTCCTTTCTCTCTCTATCCTAAAAGTACCAGTCTAATACTGGGTGGATTCTTCCTTTATATCTCTTTCTCACTTCCTTTCCCTCACTCTTTCTCTCTATCCTAAAAGTACCAGTCTAATACTGGGTCGATTCTTCCTCTATATCTCTTTCTCACTTCCTTTCTCTCACTCTTTCTCTCTATCCTAAAAGTACCAGTCTAATACTGGGGTCGATTCTTCCTCTATATCTCTTTCTCGCTTCCTTTCTCTCACTCTTTCTCTCTATCCTAAAAGTACCAGTCTAATACTGGCGTTGATTCTTCCTCTATATCTCTTTCTCACTTCCTTTCTCTCACTCTCTCTCTATCCTAAAAGTACCAGTCTAATACTGGCGTTGATTCTTCCTCTATATCTCTTTCTCACTTCCTTTCTCTCACTCTCTCTCTATCCTAAAAGTACCAGTCTAATACTGGGTCGATTCTTCCTCTATATCTCTTTCTCAATTTCCTCTCTGTAACTCTCTACATTTCTCTGGAAGAAATCTACTGTACAAGGGCCTGGAGAGGGATGGGCTCCGCCTGGCTTTAAAATGCCCATGAAACGCCGTATGCCAATACGTCGCCCCTCCGACTCTATTAGGAGCTACAGGATCTACATACATACATACATGATCGAATTAATCGACATTCCTCTCTCCCAAATTGCTGGCCTTCTACCTAAATCGGAAGCCATTATCCCAGCATGGATCAAAGGTAAAGCTGAGCAGGGTAGATTGAACACGGAGTACAGAAAGGTGGATCAAATACTGCCAGATATTCTATCAGACCCGTTGCCGGCTCTATCGATTACTATGCACTCTTTCTCCCTTTGTATCTATCTTGCTCTCTTTCTTCACCCGGCATTTCACAGAAACACTTATACACACACACACGCATATATATATATATATATATATATATATATATATATATATATATATATATATATATATATATATATATATATATATATATATGTATATATATATATATATATATATATATATATATATATATATATATATATATATATATATATATATATATATATATATATATATATATATTTATGCCAGTGTGTATGTGTGTGTGCATGAGCATGTGTGTATGTATGCATGTATGGTTAAAATTGGTACGTATGCACATATCTATATATGCATATATATATATATGTAGAAGTTCTATTTAAATTGTTGGGATACAACAAGCAAATATTTTTATAACTGATATAAAGCACTCAACAAATTATTGGAGTAAAAATACGATATATTCACAAATGGAAACTATATTTATAAAACCATATTTATTTCATTATACATATTTCAAGGACACCAAGTTAAATTAGCAGTTTTATAAATAAATATTGACATACCCTTAAAGAATGCGACCATTTCTGTTGGAAGCTCCCGGACTATCCGGGAGCATCCAACAGAAATGGTCGCATTCTTTAAGGGTATGGCAATATTTATTTATAAAACTGATCTATATTATATTTTATCTGATGAAAGCACACCATAATTTAACTTGGTGTCCTTGAAATATGTATA
>OZ024750.1:46497570-46500070 GCA_964016885.1 Eledone cirrhosa
TATATATGTAAATATGATAATAATGGAGCTGCGGCGCTGCAAATGGGTTACATATGAAAAAGTTTGTCCTCATCAGTGGCCATCCAACCGTCGTAGGCATTTCGTCGCATTAAAGGCCATATACCTCAGGTTGGTGCGAGCAACGGCTAAAAAAAAATTCGTTGGGACACGTAAATAAAGGGGACGCTAGGATAAACAAACATTTTGTTTGTTTATCCTAGCGTCCCCTTTATTTACGTGTCCCAACGACTTTTTTTTAGCCGTTGCTCACACCAACCTGAGGTATATATATATATATATATATATATATATATATATATATATATATATATATATATATATATATATATATATATTATTTCTGAAGACAGCATATATATGTGTAGGTTTGTATACTCCCTCTGATAGTTTGTAAATATTTTACATAGATCTATATGATATACATACCAACACAAACATATATATCCTAGAAAGGATCGTAAAATGAACAATTTTTTTAATATAAATAACAGCTTCTTTGTTTTTATTCATTATTTTTATTAATTATATATATATATATATATATATATATATATATATATATATATATATATATATATATATATATATATATATATATATATATATATATATATATATATATATATATATATATATTGAGGGCGATAGTACTGCGATCGATTCTTCCTGTATACCGTTTTCTAATTTCCTCTCTCTAAATTTTTATCTTTCACTGGAAGAAATCTGGAGAGGTATTTGCTTGAGAAACGCCGCATGTCAATCAGGTGTTACGGAACCATGCATATATATATATATATATATATATATATATATATATATATATATATATATATATATATATATATAGGAACGAGTAGGACCCCGACGGCTGAGCTCAAGCCGTTTCGACGGCTAATTCTGGACTGAATATATATATATATATATGCTTTAGGTAATTCCGAAGGAAACGCAGAGGAAAAAAGATTGCTCTATCTATAGAAGAGAGCTATTTAATTAGAAATTGAACAACACAAAATATAAGTAATCCATTACCAAAGGTTTCTGGGTCACAGATGAGAATAATATACGTCTGGATCGGTCGTCTGACAGAGATGTTATAGATAAAACATAACATCTCTGTCCGACGACCAATCCAGAGGTATAATATTATCGTCGGTGATCCAGAAACCTTTGGTAATGGTGTCGTTATATTTTGTGTTGTTCAATTTCTAATTAAATAGCTCTCTTCTATACATAGAGCACTCTTATTTCCTTTGCTTTATATATATATATATATATATATATATAAGAGTGAAGAATAACATGGTTGACAGTACTAAATAAGGATATTTATTTACAGTCTTACAATTGTTTCAATGATAGAAATGTCTATAAATTGCTAAATACTGGAGAAATTATAACTCAATTTACAATACATCTAAATTCAATCATTTCATCTAGGTAGGTTTTTCATTAGAGAAAAGGACAAGAACATGTTAAGCTGTCCACAAATGCACATGGTTGCCTAATCAGATCACAAACTAGTCGTCTGCATAGTTAACTGTGATAGAATACAAAGACAAGGACCCGGATACTGGAAGCTGAACGTGTCGTTGCCGGCACTAAAAGCCTACAGTGAACGGATAAGTAGATTAGTTAAGCAAGAGTTGACGGGAGCCATCGTCAACAATAGATGGTGGTACTCTCTCAAGAGGACAATTAGAGTAGAATCGATAGGGTTTATCAGAGAATTAGCTTTAGAGAAAAACAAATCAGAAACAGAACTAGTAGCCAAAAGTAGAAAGGGCGCTAAGGAGTGGCAACGCAGCTAGAGTGCTAGCATCGAGAATGTCATTGGACCAGTTCTTCGACGCCAAACACAAAGGCTGCGTAGTCAGAAGTAAATCACGTGCTCTAGGAAACGAGGGAGCAAAAGCTCTTAGCTGGTCCCAAGTAGCGGAAGGGAAATGTGGCAACAAGTCCACGATTCGGTCTTTGAAAGACCAAAACGGACGCGTGCTACTTGACACCAGGCAGATGTGCGCGGCCTTTCAGCGGCACTTTGCGCGACTGTTTGAGCAGAACGACTGTGCACCGAACGGGGCAATGGACTTTGGTTCATACCTCAACGGCCTACCGCGTCTCTCGAGCATTGACGCTGAGTTCTGCGAAAGAACGATCACAGCGACTGAGATACGGGACGTTCTGCGCCACTGCGGGAAACGCAAATCACCCGGTCTAGATGGTCTACCCTATGAGTTTTACATAGGCATGCTGGACTTGTTCTCTGGCGTCCTCGAAGTCGTCTACAGCAGAATGGGACAATTCCCAGTTTTGCAGGAAAGGGCGTAGTAACGCTGATCAGGAAATACGAGAACAAGGGGAACGAAATAAACAATTTCAGGCCCATAACTCTGCTCAACACAGAGTTAAAGATTTTGGCCAAGGTGCTAGCAACGAGGCTGGCGCTTGTCGTCGAAAACCTGGTAGGGAAAGCGCA
>OZ024750.1:46510070-46522570 GCA_964016885.1 Eledone cirrhosa
GCTCCCACAGGAGCACTGAGTGCAGTGTCAACTCTGGATGTCGGTGAGCAGATCCAGCTAACCTCAACGTACTCTGTGTTACTTTCGAGCTGCTTTTGGGAGGTTCCCATACAGCTCTGAGTTCTTCATCATCAGTGCATACTCATTAATATTCAGAGCCATCCTCAGCCTTCTCGTGTAGGACCCATCCACCACCGGAGTGAGTTACTTGGTCAGTGTCCAAGTCTCAGACACGTACGGCACCACAGACTCCACTGCAGCAATGAAGAGACAGATTTTCAGGTCTTTACGAAGGTCCGACTGCTACACCGATCTCGAACTGTTAACGCCGCCCAGGCTTTGTTCTTCCCCTCAACCACATCATCCTATGTGTTTCCAATATTTGCTCCCAGAAACAGGAAGTCCTCATCCAATTCTAGCGGCTTCCCACCTATATTTGTAAACTTCTCTGGCTACTTAATCTACTCTACCAGATACTTCGTCTTAATCTCATTCATTCTAAGCCCCACACTCATCGGCACAGTCGATATATATATATGTATGTATATATATATATATATATATATATATATATATATATATATATATATATATATATATGAGCTAGCCCCAGCTACCTCCCTCCTTCCCGAAAATTTCTCTCGCTAAATGCTTTTACGGAACGTGTATTTCCCAGGTACAAGTATCAGAGCGCGGACACAATGGGTTTGTAGTAAAAATGGTGTAACGTGGGGCACAATAGAATTACGCTCCGGACAAATAATACCGTTATTTCTTCCCTGCACCCTACGCCCGGATATATATGTTTTTACTACACCATTTTTACTACAAACCCATTGTGTCCGCGCTCTGATACTTGTACCTGGGAAATACACGTACCGTAAAAGCATTTAGCGAGAGAAATTTTCGGGTAAGAGGGAGGTAGCTGGGGCTAGCTCAGATTCAGTTTGCCCAGTTCGTTATATTTTGTATATATATATATTTATAAAACAAACTTTGTATTTTATCTGTTGAGAGCGTACCAAAGTTTTGGTACCCTTGAAATATATATTTATGTTTGTATTGTAAATAACCAAGTTAGCTAGATAGAAATATACTAATAATAATATTACAGTTTGCCTATCATGACTTAAGATAATACATCATAAATCAACAAAAACAAATTGTATTGGCATATATATATACAATGATAAAACAAATTGTATTGGCATATATATATACAATGATATTAAATAAATGGAAACTATATTTATAAAACCATATTTATTCTATTATATATATTTCAAGGGTACCAAAACTTTGGTACCCACTCATCAGATAAAATACAAAGTTTGTTTTATAAATATTGACATATCCAGGAAGAAGATCTTAACGGTTCACGTTTTTCCTGGAAATATAATATTCCTTTTGCTTATATATATAGATAGATATCAAAGGTATATATTGAGTTAGAAACTCATAATACTCCTTTATAATTAAAATATCTCAAGGATATGTTCCCTTATGATTTGGACACACACACACATATATATATATATATTATATATCTGTGTTTATCTCTCTTTACTATATTAGATTATATTAGATTATAGATAGGTAGATAAATATATAGAGATATATATTTATAATACTGTTCTATATTTTTGAGACGAGGAAGTATTTACATTATATATTTTGGACGGGTAGGTGTCCTCAACTTGTTTTCTTGTTAACACAATATTTCGGCTATGTCATCATCATCATCATTCGTCGACTACTGTCGAGATGATGGATCTCACTCTCATGCCCCAGAATTCCTTGTCCCCCATCGCTGCCCCCGGGTCCTGTCTACTGATTCTCGTATCCCTAGAGATAACGTCAGGGAATGACAGCTTCCTACTCCTAGTCAGGCTGCAGTCAGGGTTCCAGAGCAAGAGAGCGGATATGATTTCATTGCTGGCACGGTGACAGTGGCCAGCAAATTGAGCTCTCCGGGATTTTAGAAGGGCAGAGGTGTCCCAGTGATGTTATTATTAACGCTTGTTAAGGTCACTGCCTAGAATTGTACTCGGAATCTTGAGGTTATTAGCCCGCTTTTTAACCACTTTTTTTTTTCTTTTTTCCCGTGATTTTTTTTTTTCTCGTGAAGTTAAAATAATTATTTCTACTTTTGGCACAAGGCCAGCAATTATCCAGTGCATTACTGGTACTTTATTTTATCGACCCCGTAAGGATGAAAGGCAAAGTTAACCTCGGCGGGATTTGAACTCAGACCGCAAAGGGACGTAACTATGCTGGAAAGCATGGCGTCCGACCCTCTACCGATACTGCCAATCCACCGTGTGGGTCGAAGAATGTGAAAAGAGGTCATATCTCCTGGATTTAAACAATTTTGCCAGTAAGTATGCTTCAGAAAACATGGGTGGTGGTGGTTGGTAAGCAGCTGATGCATGTCCGTGCACACACGCACTCTCACACTACACGTACAACTACCAACCTACCTAAGGTTGTCATTTGGCAAGACAGAGAACACCACTGGAAAACACGGAAACTAAAAGAGGCAACACATTTGCTAGGACACAATAACGTCCTAAGCAGAGCTAGTGGCAGATATGACTAGTATATGGGAACCGGTTTTAAGGAAGGATAGAATAATTGTTTCTACATTTGGCACAAGGCCAGCAATTACCCAGTGCATTACTGGTACTTTATTTTATCGACCCCGTAAAGATGAAAGGCAAAGTTAACCTCGGCGGGATTTGAACTCAGAATAGCAAGGGCCGTAACTCTATGCGTCGAAGCATGGCAATAATGTTCCTACTTTTTGCATAAGGCCAGCAATTATCACAGAGCATTACTGGTACTTTATTTTATCGACCTCGTAAGGATGAAAGGCAAAGCTAACCTCGGTGTGATTGATTATATTAATTATTAATATAATTTCTTTTATTTGCCAAATGATATTGGATTGAGAGGGAATTACAGAGTCAATTAAAAGGATGAAAACCAAAGTTAACGTCAGCGGGATTTGAACTCAGTATGGCAAGGGCCGTAACTCTATGCATCAAAGCATGGCGTCAGACTCTCTACCGATACTGGCAATCCACCGCCCTAGGAGGAAGGACAGAATAATACCAGTTTATAAGCGAGAAAAAAGAAATGGTTAAAAAGCGGGCTACTAACCTCAAGATTCCGAGTACAATTCTAGGCAGTGGCCTGAACAAACGTTAAATAATAACATCACTGGGACACCTGATGAAGACTGGAGAGTACATCAGCCGAAACTTTGTGTTAACAACAAAAGGAGATGAGAACACCTCTCCGTCCAATGTATATAATGTATATAGTTTGTCAGGTTTTACTTGTGGTATATAAATATTGAGATTTGTTGTAATAAATCACTGCCAAGACTGGAATTGAACCACCAACTCAGGTGAGGTATGTCATACACCAATTCATATATTTTATCTGATGAGGACGTACTGGAAAAACAGCACAGTACCACCGAAATATATATAATAAAACATATATTTTGATTATGTAAATGTCTCCATCTATTAATATTTTGAATAATATTAATAACTCCAGAAAACTTCACTTTTGAGTTCTTTTAATCTAGTGTAAAACTATACTCATTGAGTAATCAATGGATAATTTATTTGTATTCATCTCCAGTCTCTAGCTATTGATCAGTTAATTTTATTGATTTTTTAGTTGATCCTATTGACTGATGAATAGCTCATGTTAATTTTAACCCGTCTGTTGAGAACTCTAATTCGATTTGTGATATTTTGTATTCATACAATATTATACACTACTGAATTCATTCGCCTAATATAGGGGTTACCTCCCTTGCTGGTCCCCACGTGGATTTAGTAACGGTTTTCCCCTGTATTATTGAACTAAACGCCTGTTAAAAAAGTGACTTCCTTGTTCATCATCTTACCAGAAGCCTGACATTTTTTATGTAGGCGGACGGTACCTGATTTAGGAGCCGCAGAAACCCAAATGCTGGATTTTACCATCTTTCCAGGGGTCCGGGTAAATTTTTCATTCATATATATTTTTATTTGTTTGACCCGAATTTTCTTGGTCGTATTTTTGGCTGTGCGAATGATTGTTTAAGCATCGTCTCAGTGTGTTGGCATTAAACGTTAGCTATAGCTCTGGTTTATCCGAACCATTGAGCACTTTGCCGCACATTTCGAACATTGTTTTTTAGATATTTCTTGGGCCGAAGTTCCGATTCTCGATAATTTATTTGTATTTATATATACAAGAGAGAGGAAATGGTATATATTTTATCTTGTGATTTTATAGACATGTTTTATGATATATATATATATATATACAGTATTTACGTATCGAGAAAGAGAAAAAAAGGGGAGGATAGGTGATACATGTAGTTATTTGCCAAGTAGCGTATGCCAAAGGTGTTCGATACTAGTGCCGGCAGTATTAAATATTGGAAGTGTTAATATTTAGTGGGCTAGAGAGTTAGAGAGTTCCGAGCAATATAAGGAACACTTTTCATTATTTATACCCTTGAGAAGCCTAACTGGGCGAAACGTACGTAGGTGCTGTTTTAAATAAACATGTTTTAACGGTCTTTTCTCCGAATTTTTACTTTCCCACGTATATATATATATATATATATATATATATATATATATATATATATATATTTATATTTCGTTTCTGAATTTGTTTAGCAAGATCCTTTATCTGAAAACGTGTGTTGTAACCGTTATTGTTATACTTTGGGAGGGTCATGTTGCCAATAAGAAACACACGCACCAGATGCTTTAACTTCAATTTATTATAAATTAAATGTATAAATTTAAGAATTTATTAATTTCCGGTTGGTTGGCTGGTTCCACAAGCATACGATTGTTCATATATTGTCAACATTCTTTCGTCACACATTCTATGACCTCTTCAGTGACTGGGGATTCTTTTCTTTGTTTTTGTGCCTCTCCTTTGTTCTGTCCTACGCCATCTTGTTTATATATATATATATATATATATATATATATATATATATATATATATATATATACAAGTTAATATAAATTAATATATGATAAACACCAATATAAACACCATAATATAAGCGTTTGTATTGTAAACGACCAAGTTAGCTAGACTGAAAAATAGTATTAGATTGAAAATTAGTATTTTTCAATCTAGCTAACTTGGTCGTTTACAATACAAACGTTTATATGTTTATATTGGTGTTTATCATATATTAATTTATATTAACTTGTATTTCACGGCTCAGAAATGCTTCTTTCTTTGAGCTAATTAATTGTAAAAGACTGTTTGAGTTTATAACTCTAAATAATATATATATATATATATATATGTGTGTGTGTATTTATTCTATTTACCATGTTGTTTTGATTTCTGAGTATATTGTGTAGCGATTTGGCTCCACGATTTGTTTTCAGATTCCCACATGTCAAGCAAACAAGTTTCTTACATGTTTTTTTAAAGAATGAATGGGCTGTGCTATCTAATAAACATATATGATTGTTATTGTTGTTGTTGTTAATGTTATTATTACTGTTTCATGCGAGGTTCTCTACAGAAACTATTCCATTTAAAAGAATCGCTATTTCTCTATTTCAAAAGTTATTTGCACACACACACACACACACACACACACACACACACACACACACACACCCCACACCCCCCACACCCCACACACACATACGCATACACACACACACACAAACACACACACAACATATATATAGATATATAAATTTCTACATTCATGCATTCAAAATATTTGCACATTTTCCTTATTCATATATGCTGATATTAAGACTCACATTGACACACATACATACACACACACGGACACATGTGTGTATGTATGTGTGTGTGTGTTAGTGTGTGTCTTATATATGTGTGTGTGTGTGTATAACATATATATATATGTGTATATATATATATGTAGAAGTTATATTTAATTTGTTGGGATTCCAACAAACTTAAAAGTTTATAACTGCTATAGAGCACTCAACATTTCGTGGAGTAAATATTCAATATATTAATAAATGGAAACTATATAAATGGAAACACTATCCAGCGGATTTTCAACCGTCAAGGTTGTTTTCCATGGTTATGTCACTATCTATGAAATAAATTTTGTATTTTATCTGATGAAAGCGCACCAAGTTTGGCTTGGTCGCCCTTGAAATATATATAATAAAATAATTATGGTTTTATAAATATAGTTTCCATTTATTAATATGTTGTATATATATATATATATATATATATATATATATATATAGAGAGAGAGAGAGAGAGAGAGAGAGAGAGAGAGAGAGTGAGGGAGAGAGAGAGAGAAAGGGAGAGAGAATGAGGGAGAGAGAGAGAGAGAGAGAGAGAGATAGTGAGAGAGATAGTGAAATACGTTCATACATGCAATATATTTGCACGTTTTCGTTATTCATATAAAAACACACAAAAACACACGCACCCTCATCTTCAAACACACACAGACAAACACATACACACATACAAACACACGAACCCCCATCTCAAAACACACTCACACAAACAGACGAACCTCCCATCTCCAAACACACACACACACAAACGCACACACCTTCCATCTCCAAACACACCACACACACACATATGAATCACACGCATCCCCATCTCCAAACACACACACACAAACATACGCACATCCATCTCCAAACACATACACAAACACACGCACGCCCCCATCTCTAAACACACACACCCCTATCTCCAAACACACACACACATACAAACACACGCACCCCCATCTCCAAACACACTCACACAAACACACGCACCCCCATCTCCAAATACACACACACAAACACATGCACCCTCCATCTCCAAACTCACACTCACATACAAACACACGCACCCCCATCTCCAAATACACACACTCACACAAACAGACGTACCCTCCACCTCCAAACACACACACACATACAAACACACGCACTCCCATTTCCAAACACACGCACCCCTATCTCCAAACACACACACACATACAAACACGCGCACCCCCATCTCCAAACACACTCACTCACACAAACACACGCACCCACCCACCATCTCCAAAAACACACACACAAACACATACACCTTCCATCACCAAACACACACTCACACAAACACACACACCCTTCTATCTCCAAACACACTCACACAAACACACGCACCCTTCCATCACCAAACACACACTCACACAAACACACACACCCTTCCATCTCCAAACACACACTCACACAAACACACGCACCCTTCCATCTCCAAACACACTCACACAAACACACGCACCCTTCCATCTCCAAACACACTCACACAAACACACGCACCCTTCCATCTCCAAACACACTCACACAAACACACGCACCCTTCCATCTCTAAACACACTCACACAAACACACGCACCCTTCCATCACCAAACACACTCACACAAACACACGCACCCTTCCATCTCCAAACACACTCACACAAACACACGCACCCTTCCATCACCAAACACACGCACCCTTCCATCACCAAACACACTCACACAAACACACGAGTGAACACCAAGAATTATGTCTCTTTCTATTCAAACGTGGCTTGAAAATTTTTTTGATTCTGATTTTCTTAAATTTTTTTCTGTAAGAATTTCAATGCGATTTATAAAAAAAAAAAATAGAATTATTGATAAATGAATATTTTGCATAAATCTTGAGCAAACGTCTGTAAAGGGATGAAAAGGTGTGACGGGAAGGAGGAGGACAGGGTTTAAATGTAAACAGAAAAACAAAATGAGCGAAAAAATGTGTAAACAGCCTCGACAAACACAAGTTGAACAATAACAATAACCACTACAACAATAACAATAACAACAACAATACCAATAATAACAACAACAATAACAATGACGACAACAACAATGATAACAATAATGGTTTCTACTTTAGGCACAAGGCCAGCAATTACTCAGTGCATTACTGGTACTTTATTTTATCGACCCCCGTAAGGATGAAAGGCAAAGTCAACCTCGGCGGGATTTGAACTCAGATCGTTAAGGGACGTAACTATGCTGGAAAGCATGGCGTCCGACACTCTACCGATACTGCCAATCCACCGCTATATGATAACAATGATAACAATAATACTAACATAAAATAACACCAACTATAATGAAAACAGCAGCTACAAAGATAACAACTACTATAACATCTACACTGGGTAGCACAATAACAGCAATAACAACAACAGCAACAGCAGGCAGCACAATAACAGCAATAACAACAACAGCAACAGCAGGCAGCACAATAACAGCAATAACAACAGCAACAGCAGGTAGCACAATAACAGCAATAACAACAACAGCAACAGCAGGTCCAACAATAACAGCAATAACAACAACAGCCACAGCAGGTATCACAATAACAGCAATAACAACAACATCAACAGCAGGTAGCACAATAACAGCAATAACAACAACAGCAACAGCGGGTAGCACAATAACAGCAATAACAACAACAGCAACAGCAGGCAGCACAATAACAGCAATAACAACATCAACAGCAGGTAGCACAATAACAGAAATAACAACAGCAACAGCAGGTAGCACAATAACAGCAATAACAACAACAGCAACAGCAGGTAGCACAATAACAGCAATAATAACAACAGCAACAACAGTTAGCACAATAACAGCAATAATAACAACAGCAACAGCAGGTAGCACAATAACAGCAATAATAACAACAGCAACAGCAGGTAGCACAATAACAGCAATAATAACAACAGCAACAGCAGGTCCAACAATAACAGCAATAACAACAACAGCAACAGCATGTAGCACAATAACAGCAATAACAACAACAGCAACAGCAGGTAGCACAATAACAGCAATAATAACAACAGCAACAGCAGGTAGCACAATAACAGCAATAATAACAACAGCAACAGCAGGTAGCACAATAACAGCAATAACAACAACAGCAACAGCATGTAGCAGAATAACAGCAATAATAACAACAGCAACAGCATGTAGCACAATAACAGCAATAACAACAACAGCAACAGCATGTAGCACAATAACAGCAATAATAACAACAGCAACAGCAGGTAGCACAATAACAGCAATAACAACAACAGCAACAGCATGTAGCACAATAACAGCAATAACAACAACAGCATAAGCAGGTAGCACAATAACAGCAATAACAACAACAGCATAAGCAGGTAGCACAATAACAGCAATAACAACAACAACAACAGCAGGTAGCACAATAACAGCAATAACAACAACAGCAACAGTAGGTAGCACAATAACAGCAATAACAACAACAACAACAGCAGGTACCACAATAACAACAACATCAACAGCAGGTAGCACAATAACAGCAATAACAACAACAGCAACAGCATGTAGCACGATAACAGCAATAACAACAACAGCAACAGCAGGTACCACAATAACAGCAATAATAACAACAGCAACAGCAGGTAGCACAATAACAGCAATAACAACAACAGCAACAGCAGGTCCAACAATAACAGCAATAACAACAACAGCCACAGCAGGTATCACAATAACAGCAATAACAACAACAGCCACAGCAGGTACCACAATAACAACAATAACAACAAGAGCAACAGCAGGTAGCACAATAACAGCTATAACAACAACAGCAACAGCAGGTAGCAAATAACAGCAATAACAACAACAGTAACAGCAGTTAGTACAATAACAGCAATAACAACAACGGCAACAGCAGGTAGCACAATAACAGCAATAATAACAACAGCAACAGCAGGTAGCACAATAACAGCAATAACAACAACAGCAACAGCAGGTACCACAATAACAGCAATAACAACAACAGCAACAGCAGGTAGCACAATAACAGCAATAACAACAACAGCAACAGCAGGTCCAACAATAACAGCAATAACAACAACAGCCACAGCAGGTACCACAATAACAGCAATAACAACAACAGCCACAGCAGGTAGCACAATAACAGCAATAACAACAACAGCAACAGCAGGTAGCACAATAACAGCTATAACAACAACAACACCAGCAGGTAGCACAATAACAGCAATAACAACAACAGCAACAGCAGGTAGCACAATAACAGCAATAACAACAACAGCAACAGCAGGTAGCACAATAACAGCAATAACAACGATTTCATTTATTAGCCACAAGGGCCGACATGTAGGGGACAATACAAAGACTGGGACAGTGGGGGTTTACAATCATGTCGAGTAAAAGTGCACAATGGCAAGACTAATTTAACAATGAAAATATAAAAAATATAAAATAAACTATGCATAAATATAACAAAATAAATTCCCCGATATGGGTTGACGATCCTGGCGTGACTCGGGTACCCCACCAATTCTAAACCACCCTGCGCTTATAGGGCACCCAGGTAGAGCACCCCTCTCCTCAAGTTAGCTAGGCTATAGACGCATGGTCAGAGTAGGCCCATTCACACGGGCCATTCTCGCCACATACATCCACCTTTTAGCAAATTTACTGGGGTTCAGGGCAGCACTTCTCTATCCACCCTCACCCTCCTTAATAATAGCAACAACAGCAACAGTAGGAACCACAATATCAGCAACAACAACAATGACAGCACCAGAAACAACAACAGTAACATTAACAATAACAACAACAAAAACAATGACAGCATCTGAAGCAACAGCAGCAGCAATAACAACAACAACAAAACTAACAACTGCAGCTAAAATAGCAATAGCAACGCGCACAACAACATCCACAACAACAATCTTACTCCGACAATATAAAGATAATTTTTGGAATGTAAAGACAAACAAAATCTTTGTAAAAGTATATATACACACATGTGCTCATGTATGTATGTATCTATGTATGTACGTATGTAAGTATGGATGCATGTATGCATGTATGTATGTAAGCATGTATGCATGTATGTATGTATGTGTGTACGTATGCATGAATATACGTACGTATGTATGTACGTATGTATGTTAGTATGTATGTATGTATGTATGCATATATGTATGCATGTTATGGTCAGGTCACCAGTTGGTGCTACTGGTAACATGTATCCCAGTACAACCTGTCCCATGGTCGGGTCGTTGGCGACTAAACTGGCAACCCCACCAAGGTTTCTTGGTGAGGAGGGTGACTTTGGACATCCTGCAGGACTAAAAACAAAACCTGTCAAAGGGCAAAGGAGCTCTTAAGAGTCAATGGCCATCCAAAATCACCGGGAGAGATGACCCCTGAGCCTTTGTCAAGGCAGAATTCTAGGAGAAGGAAAACTGTGATATAACACCTGCAACCCTGATGGTATCCAATGATGTTGACTTGTTCTTCTTTTTGGTAAATAACATCTTGGTTAAGAGAGTGGGACTGGCTTTGTGCAGTGCCTTTGCTCACTATAAAAGCTTCACGGCACAGGCATTGCTTTATATCTGGAGATCTCTCTGCACTTGTCGTCACATGGTACCATGGGCCCAGCAATATGTGTCAATAATTGTCACAAGTGTAGTGTTTGTACAGAGTTTTCAAGTCGCTGGCAGGACTAAAAAGTCACATTCGTTCAGCACATCGGTAGGGGTTTTCCTACATGGATAAAAAATAGTGGCCGTACTCGAAAACGAGTTGGCAGCCACCATGTATGTACGTATGTAAGTATGCATGCATGTATATATATATGTGTGTACGTATGCATGTATATACGTACGCATGTACATACGTATGTATGTTAGTATGTATGTATGCATGTATGTATGCATAAATGCATGTATGTATGGATGTACGTATATACGTACGTATGTATGTATATATATGTAAGTATTATGTATCTATGTATGTACGTATGCAAGTATGCATGCACGTATGCATGTATGTATGTATGTATGTATGTATGTAAGTATGTATGCATGTATGTATGTATGTGTGTACGTATGTATGTATGTATATATATATGTAAGTATCTTAAGAGTCAATGGCCATCCGAAATCACCGGGAAAAATGACCCCTTAGCCTTTGTCAAGGCAGAATTCTAGGAGAAGGAAAACTCTGATATAACACCAGCAACCCTGATGGTATCCAATAATGTTGACTTGTTCTTCTTTTTGGTAAATATCATCTTGGTTAAGAGAGTGGGACTGGCTTTGTGCATTGCCTTTGCTCACTATAAAAGCTTCACGGTACAGGCATTGCTTTATATCTGGAGATCTCTCTGCACTTGTCATCACATGGTACCATGGGCCCAGCACTATGTGTCAATAATTGTCACAAGTGCAGTGTTTGTACCAGAGTTTACAAGTCGCTGGCTGGACTAAAAAAATCACACTCGTTCAGCGCATCGGTAGGGGTTCTCCTACATGGATATAAAGTAGTGGCCGTACTCGAAAACGAGTTGGCAGCCACCATGTATGTATCTATGGACGTAAATACGTACATACACCAGCATAAATATATGTGGCTTCAAACTTTGATT